>CM035809.1:23364307-23379307 GCA_020466095.1 Chlorops oryzae | reverse complement strand
TAGTCTGGCTTTGGCAAACTTCGACGGCTTTCGACCTAAGGTTTAGCCATCTCTTCTGGGTGATATTGCTCACAATGTTGGTGATATTGCAAAAAATCACCCATTTTTAAATTGCAGCCGCAAAAGATACAACCACGACCAAATATAACTTTTTGGTGTATCATAAAATGCGACTGAGGGTTTTTAGTTACGGCTCCGCACAAAGGACAAACGATTGTAAATCCTAATGAAGCCTTAAAGCATAATTTGTCTAAAATTATGCGTTTAATGACTTCGTCGTACATAGTATCGCTTTGGCCAGGTAATACCTCATTCGATGTTAATCTTTTGGTATTACCGCAACTTTGCAAGATGTGATTATATGGAAGGCTTATTATTTTAGTTGCAGCCTCCAAAGCCAGTCTTCTCTTGTACTCGGGGTCGGTGGAATCCATTAACCCCGACAAATCGAACCCGAGAACTCTCTTCTGGTCTTCGAACAATTTGGATTTGAATTGTTTAAATCCTGAAATATATATAAATGAAATTATTTTATAATTACCTACAAGAGTTACATAGTCCTTATTATAAATATTTATTAAATTCCTAATTCAAGAAGCATTCCACATTTTAAACCAATATTGCAAGCAGTGGTGCCAAAATGAAAAATATTTCTTCAAAATTAATAATTTTTACTAAATATATTTTGATAGAAAACTGAAATGTGCAAATGCAATATTTTCCTCCACAATATTGTTATATAGTGGCATTTTACATTACGTGTTTTAAGCGGGAATTTCAATTACGCATGAGCTGTGGGAAAATCGCGCGCGGGCGTGTGTCTCCATGCAATTGAATTTTCAATTGCATGGAGACACACGCACGATTTTCCCGCAGATCACGCGTTATTGGGAATTCCCGCTTCAGACGTGAAAAAATTATTTGAATTTCGCAAACAGCGAGGCCTAAGATAAAATATAAGGTGGTGGTAAATTATGGTATGATTAAACAAATTATTTCATTTACACATAGATGAGTTCGCTGGAAATCATCTAATCCACAATTTTATATTTATGGGAATAAAGATAATTCTCACTGCAATAATAGACAGTCCTTATTATACAAAAAATTTTATTTAACCGCAAAAAATTATTATAAAAAGATAGACTAGTAAAGCCATATGCTTCTAGCAACAATCGATTGGTCCTGCCGTTTAAAAGGAGATCCGACCACAGACGGACGGACATGTCTAAATCGATTTAGTTTTCGATCGTGATCAATAAATATATATTTTTTTCTATGGTTACAAGATGTTTTGTGCAATTATGTGAACTTACTTGCAATTTCAGAAGCCGTTGTTAGGAATGGTTCATCTGCAGCGGTTGCTGTTGTTGTTGAAGCAACTGAAAAAAAAAAAGTAAGATTTAGTTACGTATGTTTAAAATTCAAACACATTAACTTCGAGATTCAATTTAGCGATGTCCGGCCAATTGTTCGGGTGTATGTCTGTCCGTATGCAGCTATGATCGCAGCTATCTTGACGAAATGTGGTATGTGAGTTTGTGGGGACAGGCAGACACCCGTACAACTGGACGGACATGGCTTAATCGAATCTCCTGTTGCCGATGTTCATTTCCATACAAATGCTCTATGTCTATACTGACTTTGATTCAAAAAATCCGCAATTTTAAATATCTGCTAATTTATCATTTATTGACCAGTTAACTAGTCCATGAGTGGCAACAATTGGTCTTGAAGAAATGTAGCTCAAAAGTATACTCGCTTTCGCTGATGGGTAACTTACCGCGCATTTGCCGATGTGTGCGTGAGCTTGCATTCGATGGGCAGCCCGCGCACTCAAAACTTCCCTTTTCCCTTCGTCCAAGCCCCCGGGATGTAGAAGGGGTTGGTTCCTCCTCGTAGGCGTCGTCTTCTTCTTCTCGCCGTCTCTTCTTCCTGAATGAAAAAAGCGGTTCAAATCAAAGTTTTTAATATAAAATTTGAATGTACTTACGCTTCGTTCTCGTTGGTAGCCATTGGTACACTTTTCCTAAATGTAAAAGACGAGAAAAATTAAAAATAAATTCGTCCAACAAATTTCATGTACTTACACGCATAAATCTGCTTACAAACTGAAGACGGTATCCATTCGATTATTGAACTTTGATCGATATAATATCGAAAGCTCCGATTGTCCATCACTGGTTGGCTAATTAGCCTAATTACTGCAGGGCTTGACTCACGAAACCGGTTTGGACATCAACACGATTGACTGCATGTAGTAGAAACAGAATCTATTATTTCATTAAGCAAGCACTCGTATGTATTTATATAGTTATTTAATTGTTAAAAGTTGGTATGGACACATAAAAAGTGTGAATAACATTGAGCGTGTACCAATCAGAAATAGTAGCTACATCAACGATGAAGCAAAATAAACCAAATGCTTTGAATTTATGTTCAATTTGATGGAGTTGTGTGCTTGATTTGAGCATATATATTTAGCGCATTACTTATTTGTGCGCGAAGTTCAACGAGTAATTATCATACGGGGTGTTTGATAATATGGCATAAAAGAATTTTCATTTATATGTTTTTGAAGCTAAATAGACTATACTAAAGGTTAAGACATAGTTTTAATTTAATAATAAAATAAAAGCAATCAGGTAGCCGACGTCAGCAAGTGCAATCACTGATATACAACACCGTGCAATCTTTGTTCTACGTATAACAATTCTACACCTTGCAATAAATGATATTTTAAGTTTGATTTGTTTACAAAACTATGTATAATTTCATGTTTTTAAATATAAGTTTATGTATTTTTTGTTGAATTTTACAATGAATTAATGAAAATTGTTCGACTTTTTGGATAACCTCAAACAAATTCTGTAAATTCTTTCAAAGAAAAATTTAACATATTCCATTATAATGGGATTTGAAATTAAAATTTAAGATAATAAAATGTTAATTATCTGATATAATGAATAATAATTTAGATTTCATTGCTTCAGAGGAACCCATTGATGGGATTTATTCACAATACACATTTGTTATCTTGGTTTTTGTTTATTATTACTCGAGAGACAGAACTTTACGAAGAAACGATTGGCCAGTTGTTCACTGTTTTCATGCCATTGGTTCATATTGTGTATGTATCTTCCAACCACCTTTGCTTGTAAAACTTATACTTGTATGGTATGAGAAAATTGACTTTTTCGATATGGTAGCCGTCAATTTGTTTGTACCAAATTAATTTAAAAGAATGATGGCGCATTTCATTGTCTTTCATGTTGATTATTTCTTGTTTGGTTAAATTGAGAACCATATACATTGCATTCAAAGTTATCGTGCAATATTTTCATATTAAAAAAAATTACATTAAAAGCACGCTATCACTTGTTAGTTGTTAGTAATTACCAAAGCAATACAAATGTTCTTCTTAAAGCACCATTTACATTGAATTGGTTACGAAATTTTTTATTGCAAATCAAATTTAATTCTAAAGTTGGTCAATAATTCAGATTATATCTGAATAAATTTTTCAAAACAATTTACGAGCGTTTTTTTATATTCTTAAAGTTTAAGGAATTTTGTAGATTGGAATTTCTCCGGAATAAATAAATTTCACCCGGGAAATATTTGAAATAAAATTGAATCCTCGAGGAAGTTTTAATAATATTTATCGTAAAATTATTTCTACAGATTTTCTAAAAATTTTATGTATCGTATAGCAAAACAAGAACTCTAATTATGTTAATGAATTGACAATGTCATTTCTTTCAAAATAAGTCATATCATTCTTCATAAAATAATTGAAGGTTAACGAAATTCCCTATAATCCCCATATTTGGGGAAAGGGAATCCAATCACATGCCCGATTGAGTAACTTATTTCTTTCTTTAACAGCGATTCATAAAATACGATAGATCACGGAAGTTCGAACTCTGACTGAGGCTAACATAATTTCTTAGAAATTACATATATTTTTTAAAATTTGCGAAGCAATCGAATATAAGGCAATGCAAAGATCTTTTAAATGGATTACGTAATTTGGCATTTAGAGCGATAAAAAAATGTGCTGTTCACAAATACTTTTTTCACCAACTCACCCCAAACATGACATGTCATGCCACCAAACCACCTTTGACATTTCCCGTTCAAAAGTCATGTAAAATAAATTTTCTGCAAGGCTTTATTAAAAATCATAGTAAACTGCAGACCACCCTTAATCTACGTAAGAAAGTTGGGCTACAGCTGCAAAAAAAAAACATTATATATATTAAATGTACCATAATCACAAAATTAAGGGTTTGTTAAAATTGTGTAGCAAAATTTTGATTTTTAACGCATTACAAGTGGGTATGTTCTTAAATGCTTTTGCATCGACAGCTTCTGTTTCTTTCGCATGCAGTCAATCGTGTTGATGTCCAAACCGGTTTCGTGAGTCAAGCCCTGCAGTAATTAGGCTAATTAGCCAACCAGTGATGGACAATCGGAGCTTTCGATATTATATCGATCAAAGTTCAATAATCGAATGGATACCGTCTTCAGTTTGTAAGCAGATTTATGCGTGTAAGTACATGAAATTTGTTGGTCGAATGTATTTTTAATTTTTCTCGTCTTTCACTTTCAGGAACAGTGACGAAATGGCAACCGATCAAAGCGAAGCGTAAGTACATTCAAATGTTACATTACAAACTTTGATTTGAACCGTTTTTTTTTGTATGTTTTTTAGGAAGAAGAGACGACGTGAGGAAGAAGACGAGGAAGGCGAAGGACCACGAAGACGGCGGGCGGATGACGACGGCAACGAGGGGGAAGCAACCGCTTCTGCGTCAGGGACGCAACGATGCAGCGACGGGGGAAGGTTCGTGTGCACGGTGTGCCATCGAACCTCTACATCGCTCAAAGAGCTAAACCGCCACCAGCGTAGGCACGGTGAGTGAGAGAGAGAGAGAGAGAGAGAGATAGAGAGATAGAGAGAGAGATAGAGAGAGAGAGAGAGATAGAGAAAAAGAGAGATAGATAGATAGATATATTTTTAAAGTTTGCTTCTTAGTTAGTATTTATTGAAAAACTTGGGTATTTGTCGGTAGAAAATTATTTCATATTTAATTGACATTCTAAAATGATAAAAATACGTCGGTTTCGCCAGTACGAATTTGGTTGCCAGTGAAGATTTTTCTAATGGAACTTATTATTCTACTGGCACTCTCAAACTGAATTTCCAATATTTTTCATAACTTAGCTTCTAATGAAAATATTAACTAACTCTGATTGCGTCCAGATATCTTCCACAACATTTATTTCTAAGTAGTTGATGGAAAAAAAAAACATTTTGACACTATTGAGACACGACCATATAGCAGTGTTCTTTTAACTCCTATTTATGTAACAAATAATGATTGTCCAGTAGAGTATGGATAATGCAGTAGAATATGGATGAATGCAACACGGGTTTTGTTCGAATATTTGTGCACTTATGCGTAATTTGGATTAATCCGTTTAGAATGTTAGGAGAACGATTAAAAAAGCCTTCTAACCACCTTGCAATTATCCAGATTTCGCATTAATCCATACTTTACTGTGCTCACTTTTGTTGTTAATCAAAATTTTCGTACTTGCAGAGGTTAGACTCAAGGATTGCAAGGTGCCTGCAATTTAAAACAAATGAAATACATTGGTATCAATTATTGTTGAAGTTACACTTATAATGTGTGCGAGTCAATTGCAATTGAATGCACTTGAATGATCATCAATGTCAATGGTTTTCCAAATATAAAATCTTTGGTCACGAAATGCTCATTGCAAGGCTTGACTGAAGTATTAAATTTTCTATTTACGGCCTTGCACAATGCTATCTCCTGCGCTTATAACTCGGTACATTAAAAAACTACCAGTGTTGATTTTGCTATACTCACAACAGTTATTTCTTTAGATTGATTAAATGTGTTAAATTGCAAAATTATATTAGGGGTTTTCACAAAGGCCTCGGAAAATATTAATAGGAATATTTGAACATTGTAGCTGCTTAAAAAGTTGTAAAAGATACTAAAAAATTTTTATAATTTTTTAAGAAGTCGCAATTTTCGGAGTTTTCAACATTTTTAACACGCATTTGTTAATACGCCTTGATTTCAATCAATATAGTTCATAAGGCAATAGCAGTTCTTCAACAAATACAACTTGATAAAAACAACAGGGATGTTTTCGTTGTGGCGAGTACGCCTAAATGATAAAAGTTGTTGTGAATACAGAAATTGTAATATTAACAAATGAATACAAAAACCAATTTTACGAATCAAATTAGTGACATTTCACTTTTACTTTGTCAAATTTTTGGTAAAGTTTTTAAAATATATGGCTATTGGCCAAAAAATCTCGCATCTTCTTATTGGATCGTTTATTTATTCTAATTAATAGGACATAGTTCACACAATTTGTGAATTCCTATTTCAAATTATTACATATTTCCATTATTTATTTTTCTGCCTGTGAAATGCGATTAAGAGTTGCGTTGCACAACTAAAATTTCTCTTTATAAAGTTTCTTCGCAAAATATCCCAGACACTATTGCAGTATCATTATTGTTTGTGAATTCTTTATAATATGATCCAAAGAATTTTAAAAGATCCTTATGTTTTTTTTGGTAACATAATTTTATGTTTATTATAAAAATGTCAAATTGATACTAAAATTAAATTTTCTTCACAGTAAAAGTAACATAATATTTGCAAAGTTCAAAGATGGCTAAGAACAATTTTGTTTTTGTTTTAGCAAATTTACTAATATTTATTTTGACTTATTTAAAAACATTAACAAAATTTGATTCTTTAGCAGTTGTAGTGGCCACAATGCGGTTATTTTCCAGGCCAAACTAATTGTGTACATGCGACATTATGCTTAATAAACGATACATGTAATGGCGTCCATAGATTCAATTACAGTATAAAGCTACGGAGTGCGTGACAAAAAGTTTGTCCAAGCAATAGCAAGTGCTGCCAAAACGTGTTCCATTATTATGACAACCATATATCCACAGCAGTGAAAAAACATTTATTGGTCTTAATTTCTTTGCACATTCTTTTTACCGTCTCATTGCAAGAATCGTCAATTAACTTTACAGCTGTTGCTCGACTTATTATATGTAATTTAGGGTTTCTTAAAATTATATTCTTTCGAAAAGCACACGATTCTACAATTGATATCGGTAACATGTTTTGTTGAATAAATATTAATTTGAATCTTTTAAGCATGTCTATTAATTTGAATCTTTTAAGCATGTCTTTATATCTATTTTTATCATTTTCTTCTTAATCCAACTGCAAATATTTATTATATTCAAATTCATGTCTGCCATGAAGATGACGAATGTAATGCGACATTACGTGCATTAAAACAAAAAACTTTTACTTGCAAATAAAAAATTTTGTTAAAATTTTTTAGTAACTTGCGCAGCGCTAAATGAGAAAAAGTCTAATCCTGGTCGCTTCGATTACCTTTTGTAATATTATGTGCCGGGTTTTAGACATAGTTTTTATTCTACTCATTTTATATTTTAATTTTAATTAATTCGATGTTTTGTCGGGCTTAAGGTGCAAGTATTTCTATTAGGAAATGTAAATTTCTAGCATTTGAAAAAAATGTTTTGTATTATGTCTTTCTGATGCTAATGTTATTTTCCTTATGATATTAAAAATTAGACAATCGACAACGTCTCCTAAAATCTCTTTGAAATTTATAATCTGCTGAAATTGGTATTTTTAGCTGTAAAAATACTCCCTTTAGCTGCGGCTATATTAAATATGAATTTAAGAAGACTTTGTGAATTGTGTTTATATTGAAATTTGTTCAATAAATTTAAGAATTTTTTTAATATTACCAAAATATTAAATGTAAACGTTAGAGAAAAAAATTTTTTCCAAGTCAATAGCAAAAGTGCAATTTTCGAACATCTTCTTTATGGGTCTTCAAGGGACAACGCATTTGCACCATCGAATGTGAACGAGCTGAATCATTCCTTTTTAAGCAGCTGCAAGCATGTATATGCTCATCCATACAGAATTTCTTTTCCTTCCATCGTCTTTCCATTTTGCTCATTTCAATCAATGCTACTACAAAAAATTTCAAAGAAAATAAAAAGGTGGCACATATCGATTGTCTTCCTGTAATTTTATGAAAAAATTTTAATGAACTATTAATTATGAATATAAAGTTCTGCAAAATAGATTTATTTATGTCTAGCAACAAATTAATAATGTTTCCATTGATATTTTACTATAAAAATTATATCAATAATAAGTAAAATATAACTTGTGATAAGTAATATTTGAAATAATCAAATATTGCACACTGTCTCTCAAATATTTTTTTTCTTTTCGTTAAGCAGCCTTTGCATGCTCATGCGCATAAGAAATTTGTCTATCCTTTTTTCTCTGCGCATAAGCAAACGCGCACAATTCATTCATAAATTACCCTTTTACTATCCACAAGATCGTGTTCGCATTATGCGATTAGACGAAATGGCATGTGGTACAAAATGTATCGCCATAAGGACGCCATCATATTTAAAATGCTAAGAGAGTCCATGGAGTTCATTGGAGGCTCTTTATATATTAAATACTCTTTGATATAACGTTTTGTTTTTTTATGTGTCACTTAGTTATTTCTTCATATGTTATAAACATTGCCATCGGAAGTTGTAATAAACCGGGTGGGCTGAGAACTTAATGGAGCTGTGAGAACAAAAACTTGTGTTAAAGTGTAAATAGCGGAGTAGGTAAAAAAAAGAATTTGCGAATACAAATTGGAAACTGAGAAATATAATACGAACACTCAATATTTGCATGGAAGAACTTCAACGAAGCGTGGCGTGGGAAACAGGGAAAAATAAAAACGAAGAAGATTAAGAAAATAAAAAAATTAGTGACGGAGTATATGTCAAATATTTTCAAAAAATAGTAGTGGGACTCATGCAGCTTCGCAAATTGTGAGAAATGAGAAATTTGTCACACAACTGTCAAAATTTATATGAAAATTTACGATGGGAAAAGTTGCGAAGGTGTTTGCGAAGCTGCATGAGTACCACTAGTGTAATTATAGCTAAGTGGGAACGCCACTAGCAACAAAAAAGGAACGACAGAGAAGAGAAGCGAAAAGTTTTTAACGTAGCATACATTGCATAGTTTTACTTATGGAATAATTTTTTCCCTACTGTGCATGTTAATTGCCGGATGCAAGTTTAAATTTACCTTACAGGTTTTTAATTTTGTAAACATTTTTCTCAGTTCAGAGTATCTCGCTGGCAGCATGCATGCATGCAAAAGCTTCAATATAGTCATGCCCACCCCTGGTTATGAGTCAAAATAATAACGCGGCTCTGCATACTTTACATACTTTACTTTGCCCTACTTCTTTTTAAAATATACAATCCTTAAAAAATAATTTATATAATTTATTTTCATTTTTTTTCAGAGAAATTAAAATGTCACAAATGTGACAAACAATTTTCACGCTCCCAATCTTTGGCACAACATAGAGACGCATGTCTTGGTAGTGCAGATATAGAGGGTCGTGTCAATTCTCGTGGTTCAGCAATGGACATCACACACGATGTCCAATCTGACCAATTTACTCATGAGATTGTCCGTGGTTCAGCAATGGACATCACACACGATGTGCTATCTCAAAAAATTCCTCATGAGATTGTCCCTGGTTCAGCAATGGACATCACACACGATGTCCAATCTGACCAATTTACTCATGAGATTGTCCGTGGTTCATCAATGGACATCACACACGATGTGCTATCTCAAAAAATTCCTCATGAGATTGTCCCTGGTTCAGCAATGGACATCACACACGATGTCCAATCTGACCAATTTACTCATGAGATTGTCCGTGGGTCATCAATGGACATCACACACGATGTGCTATCTGACCAATTTACTCATGAGATTGTCCGTGGGTCATCAATGGACATCACACAAGATGTCCAATCTGGTCAGTTTCATGATGATAGGACCATTGGGTCAGATATCGACATCGAAGGTGATTATGAGATTGAAAATATGGCGTTAGAACAGCAATCTGATCTATCTGCATTTAAAGAAATTGATGCCATCAATGAATTCATGAATATTGATGTTGGATCAGATTTCGAGGACGATGATGAAAATGAATACGTTGTAGAAACAAAAATAGATTGGGGTGTTGCTATATCCATAAAAGACAAATTGGAAACCCAAAAGTTCAGCAATGCTGTAATAAATACTGTTGCAAATATAATAGAACGACATAATAATTCTCGCTATACGTATGAACGAATTGACAAAAAATTCGCACTGATCATTGATCAGTTTCCGAATGGTGTGGTCTCTTACAATCTAGCGATTGCAAAAGAAATTAATGGCCCCCAGAAAGAGATTATTAATGTTAATGCAATGGAATCAAAAGGATCTCTGGAAGCAACTTTGAATTTCTTTTCCCAATCCCTAAGTATTGTTGAGGTATGCGGTTTTACAATTAAGGTGTTGGTATGTGACAGCTCAGCAGCAAATGTTAATGCAATTCGAGCTTTGTCACAGAATGGGTATTATATTCATACAAATAAAAATAAGATTCCTATCATCATTGATATGGATCATTTGAAGAGATTTGAATGTGTAAAAGATGTTACGCGTACGCTTCAAATTCCCTTCCCAATACCTCATTCAGACTCGTTAATAATCCCAAATGATCTAAAAGATATAAGGGATAACGTTATGGTCTTTTTAAATAATTTTGTCGCGAAAAGGTACTCACACACTTTAGTGAGGCATTCAATAAAAAATATGGCAAAATTGTTGGCTGAAATGCTTACCGAAGTGGATTCATTTGCAATCAGAAGTATTAACCAGTCAAATATTGAGTCATACTCAGGATTATTCCGAACATTTGGAAATGATCCTGTAACAATGGCTTACAATAATATAACCTATGCAATTAATAGGTTCTATGGAAGGATCGATTCGTATCCTGCTGTTTAGATACATAGCACTGCCAAAGCCAGACTAAAGGCCCTGGTTGAAAGAAAAATGAATTGGCGCAACCGTAGGTTGAAAGCCGTCGAAGTTTGCCAAAGCCAGACTGAAGGCCCTGGTTGAAAGAAAGCTCCACCAAAGTCAGGCTCCGGTCCTGATTGAAAGAAGTGTTGTTGATAAATTTTTTAACTCCGCCATAGTCTGGTCCCAAGTCCAGGTTGAGAAAGGAGGAGGGTAAAATTTATTTTTATTAACATTTCATAATTTTTCTTTTTAGTAGGAAAACGTCATGGTTGCCATGTCTGTAGTAAGCGCTTTCGTGTGTACGGCGATTTACGTTGTCATTTGCGTATTCATCAGCAAAATGTCTATGATGGAAGCAGAATACAAGTTTGGAATACAATTAACGAAGTCAATTCTTTAGAATTTTTGCAATAAACCCTATTAGTAAGTTATAAACAACAACTAAAGGTATTTAAGTAGCATTAAGCCAGAAATAGCATTACAACCGTATAGATAAAATTTTTAAGTATTCAGCAAACTTTGTATTAGAAGATTCAGAAAAATAAACTCGAAATATTTACAATTTTTACTTCAGTTCCAATCAAACAAATTTCTAAAGCACATTACAAAAAAGGATTGATAACAACGATAGCCCATTTTGAGCAACGACCTTAACTTTCTGATCAAACAGCTATTAATGGGAGCAGCAATTTTTTATTCAATATTAAAATTATTATTATGTTTAATATGTGCTATCAACGCAATACATGAATTGTGGATTTCCATCTTCATCCATTTTATTCAACGGAAGAAACTTTAGAAAGTTTTCAGCTCAAATTTGAGTAAAATATAATAACACATTGTCTTAAAGACAATAGCCTAAGAAATAAATAATATTACCCAATTAGTCATACATTAAACTGTCGACAAAGTAATTATGAACAAATCGGATGATTTGCATAATTTTGCATAGATTAGTTAGTAAATGTTTTCATATTCATGACAGAATGAATAGCATCATTATCAGAGCAGATATTTATATGCACGAAAAAATCGCAAATATGCGCATAGAATATGCTTAAAAAATTGCAATATATCGCACCCTTGCTAATAAATCGGCACAATTCAAAATTATTTTAATTAATTTTTTTATGTCCGATTTCATTTTTCGGTAAGAAACCCAACACCTAGAAAATTAACGCTTATATTGACTGATGCAGCAGTCAATTGAGATTAATATAAGTTTCGAAAATATATTATTTCTCCTTAGTTTTAAGAGAGATTTAATGATTTTCGAGAAATGCGCAATTTTAAATTGTGCCGATTTAGTAGCAAGGGTGCGATATGCTCAAAAAAAAAATAAAATATGCATGAAAAAAAATTATTTAAAATGAATTATTTTAATTTTTTTTTTAGTTTTTTCTCTAGTAACAGCTTAATAGAGTCCGACACAAGCTGGTGAAGCGAAGCCAAAAATTTGTCATGCACCTTCGGCCCATTACTGAAAGTGGAACTGAAGACCAAAAAATTAAATGTAGACCAGAGCACATTTTAATTTTAATTTTTTTTTTAATTTATTAACAAAAATCAGTCCATTTATGGTATAACGCCTAAAACAAAAATAACATTTCATATCCATAATAGTTAATAAAAGAAAAGAACAAAAAAAAAAAAAAGATTCATGGCCCCAGCCGAATGCAAATTTATGGTCAATGAATCTGTAAGCCGAAACCGAACCTTCAGTCAGACTAAACAGCTTAATCTTCAATTTCAGAATTTGCACAAATAATTATATGGTGCTTAAGATTTTCCATAGTGAATGATCGTCTCTTCGGCGTGTAGACGTTTCCGTACAGAGAGAAACTGCGCTCAACATCAGTTGAGGTTGTTGGACAAAACGCAAACCTTTCCAACATATCTGGAAAAATCTTTTTGACATACGGGTCGGTAGGTTCTTCGGCTGTATAACAAACATTATATATATCGATTATACTTTTAAAACCTTTGTTTCTTTTCAAAATTTGTTCAAATTTTTCTTGAAAGGCTTTATTTTCCAATTTATTTAAGTTTTTGCGTATGTCTTGGATTATTTCGACGGCTTCTCTAAGCTCTAAGCTTTGCGATTGAAGTTTTTTTTATTGCAAAATCAAACCTAAAAGTATACTTGTAAATATTTTGGATATTTCTTCGTAGGTAAAACCATAAACTTATACTTTTAGGTGTTGACTTTGTATATTTTTATACTCTCCGATCATAAGTTAATTTGAAAGATACGTATATGCCGCGAACATGCAAGAAAAATAAAAATATGCTTTAAACGGTCAAATATGCAAATGCATATGCAAATATGCTTTATGTGCAAATATCCGCTCTGATCATTATATTGGCGAACTCATCATATTTGCGACTAATAGTTCAATTCGTTTGCATATGTCTGCATGTTCATTCTAATCATACGAAACTTCATTCATAGTATTCAAAGTAATTGTAAGTACGCATTTATATAATAATATATCAGATATTGATTACTAAATACTAATAACTTTTAAGATTTATAAAATAAATAGATATATAACTACATATGTAGCATCATAGTTTATAATGAGTTATTTGCCGTATGCTCTAAAACCTAAACCGGCACAATTAAAAATTTTCTTAATCACCTTTTTCCTTTTTGCCAACATTTTACTGCATTAAAAAAAACTCTTAGAAATTTAACATTGATATTTATTGATTCTCCAGTTAATTAACAATAATATAAATTTAGAAAATAAATTGTTTGTACAGGCCTCGAGAGTTATATCATGTTTGCCCGAGATATCTAAACTTCTACACTGTTACTATGAAGTGGAACTATATGTATGTGTGTAATGAATAAACTCAAAATCTACTGATCCAAATTCAAAAACTCTCACTATTTGAAATTTGTGTTCGAATTGGCGGAAAAGTTCACGTGGAATATTGTTCAGATTAGGAGTGATTCTCAAGGATGTCACTTAGGAAAATCTAGATAATTTAACTGAAGGTGTGGAAAAGATACCAAAATTGTATATTTAGACATGCTCAAGAAATCGATGCGGAATAAAAATTTCGAAATCAATGTGATTTCCATCGTAATTTTATCTGTTTCGAATTTCTTTATGGGAATTCGATTAATAGAACATGTCTGATTAATATGTATACGAAATAGCACTTTTAAAGATATTAAATCATCGTTAGGAGGCTGGGCCTGCGACGAATTTGAAAGCTTTAAACAGCATAAGGTAAAAATACGTAAGCATAACAAATTTTAAAATAATTCACCGACCATATTTTAAATGGTCCATGCCAGCGGAAATATCTCCATTTGAGTTGTGGTAAAAACATAACTCCAAAGCCTGATTTTTGCTACCCCAATTATTTTTTTTTTTTTGTAATTTTTATGCTATATTCGTGTAACTTTGTTTACAACTTGAAAATAACAATCCAATGTTAAAGAAATTTATTGCCAAATTTTTTTACCTAAGCCAAAATTAGATTTTACTAATGTCATTAACATTTTCTTCCTTTCAGCAGCGCAATTATTTTCGAAAAGCAGCGTTCAGACCAAAAAAAGGAACACAATTGATATTTTATAAGTATATTGAATATTTTATAAATGGGAGGGATTACAACAGGTAGACTAATTTGATATATATAATAATAATAGACTAATTTTGACATGTACATACTGAGCTACACTGATATATTCAAAGGAATTTAAATTCTAAAATATTTTTGTAATTTAATTTGTAATACCAATTGATGTGTATACACAATTCTCAAATTTTTAAACATAACATTATAATAAAAATGCGATTTCAATTTTGACTTTAACAATAAATTAGCAAATAAAAATAATAAACAACAAAAGTGATCTCAACAACGAGGTGCGCCATCTCAAATTGAATATGGAAGTGTTGGCACTGCGAACTACCGCAGACCTTAAAAATGTTTAGCAAATATGTTGGTATTT
>CM035809.1:23063941-23364207 GCA_020466095.1 Chlorops oryzae | reverse complement strand
AAAATGAGTATTTTTGATCTAGAAATACTTATTTTAGCTGGGGATAAATTTATAAGGGGTTTTAGAAGACATAGTGAACTGCCTATGTATTACTTTGTAAATTAAATTTTTATTTTTTACTCCCTCCTTTGTAGAAATACCACACGTTTTTTTCGAGCTTAAGGTCAAGGTTACTATTTTTAACAAAGAAGCGAAGATGACAAATAGTTAGGTAATTATCGATAATTACTGGGAAAATCGTTACTCCAATGAATAAAAGTACCTCTACCGCAACCGCTACCTTTTTTTAAGAATTCGATGATATTGTTACCATTGCCGCTACCCCTAAGTGTGAGGGTTTCATTCCCTTATTTTAAGTTAAATATTCTTCCGCTCCTTAAAAAGTGAAATGAATGAATTTTTTCTAACAAACTTTTTAATACCAAAATCGATCGAAATATGTACTCTTTTTGGCCCATAAATTCATCACGGACTACTCTTTCTTAGGTACTTTAGCTTAATGTTTAGTCAAGAGTAGTAATAAGCCAAGAAAATTGTAAATATAAATAAAGTGAAACTTCCACCTAACAATTTCGTAGGGACCCAATAGAATAAACTATGGATGAGGGAATGCATTTTAGACCTGCCAAAACCTAATCGATAAACGTTCGATACTCAACTTTCGGAGGATGGAAAGAGATTTCACTGTATTAAATCTATTAAGGGTCTTATGTTTAACGGTTGAATAAAAGAATTGAAAAAACTACAAACCTGCATGGCGCGTCTTTTTCCAAAGGGCTTTGTTAGCAGTCCCGAAAATATACAGCCAAGTGGGACGCATATCAAATTGATTGAACCTAAAGGAGTTTAAAAAAGTTGTTAGTTATTTTTGTGTTTTCCATATAATTTTAAAAATAATTTTATATACTTATACGTAAATTTTTTATATATTTCTGTAGTAGTATGGAAGAGTAGCTTAAGTCGACATAAGTGAGAAATGTGTTAATGGCTTTGGAGCTATGTATAAGGATGTCAGGGCGCTAAAGTGTGTTCAATCCATTTCGAAAAATCATGATTTAGAAGTTATTTGAATTTACTTTTCAGCTTATGTATTTAGGTGCTTCCTCACTTGGAAAGTAAAGCGTTTTTACTTCCTGAAGAAGCAAGTTGTCTTGCTCTAAAATGTTCTATCAGGAACAATTTTGCTTGCTGAAAATACTTTTTGTGTTTTTTGATCACACACTTGGCAAGTGAAAGCAAATTACTTGTTAGAAGCGCTCTACTTTTCGAGGTGCTTCCACCTTATTTTGAAAAACTTTTGCTTTAGATAAACCACCTTATTTTAATCACATATTCCGAATTTTCATTTCAAATGTCAGTTAATGGGGTTGTCTCCTGCGCGAGGCTGTTTTTGGAGCATTTTTTTTTTAAATCCTGACAGGTCTCTCAATTTTTGTTTGTTTTTTGTGTGTTCAGAATCAATGAAAATTTGTAAAGAAACACATTTTTTGTGTGAGGGCAGTTCAAAATGTTCTCGGCCGTCAAAGTGGAGACTCCAAAAAAAAATGTTTAGTGCTGGCGGGCACGATTTCTCGTCTCAAAGTTGTCTGATATGAAAAAGAAAAACGGGGTTATAATCATCATAGATGTCGCTTTTGGGTGAAGCTCGAAAATAATTTCGAGATTTTTTTTTTTTGACTGAATAGCGGTCATTGAAAAATGACCCATCGATTTCGGGTGTACTTTTACCTGTTTCGGGTGTACCTCAGTTCGGCTAGGAATGAAAAACTCCATATAAAAAAAGCTTCAGAAAATTCCTGACAAAATTTGGAACAAGTTTTCTTTAGGGGCGTTTCTCCGATTTCGATGTTTTTTTTTTTTTTTGCAAATGTGCAAAAAAAATTCGCAAATTCCAAATCTGCACTCATATTTTGGGGGCGTGGCCTAGTTATGGATGAAGCGCGAATTAAAAGTTGCCGAAAATCCCTTCAATTTCCCCCTTATTTTGACATTTTTTGTGCTGCCAGACTAATTAGCTTTGCATTTTTATAGCAAAATTTTTGAAAATGTTTTTAGTGCTGCCACATTTAAAACTACTCTTATTATAGAATGTAAGGATTTAGTAAAAGCTTAATTTCATGTATTTTGACATAAGTGTCAAAAAGCTTAAGCAGTTTATTTATGAATGTTATTAAAATTTAGATTTTATAAGCTATATATATTCAGATCCTCTCGTGGAATTTTTAAGGTCGCAGCAGAGGTCTACCAGTCCGTGAGGGAGCTGCACCGGTAACCGTTAGAATAAGAATCTCAAACAATGCGATCATCAGCCGTAAAAATCTTTGTGTCCATCCGTCTTATCTTGTTTTTTATGACAATTCAAGCTTTAATTTTGAAAAAAAAAAACAAATCATAAGATCTAAAATCACAGTAAAAACTCCTCATTCCGGAAATTGAACATTAGAAGAAAAATCACTATTCACGAAGAGAGTTTTCGACTTGAGAATTTATATATTTTATAAGAACACTTCAAAAATTGAATTTAGTACAACGAAAACATCGTAACGATTAATAATAAGTACCCATTTAATTTGAAATTCGCTGCAATTCCTGACAGTATCCAATTTCTGTGGGTATACACATTCGCGAAATACGTATAAGTACTTTCCTCAATAATGAAAGATGAAACACCCGTTAATTTTCCATTGCAAATAAGTGGACTACCTGAATCACCTGGCCCAAGACCTTTCTCAACATCGTCCGGATCGCCAGCGCATATGACTGACGGATTCATGATATAGTATTTGTCGCATTTTGCTCGCGATTGCAATACCAAATTTACATAGAGTACCTCATCTGGTGTTGGGCCATGCTTTTTTTTTTTTATAATTTAGGGAAATCTTTGCTTTAATTTCAAATGAATCTCAGGAAGACATTTTTTCAATAGATACAAACCACATAGAGTCGACCCCATCCTGCGCAATAGCATTTCCAGCCGGAAATTGGTCTTTCATCGATAAGAGGAAGACGTTGTATCGCAATTTCATTTTCCTCAATTATCCTGTCTAAAATAAGTAATGCCAAGTCCACATTCACCGTATCGGGATTATATTTCGGATGAACAATTTCTTCCTTGGTCCGGTAGGTTCTCGTTGTTGATAGATTTTCGTACAAAAATGGACTGCCGGCTACGACAGTCAAATAGGGAGCTTTTTTTTTTAATTTATCACTTTCGAGAAAAGGGAAATAATTTGCGAAAAACTAATAGGTATTTTTTTTTAGACGGAATGCGACTGTTTTATCATACTCAACGACACAATGAGCAGCAGTCAAGACAACAGTTGACGATATGATCGCACCGCCGCAAATATGATTATCGCCATCGAACTTTCTCGGTGATCCGGCTCTCACAGAAACCAAAAACGTTGCGAAATGTTTCTTTGGTCTGTATCCACCCCGGATGAGGAAATTGTAGTCTTGGTTGTCTTCAGTAATAATATCATCGTCGGTGTCATTGTGATATTTATCCTGGGTTGTTTTTCGCCCATAAACTAATTGCAACGTTAATAAGGATAATAGAAAAATTTTCAAAAATAAACACATACTAAAATCATTTAAAATTTTTCCTTCTATAGGAAATTTGATAACTTTCTCTTTGGGACTTTTGAAAAACCTTCAAAAGAAAAAGTAAGGCTACACAGCCAGACATTATCGCAGGGATGAAAAAATCATTAAGGCCCAAAATCCAACATTGCGAGAGCCCGATGCGAGACTCGCACACAAATTTCAAAACATTCAATCATATGGCTCAAGCTCCAATGAATCGCACTGCGAGACCTCGTAGCGAGAAAATTTTGAAAAATTGAATATTGCTCGTTGCGAGGAAATTTGACAGGTTATTGATGTAGCTATTTTTTGAGTACTCGCTATTGGGTACTCGTTTAAACTATTAAAAACAAAAACTGTTCACTGTTCCGTGAAAAAGAGCTTTTAGAATATTTCGCGAGCTTTGGTTCATTTTGAAACTTTTTGGAAAATTTTGAATTGAAATTTAAACTAAAGTGATAACGTATAACATTTATGAGTACTCGGTACTCGTAAGATTGGTACTCGGTTCAAATATTGCATTACTAGAAGCGAAATTATGCTATCATCTGCGTGACGCAAAACTCTCATTGGAGATTGAAATGCATCACGCAAAACATTTTCGTGACGTCGCGCACTCTCGCAATATTGGATTTTGGGCTTAATGCAGAAGTAGTGAAGCATTCATTTGTAAAGAGGGCAATGGTGCCTGTTCGATTGATCTTCTAGTGAAAATATCATAGAAGCAAGAGCTCGTTGCAACAGACCCTTCTTCAAATGAAATTCTCATTTCATTCAACTATGAATTTGTAAAAAAAAAACAGCCTAGGAATTTCCGCGGGTAATTTTCCCCTTAAAGAAAAAAATTGAAAAAAAAATTTTTAAAGTTATGATTGAGGGTCACCCAAAAATTTTTGACAATTCTGCGTCGAGTCCACTTTGTTTCATTAAGATCTGTCCAGTTGAGCTGGGGAAACCATGGCCGCCAGTTCGAAAAAAAGTGGTTTCGAGATAAATTCGTTTAAAGTTTGAGGCAAAGAAGGCTATATCTTCTAAAATATTTCGATTTTCATGAAATCCTTTTAGCACGATATTCTCAAATGTCCAATCTACTTATAAAAAAATGCGAAAAAAATTGAAAAAAATTTTTATCGAATGAGACAACCCCCGTTAATTGAAAATGTCCATATCGATAAATAATCGCTTGAGTAGAAAAATTCGAATATCTCAAAAGAAGAAATTTCGACTTAAGCTACTCTTTCCTATAGATATTAAAACATTTTTATATAATTATTATTTCTACTTACTAAACCACGATATTTGTTCTCTATTGAGTACTATGCTATCGGTTTGCTCTCGGCCTTCACCACCTTCAAAGAAATAATTCAAAAAAATAAACAATAATTAATAATGATTTCTACCCATCCAATTGGGATCTACAAAGAATTTCCGGAACTCACCTTGTATGGCGGGTATTACAATCGTTGGGAAGCCAAGCGTCATGCCATAGGCTAGTGATGCATAATGAAAAATTAAATTAATATTAAAGCAAAAAAAGAAAACGAAAATTACGATTAAATAATGAAAATAAATGTGAGAACAAAAAGAACAGATTAATCGATAATTACCAAAAAGCAGTATGTTTTTTACGCTAACGGCGAGAAATTGCGGGAGCGAACGGCGAAAATTGCTGATTTCCTCCGTATCAACTGATGTGGAGAAACGTCTGTTGCCATTTTGCATAAATAAAGGCAAATCGTTCAACGCGCTGGGAAAAATCATTCGCAAAAATTCATTGCGGGAAACGATTCGAATGAAAAGAATCAAAAAAAAAAAAAAAAAATAATCGGGTGAAAAGTAGAAAAAACTGGTTCTGAAAACTTAATTTAAGAGAACAAACAGAAAATAATTGATGTGATAGAATATTTACCCATTCTTTTCGGCATCACAGTTTTTTTGATTTACATCCACTTTCATGTTGGAATGTAATTTGAATCTTTTTATTAAAATCTTTATTTTATTTCTTATATAATTAAAATGCTCTTAACGATTTAAATTAAATTTTTAGTTTTAATTCTGCATCTGATTTTAATCAAACCAACTGTGTCCGATGCATATTTATTGCTTCATTTCTATTTAACTAAAAATATCACCAAAAAAAAAAAATATTCATTTCATTTTTCCATAAATTTCAATAAAAAGTTTATTTGTATTTAAAATATTAGCAGGACGTATACGTAATGTTATTTCCTGTTCGATTCAATGGAAATGACGTTGCTCATACGCCGGGCATCATATATTGAATATGATGGATTTGTTTTGAACATTAATTGCTTTTAAAGAATATATGATCAGCATCTTTGGGGGTGAAAAAAGTCATCTCAAGTTTAGAAAGGGTTAAGGCAATTAGACATTGATTGGCGGCGCCTCGGTCTTTATCAAAGAATCGGTTATTTTACAAGGAAACTGATTTGCGTAATTAGGAGAGTAAAGAGCCCGAAAGTGTACACGTTAATTACTTCTACTGATAAGATGATAAAGAATTGTTAAAAGGCCTCTTATATTTATTAATAGAGTAAGGTCCCAGAGCCGCTAGACCTACGTCAATTTAGCAAAGCAGAAATTTTAATGATTTCTAGTCTATTATGTAGTTAAGACAGTATGCGTGCTCAGTAGCTGGAAAGCGGGGCCCTTTCCGAGGTAACGCGAACTAATGGTTTCTTAAGGTCCTACTCTATCCAAGAGCTGCTCTCTAAGCGTCAATAAAAAAGAAAAATGTGTTGACCTTTGCGTATAAATATTCAAAATTCTTGTCCCTTTATATTCCCATCCTCAAGTGTGGTTAGAATTTGAGAATTTTTTTTTTCAAATCTGCAGAGAAAACTTCCCGTAATTATTTGGAGTCGGGCTGATTATCATTATCATCATGGATGGCCCTACAACCCTTAACGGGTCTACGCTGTAATTTAAGTCTCCAACTTGTCCGGTCCCATGCACTCGTTCTCCAAGATCGATTACCTAAGAATTTTCGATTCATCACAGCTTGAGATCGATTTTTCTCCAATTACCAAATAATCGGGCTGATAGTATTCAAAATTTGAACAGTATCTAAGAACTAATGTGAGCCGCTTGTTGGGAAACGCTATATCTTCTTTAATATGACCAGGATTTTCTTCAAATTGGTAAAGAATGCTCTTGAAATGTTGCAAATGTAGAGGAAAATAACAAAAAAGGGTTTTTTAAAACCCTACCATCTCCTTGACGGCATCTGTTCCGTAGCTATATGAAGATCGACTCCCAGCTGAGGACCATTTTTCGTGGTATATAAAAGGGCCTAGTTATAAGGCCTAAGACGCAAACCCTTGATGACGGCAGCCACACTAACCAAACCTTACCTTATCCCCTTAAGGGAAACGACGAAAACTCTCACAGTTTCTCAAGTTTTAAGGACAACCATCTTTAAGCGGAATTAATTCTGACCACAGAATATGTGCCAAGAGCACGAGCTGTAATACTGAAGATGTTTGGGTTCAATAAATGCATTCAAATTGTAATTTTTATAATTTATTCTAAATTTGTTTGCATTTTTGTTGATTTTGTAGTCCACACTAATGTCTTCTGACATTGTTTTTTTATCGCTTGGAGATTCCTTTTGCTTTTAATGAGAGTTTTTTTGAAAAAAATTATCAGGCGAATACAATATAAAAAATTAATTAAAGCAATTTACGTAAAAGAAGGTTAAAGCTGCAAATTTATGTTAAAAAAATTCTTCTTTCATATGTAACACTTTAAAATAGTTTAATGGCAAAAGCAAAGACGCCATTGAACCGGAATATAAGTTGATTGAAATGAATTATAGGCGGATGATCAAAAACTGGAAAAAGCAAGTTATTTTTAATAGATAAGCGTGCTGTTTGGAGACAGTTATTTTTAATTTTTTTTTTTTTTTATTTATTTCACGATATAAATGTGGGAACATTTTTAACCTTTTGAAAAATTTTCGTACCGGAGTTATTTGCTTTAATATCTTATAAAAAAAAAAATAATAATAATGAAATTTTAAAAAGAATAAAATTAGACCACTTTGTAGCGTAAAACTTTTCTTCATTATCTCAGATATTATTGGTTGAAATTATAAAAGGCTCCCATACAATAGTTTAGATTAGGTTAGTGTGGCTGTCACCATTATTGATGACACACTTAGGCCTCGCATGGGCCCGTTGTGATACCACGAATAGTGGGATAACTATGAAAAACAGAAACAGAAAAAACCGACACAGACATCTACGACCTTAGCTGGGAATTGAGCTCAGAGCCTCTCGCGTTTGAACTAGTGCAGAAGTAGAGACAACAGGGCGATGGTGATGGATGTTGATGGTGTTGATGGTGCTGATGGTGTTGATGGTGCTAATGGTGATTATTGTTATGATGGTGATGATGATGTTGTTGATGTTGTTGATGATGTTGATGGTGTTGATGGTGTTGATGGTGTTGATGGTGTTGATGGTGCTGATGGTGGTTATGGTGATGATGTTGATGGTGTTGATGGTGTTGATGATGTTGATTATGTTGATGGTGTTGATGGTGTTGATGGTGCTGATGGTGTTGACGGTGATGATGTTGATGGTGTTGATGATGTTGATGATGTTGATGATGTTGATGATGTTGATGATGATGTTGTTGATGTTGTTGATGGTGTTGATGATGTTGATGGTGTTGATGGTGTTGATGGTATTGATGGTGTTGATGGTGCTGATGGTGTTGACGGTGATGATGTTGATGGTGTTGATGATGTTGATGATGTTGATGATGTTGATGATGTTGATGATGTTGATGATGTTGATGATGTTGATGATGTTGATGATGTTGATGATGATGTTGATGATGATGTTGATGATGATGTTGATGACGATGTTGATGATGGCGGTGATGATGATGATGATGATGATGAGATGATGATGATGACCGTGATGATGACGGTGATGATGACGGTCATGGTCATGATGACTTACACAGCTTCTTCCTTCATCGCGCCGTGAAAAATCTTCAGAAATTCTTCGAGTCTTAAGTGTCCCATTTTACAAACCAAATGAGAATTATAGGCGTCATGCTAAAATCTTTTTCTATGCACTGATGCCAGATGATGGCTTACAATGGATTTTTACTGATCATTTTCTTCAAGAAAACAGAAATCAAGGCATTTTTTCAAGGGGTGAGAGCCATGGGCGTATTTACAGTAGGGGAAGGGAGGGGCAGCTGCCCCCTCTAAATATTTTCTGTTCAGTATACACCGCAAAAGAGTTTTCCAGGAGTATCAAGAAATGGGACAAGGCCGGCAAGAAAATTTTTCATAAGTTAAACGGAAACCTATGCTTACATGTGACAACACCTATGAACAGACGCGAAAGTGTTACCATACATATAGAACAAACTATTTGTATCTCGCTCCTCCCTGACTGAGATTCTGGATACGCCCATGAAGAGAGTCACCAAAATACTGCCTAGCATCAGTGCTGGTTACAAGGTATGGAGGATAGAGTAAGAAAGGTTTTCAAATTCGGCTCCTGAGGAGGAATACTTAAGCACAGTATTTTATTAAATTATTATTTGTACGACCACCATTAATTTTTAAAATTCAAAACTTTCAAATGATTGATTTTAAAATTTAATCATCTCAAACATGCTTGATTGAAATCACTAGCAATATCGAGACTATTGATGGTCGCAACTATCGATAGTTCTCCAGCTCTAGCTAATAGTGAAAGCGCCATCACAAAAAGTTCCACGACTTGTGATCAAAATTTACATATCCAAATACTTTCATCCTTCACCACTCATTTTCTACACGTGAAAGCTTCCTGCCAGCGTCGTATTAAATTTGTACCCGGTTTTTGTACTCGGTGTTAGCAAATGTAACTAAAAATTTCAAATACAACTCTGCGCTAACCTCAGAGTTAAATGTTAACCCAGGGTATATTTTCGGGTTAAATGATTTTTTTTATATGCGTTTTGACATTTGTAACCATGGGTTTCGCCGATAACCCTAACCCGGCCTAGTAAGAACATAGCATTAGACCTTAAAATAATGCTCTTGCAACAATTACACTAGTGTACAAAATTCAAGTTGATTAGCTTGATAAGTCATAAGTCCTTTTTTCTCAACCAGTCCTTCAAATGCAGTTCAAAAAAAATTTGTGAAAAATTTCGAAATGTAATATTTATTAATATTAATTTGGCATCAAAATCCAACATAATTAGTCTCCACTGTACACAGTTTGATACGCAACAATTAGTCTACTAAGCCTGAGATCTGCGTTCTTAAAAAAAAAACAGAACAGAAAAGTTAGAAAAAAAACTCGCATAAAGACAAAAGTCACGCTTCAAGTCGTGCTTGACATTTAATCTGATCAGCAGAAAAAAAAAATTCAAAAGAAAAATAATAACAATAATAAGAAATAAATAATAGCGACAAAAACGCCGAATGCAGTAAGCATAAAAAGAGACCTAATTTGCATTTATTTGTATGTTATGCTATAAACGAACGTCAACATTTTAAAGTAGAAGCGGAACTGACCCTTTAGTTTCAGTTGATGGCTTAGCTGCCTCATTAAATTGCTTAAATATCATTAGATTATTTCGATTTTTCCATTTGACGTTGAAAATTTCAATTTTATTGCCGTCAAGCTTGTTATAAGCCTTCGTTTGCTTTGCGTTTGAAATTTTTATAATTAAGAGAATCGAATTAAAATTCATGCTCATGGTTAGGTTCAATGAAAGTCATTGACACTTAGTGATGACACAGGTGTCTACACATCCAATGGCTCACGGTATAGCATAACGCTATCTAGCATTGAATTGTTATGGAAAATTTTTGTCGGCTGTTGTGGGAAAGGAGTATGTACATCTGAGATTAGACTGGAGAGCCTTTGAAATTTGGATATAGATATAGTCAAAACCATCTATTACGATGTCCTCTATAACGAATTTCGCTCTATAGCGAATCTTCTGAAAGCCCTTTCGATACATTTTGAGTGCATTTTTTTTTCTCCTTATAACGAATTTTCATCCGGTCACTTGAAATCCATTATAGAGAGTTCCGACGCGGAACTTCCACCTGTACATATGTATGTATATCAAAGTCCTTCATAATTGACCAAATGTGTACTTTATATCGATAGTATCGATTCGATATATTCTTACCATTTCTATCCTAGCTAGAAACATTCGAAAATACCTTCTCTAGTTTTGAAAATTATAGAGAGAACCATAGATGATATTTTAGGTACCTTTTTCCTCCCTCTTTTTTGGTACCATTTCATTGAAGTAGTCAAATATATGGGCAATTCCATTTTATCACACCCGTCACACTCACTTTATTCTGGTTTTACCTCATAATATTTATCAAAAAGGATAAGGTTCTCAAGGGCTTAAAATTAGGAAAAATTTTCACAGTAATTAAGCTATGAGATTACCATATTTCTACTCAGAATGCTATGACGGGTGTGATCTACAGGACCGTTTTGCCCATCATTTTTTCCCACTAAAAGGTGTGAACTGAAAGCAAGACTTCTCAGCACTGTTGCCACTACTATCCCGTAAATTAACGAATATTTCAGGTCTAATGGGAGACTTGGAGAAAACCCCCACGCTCTCAACAGAACTTCAATTAAAAAAAGGAATTACAAAATAACCAAACAATTTCTTTAACATTTATTACACTGGCTTCCATTTTCCTAATTATGGTTATGTCATGAGCAACTGAGACTTCGGTTTTTTATTTTTTATTTCCCATTTAGACCGCTTTAATTTGAAATTTTTTAACATATGGTTGCGGACTATTGGGAAATTTGCTAAAACATATAATTTTATAACACCAATTAACACCGAATCCCCGCACACAAAAGGGCTCAACGTGTTAATATACTCAGTGACAAATGGGTTTCTTCATTGTAATTTCTGTTAAACCCACAACTTGAATCATCCAACAGATCGAAACATGCTCGTATATGTATGCATATAGATAGATATACGTATTTTTTTTTTTAAATCAAACGCAATTGCTTCCTATCTGTGCGGCATCGCTTGATATGCTTGATATGATTGCAAGAAAAAATACTGCAAGCTTGTATTCTGGCTGTCAATCAGTTTGTTATCAGCGCTGGTCCGGCATAACTCTGAATTTTGTAGGTACTTTGAAGGTCAATAGCGTATCTAGTGGGCAAGAGTAGTTCTCAGCTTTGCTAAATTTCATTGAAATCGGTTGAACAAAGCACCCATTTGTATTCGATGCATCGTCCTAGTTTTATGTCAAGAACATTTTTATTTGAGGGGTTAATGTCCCTTTGGTTACCTACGAGGGCGCTTAGTTGACAAAAGTTTTTTTTAAATTTCTTATCCTTTAATGTATAATTTTCTTAAGGCTTGATTCTGAATAGCGAAGGAATTTTTGGAAATATTTAACATATGGAATCTTATGAAAGCAGTTACAATAAAATCAGCAGTTGATTTAAATTGGTACCATATTAACCGATTAATTACTAAAATAATCGAAAATTCGAACATCACTGTTAAAAGTCATTTTCTGAAATAGCGCCAAGAAGCGAAGCGTGGAAATCATAAGTACTATAGGTCTAACTCTTCTTCTTCCTAATCCCTGCAATGTATTAGAGCTACGCTGCTTCAACATAGGCATATAGCATGAGGAAAAGGAAAGCACACTATGGCAGCGAAATCTGTAGCTCTGCTGTGGTGAAATGCATTGCCACTTTTATTTTTAATTTTGGGAGATTTTCGAGTTCATTACATATAAAATATCTACCAAAATCATAAAATGATATGAAAAGCTTGAAAAACATAAAACTAATCAAGGAAACTCAATATCAAGGAGAAAAATAAATTGTTTTTTTTAGTTCTACCCTGTCCAGTGGCTCTGGGATAGCGTAGGGGATGTGTGCTATGCTCTTGATCCCAGGGTCCGAGGTTCGATTCGCCGGCACAGGCGAAACGGAGTGTAATGTTCCAAGCCTAGCACTGGTTTTTTCTAAAAATCGCATGTTAGGGGGCACACTACATAAAAAAGACATACACTCACACAAACACAAGAAAACCTCCTTGGTATCACAATGGGCCGATTAACGGCCTAAGTGGCAGCCACTTCAACCTACCTACCTACCCTGTCCACTTAACTTTTTGATCACACTGTTTCAGCGAAAATACTAAATTCTATGTACAATCAAATTCGTAGCCGTAGTCAAAAATGTATGTCAATTTATTACAAAATGAACACATTCGTGCACATTGAGCAAAAACATATCGTAATACATTTAGTAAAGTTTCAATTATGAACTTTTCAAGCAATATAAAAAACAGAGCCGACGCCGTGTTTCTTTTATAATTTTCTTGCAAGTGGCATCATAGTGCCACTTTTTGTTCTGCCCGTATTGTTGTTGGTAGCTTTCTGGTGAATTTCTCGAAAGAGTTGAATTTCCTATTCCTGCTTAAGGTTTTTGTTGGTAGCTTTTTGGTGAATTTCTCGAAAGAGTTGAGTTTCCTATCCCTGCCTAATGGGGAGTTTCTTATTAGCGGCAGAGGCCTTTCGACGTCGACAGTTAGACCTATAGTACTATATGGTGGAAATTTTTCTTTTAAGGAAAAGCAATCTATGGTGGGATGTCGATTGTGCCACAAGTTGTTGAAGTGTGCCGAATGTCTGTTTTCAAAAGCGGGCGCAACTGCAACTAAAAAGCGCAATCGCCTCACAACCAAACGGCTGTCAAAGCTGTTATCTTTGAATTCAGTGCTTAAATTATCTTTATGATATGGGTTCTCTCTTAACCCTTTAACGGATAAGAGAGTAATTTGTGACCACAAGGTTTTAACGATTTGCTTTAAGGGAATATCCTAAAATATTAATCTTTTGTTGTCTATCATAAAAAAGTAAAATTTTCTTTAATTCTTTAGAAAAATACTTAAAATTTTTTCATATTTAGCAACAAGGTAGAGGTACGCGGTTCAAGGTATTTAGTAGACCAGGAAGGCTATAGCCGAGTGTTTTTTTTTATAGGAAAATGTCCATTTGCAAGCTTCTTTTATTTTTAATCGAAAACACCGGTTAATCGGTTAATAGACCGCAATTAATTTCAATTATTAATTGCTCGATTCGATTAATCGTTTTTTCGATTAATCGGTTAATAGATAATTTTTGACATCACTAGGCAGAGTACTCATGCGTCGAATATGAACGATTCTCAAAAAGTTTGAATTCCACCACTTCTGTGGTTGATATGAAATACTCAGTGATATCATAACTAAAATTGCTCGATACATAATTAGTGGCTCAAGTACTTATTACATATCATGATAAATAGAATGCATAAACTATATATTTTTGGATCTCTTCTGAATGAAAAGGGTACAGAATTGCAAAAATTATTATTAAAAAAACTTAAAAAGTCTTACATTTAAAAGAAAATATAAAAAAATTTCCACGCAAGTATGTTGAGTTACAAAATTGAGAGAATACTCCAAAAATTATAGCATCACTAGCTCACCACGGAATTCGGTTGTTGTTGTAAGTGTCCCCTATATTACTATATGGTAGAAACATTCGAAAAGACCTTCTCTAGTTTTGAAAATTATAGAGAGAACCATAGATGATATTTTAGGTACCTTTTTCCTTCCTCTTTTTTGGTACAATTTCATTGAAGTAGTCAAATATATGGGCAACTCCATTTTATCACACCCGTCACACTCACTTTATTCTGGCTTTACCTCATAATATTTATCAAAAAGGATAAGGTTCTCAAGGGCTTAAAATTAGGAAAAATTTTCACAGTAATTAAGCTATGACATTACCTTATTTCTGCTCAGAATGCTGTGACAGGTGTGACCTACAGGACAGTTTTGCCCATCATTTCTTTCACTAAAAGGTGTGAACTGAAAGCAAGACTTCTCAGCACTGTTGCCACTACTATCCCGCAAATTAACGGATATTTCAGGTCTAATGGGAGACTTGGAGAAAACCCCCACACTCTCATCAGAATTTCAATTAAAAAAGAAATTACAAAATAACCAACACAATTTCTTTACCATTTGTTACACTGGCTTCCATTTTCCTAATTATGGTTATGTCATGAGCAACTGAGACTTCGATAATTTTTTTTTTATTTCCCATTTAGACCGGTTTAAGTTGAAATTTTTTAACATATGGTTGCGGACTATTGGGAAATTTGCTAAAAAAATATAAATTTTTATAACACCAATTGACACCGAATCCCCACACAAAAGGGCTCAACGTGTTAATATACTCAGTGACAAATGGGTTTCTTCATTGTAATTTCTGTTAAGCCCACAACTTGAATCATCCAACAGGTCGAAACATGCTCGTGTATGTATGTATATAGATAGATATACGTTTTTGTTTTTTTAAATCAAACGCATTTGCTTCCTATCTGCGCGGCATCGATGCTTGATATGATTGCAAGAAAAAATACTGCAAGCTTGTATTCTGGCTGTCAATCAGTTTGTTATCAGCGCTGGTCCGGCATAACTCTGAATTTTGTAGGTACTTTGAAGGTCAATAGCGTATCTAGTGGGCAAGAGTAGTTCTCAGCTTTGCTAAATTTCATTGAAATCGGTTAAACAAAGCACCCATTTGTATTCGATGCATCGTCCTAGTTTTATGTCAAGAACATTTTTATTTGAGGGGTTAATGTCCCTTTGGTTACCTACGAGGGCGCTTAGTTGACAAAAGTTTTTTTTTAATTTCTTATCCTTTAATGTATAATTTTCTTAAGGCTTGATTCTGAATAGCGAAGGAATTTTTGGAAATATTCAACATATGGAATTGTATGTAAGCAGTTACAATAAAAGCAGCAGTTGATTTGAATTGGTACCATATGTTTGCATATATTGAATATTTGCAGGATTTTCAGCGCTATTGGAAACCATCCATTATACTATTGTGATGGATATTACATCGATAACTTTATTAGAGAAGAGTTTTTAGTGGGACTTTTAGTGGGAATTTTTTATTTCCTTCGAAGGTAAGAGCGTAATGTTCGCAAATATCAATGCTGTTGGATATCAGATGAAAGATTATATTCTTTAATAATTTCTCATAAAAAAAGGAAATAAAAATATTTATAAAACTTCTACGCTATTGGAAACCAGGCAGTGTACTCTCCTCTTAAACGGACACTTTTTGGGAATGCTCCAGTGTTTTTGCTTCCAAAAATGTTTCCTATTATGCGGACACCTCTGTTAAGCGGGCATATTTTTCAGTCCCGTTAGTGTCCGCTTAGAGGCCATTTACACGTTAAGACATTTCGATAATGAAACACACTTTTTGTGGGCTAGGGACGCACGGGGATGTGGTATGGTAGCGTTTTTCTCTCTTCCCCCTGCCTCCCTTGCCAACGAAAATTTGTTTCATTATAGAAATGTCTTAACGTGTAAACAGCGTATTAAGAGTAAGTACACTGTATTGTGATGGAAATAATATCGATAACTTCATTAGAGAAGAGTTTTTTTTTGTGTCGATAATTTCAACAAATGGAATTTTTCATCCTTTGAAGATAGAAGAGTAATGTTCTCTCTACGAATATTGACTCTGTTGAATATCAAATGAATTATTAATTTCTCATAAGAATTGGACAATAAATAGGTGCATTAATTAAATTGATTTGGAGAAGGGAATAACAGAAGTTGCAGGCCTATTGAGAAAAATTTATTTGAAGACAATAACAGCGCATTAAGAATAATTTGCCAAGAATAAATCACTCTATGAAGCAATCCATTTGCTCACGTTCACAAAATAAACATCTGTTTATGGAGAAAATACAGTTAGGGCTTCGATGTAAGCGAACAGTAATGTATTTTTCTTGTTGTTGTTGTTAGCGTATCTGTTTTGAAGTAATTTCGAAAAAAAAAACGAGAAGTTGGAATGTAAGTAATTAGTTTTATCAACTTTCATCAGGTTTTTTGACCTCTCAATTTTTGAAGGCAAAAAAAAAATTAGTGCTGGGAGATTTTCGATTGTAGAGTCAAAATTCCATTAAATCGAAAGGGGCATAAACAACCTTCCTGCCTCATTTGTCACAGAAGATTTCCTTCAAAAAATCGAAATGGAATTATTCAAAAACCTTTTTTGGAGCTTAGAATTCAAGGTTTATTTTTTTTTTTTATCTTCAAGGCTTTATTTAATTATTAATAAGTTTCTCTTTTATGGCGTCGACGGTATTTCCTCGGCAATCGATCACACGAAAGCCAGTTTTTGGCAAAACCGAAAATAAATTTATAAAGTGCCTGGCAATGTTTGGAGTTTCCCTTTATTTGGTTAGATGTTTTTGACCTTTTTGGGCAGACGGGGGACTTTTTGTTTGTGCAGCTGTGCAGCGGCTTTCCTTTTTATGCTGACTCGGAATGTGTGCTTTTCTTAACGGATTTTATTTTCAAAATACACACACACAAACAATTGAATTGAGCAAATAAAAAAGTGAATTGAAGTTTATTTTTCCGAAAAAAAAAATTGTTTTTTTTTTTGTTATTTCAAAAGCGCCAGAACGACTTTCATTTCAGCCAAATGTTCTGCGAACTAAACTGAATCGATCGTAGAAAAAAAATCCCATTTTTAAAAAAATTTTTTTTTTTATATAATTTTTTTTTTTGAATTTCGACTGGTTTTGATCTATTTCTACGTTTTATTCAGTTCCTTTTTTTTCGATTTATTTTATTTTATTTTATTTATTTTTTATTTTATTTTTTATTTTTTTCAACATAAAAATGAAGGCTATGCACAAGTTCGTGTGATTGTTCGAATCGTACACATGAATCTAAGTAACTCACAAAGTAAATACTAGTTTACTAAGCAAAAAAAAAAAGATTTTTTTTTTTTTAATAAAAGCGAAATTCGGCAAAACGATTTTTTACTTTATTTGTTTTTTTCTTCTTTTCTTTTTGGTCAAAAAAACGCGTTTATTGCTCAAGAAGCGCTCTTTGAACCACACACGCGACCGAAATTTGTTTAACTTTGTTCAATTTCCGGATTCATCCTCTCAGCGCTGCGGCTCGGTTTGAACTGAGGCGATTGCTGGCTTAAAGCCAAATTGCAGCGAATTATTGGAATAAGCCGCGAGGCGAATTAAAAACAAAAGACAACAAAAAAAAAATGAATGAAAAATAAACATTACAAAAAAAAACGCTTGATCGGTTTTAATGTAAAATTGTCCTCTCCGTTGCGCGCTCTCTGAGTCGCTCTCGCTCTCTGTCTGTCCCATTAGGCCAGAGCTGCAATCAATAAATTGTAAGCAATGGATTTTCCGGTATTGGTAATTGCCGATGGCCGGGAAATAATTTTCAATTCTTAATGAAGTTCTTCTTCGAAGATGGGACCAATTTTCCTAAATTTATTTAATCCAAAAATATAGTATATATCTCTCTCTCTCTCTCTCTCTCTCTCTCTCTCTCTCTCGCTCTCTCTATCAGTTCCTCTTCTGCCAAAGTTGGTGTAGGCCTTTTTATGGTATTCTTTGGTAGGTTCTTTGACATAGACTTAAATATTTAAGGCTGCAATTATAGTAAAGCTAAAGCGTAGGCTGCCATATATATAATTGCAGTCTAAGAACAGTGTACTCTCCCTTGCGGACACCCCTCTTAAACTGACACTTTTTGGGAATACTCTAAAGTTCCTGCCTCTCAAATAGTTTCCTCTTAAGCGGACACGTCTGTTAAGCGGACACTTTTTCCGATCCCGTAGGTGTTCCGCTTAAGAGAGAGTACACTGTAGTACCATAACGCTCAGAAAATGGGGAGATTGTGGAGAGGTTCAGTGTGGGGGGGACTCTCAAATCACATTTCAGTTTTTATGAAGGTATTTTTATTAAGGCCGTTTGGAGGTGGCGGTATGTCCTGTATTTTGCGGCCCTCGGCGCCGAAATGTCTCGCTACGCCACTGATAAAAAATACCTTGAATTTTTTAATCCTATCTATCATCTATCCGTTTGCTATCAATGAAGTCGAACTTATTAGATTTGATAAGTTCATTTAGATATTTAATTTTCTCATCTTATTTTCAAAAAATTTATTAGACATATGGGGTACCAAACTAAAGGAAATCGATCCAGCATTTTAAATAAAATATGAAATTTGGGTGTTAATAGGACCTTTTTCATACCAAAATGGCTCTCAAAGTCAAAAAATGTTTTAAAAAATTTAAAATTTTGACTTTGAAGGCTCAAATACCCATGAAGCTGCAATAAAGTACGAAACTATTTTATATGCTTAGAAAGGTCTGACAATTCTCTGTCGAATTGCATTAAAATTTTTATCTTGCATTTAAACGTTTAGGCGTGTTTTCTTTCGTTCCCTTATAACTCTTCAGGGGTGCATTTTGGACCCCCCTCCCATACGAGTTTTTTGTTCACAATGACCTTCTCTATCAACCCTATAGAGGAAAGCACTCAGCTACGGAACACCCTGTAGAATTACATTAGAATCGCGATTATCGGAATCAAATAAAATCAAGGGTAATCACATAATCGAAAATCCGAATAATCGATTTCAAAGTTAACCCTCTAATGCCAAAAAAATTTTGTTTTTCAATGAAAAGTTCATATAAGACTAATTTCGGGTAGAAAAACATGAATCTGAAATAAAAAGAAATTTTATTTTTTGGTAATTTGTTTGAAAAAAGTCCGTCTAAAGATGGACTAAGGAATTAGAGGGTTAAATCAAACCATAATTCAATTTTAATCAATTTTAAACAATACGATATCAATGAGTAACTTATGATATTAAAATTTTTTATTCAAAATCATTTTTTTTTTAACCCATTACCTCCCACCGTGAGGTATTTAGGACTAATAAATTTTTGTACTTTTTTCTACACAATTTTTTGAAGGTTTAGTGAGTTTTATAGTTGAAAAAAAAATATGCTGATAAGTAGAGGAAATATGGCTGATTGTTAACTTTTAAGGCTTTTGATATCAATTTTATTAACCCTCTAATGTCACTATTTTTTTTTTTCACTGAAAAGTTCATATAAGACTAATTTCGGGTAGAAAAACATGAATCTGAAATAAAAAGAAATTTTTTTTTTTTGGTAATTTGTTTGAAAAAAGTCCGTCTAAAGATGGACTAAGGAATTAGAGGGTTAAATCAAACCATAATTCAATTTTAATCAATTTTAAACAATACGATATCAATGATTAACCTATGATATTAAAATTTTTTATTCTAAATCATTTTTGTTTAACCCATTACCTCCCACAGTGAGGTATTTAGAACAAATAAAATTTTTGTACTTTTTTCTACACAATTTTTTGAAGGTTTAATGAGTTTTATAGTTGAAAAAATATGCTGAAAAGTAAAGGAAATATGGCTGATTGTTAACTTTTAAGGCTTGGAATCAATTTTATTAACCCTCTAATGCCACAATTTTTTTGGTTTTCACTGAAAAGTTCAGATAAGACTAATTTCGGGTAGAAAAACATGAATCTGAAATAAATAGAAATATTTTTTTTTTTGGGTAATTTGTCCGAAACCAGTCCGTCTAGAGACGGAGCCAGGAATTAGAGGGTTAATTAGGACATTGAGATTTCAAAGTGATTTCCCATTTTGATCTCACGAAAAGGCGACAACAAAAAAAACAAGAAAGAGATAAATTATTTTGGAATTTGTTTGTTATTTTAGATCGCACATTTTTCTGAGGAGACCCCGGAAAAAAATTCCCCGGGCCCCAAATTTCTCTCTACGGGCCTGTAAATAATGAACAAAACATTAAATCTCGCTATTACGAACAATCTGAATACAATGAACAGGACGTGCAAAAATAAATTCACTATATCCACATTCGACTGTATTTGCAAGTTCGCTAGACAACAAAAAACGATTTTTTTTTTCGATTTATTTTTAAAAATTCCACAATTACGCCGCCAATTTTCTTCGATATATTGTAGTAAGCAGTTTAGAATGAGCTCAAAATAACCTACGTATTTTCTTCAAAGCAGTTGTTGTTGTTGTTTGTGTTTTCTTTAATGGGTTTTGTTGCAAAAATATGTTAACAAAGCAATAATGGAAAAAAGTATCATTTTTTTTTTAACAAAGCTCTTGTCATATTTGAAGGAATTCGATAACAGGCGCGTGCTCAAAGGGAAATATAAGAAGAGAATGTTTGACCCTTCAGTCTCACTGTTATTTCTCAATTATTAATAATTATTAATTATAATTATAATTAGTTAATTCACAGTATTCTTAAATTTTAGGTCTCAAAATTCAAATTTTAGCTGGGGATAAATTTAAAAGGGATTTTAGAAGACTTTACACCGAGAGAAAAAGGTAGTTATATTAACTGAAAAAGCAGGTTGTTTCACTCCCAAAATTTTTTGCTTGAAAATGAACCATTAAAAAAAAAATTAAATAAATTAAAATCTTAAAAATTTAGGAGAAAATTTTTGTCTTCCAAAACAACTACACTCTGAACAAAAAAAAAAAACTGTAATTAAAAAAAAAATTCAGAAAAATTCCCGCCGCCAGCAGGGATAGAACCCCGAAGCTCACGACTGTCGAGTCACAGTTTAAACAACTGAGCTATCGAAACCTCCGGAGACGGTTGATCAGAATGCGAACTTATACGTCTAAGTGAACGAAAGCGAATTTGAACATAAAAAGTAACTGTTTTTCAACTGTTCATTTGACTGCCTTTTTCAGTGCATTTAACGCGGAATACAGTTTATTTGACCACTCTTACTTAACTGTTCTAAGTAGTTGATTTAACTGTTGTTATTTCTCTCGGTGTATGAATTGCCAAATTACAGTGTACTCTCTCTTAAGCGGACACCTACGGGACTGAAATATGTGTCCGTTTAACAGGAAACTATTTGAGAGGCAGGAAAACTAGATCATTCCCAAAAAGTGTCCGCTTAAGATGGGTCTCCGCAAGCAGCGAGTACACTGTATTCTAACCCCTTTGACTTGATTTTTTTTTGTGGTGTAAACATCATTCAATGAATCACTTGACTTTCATTTTGGAAGTTCTTCACTAAGCAAAAAAATTCCAAATAAGTCACACCTTTAAATGTATCGATTTTCAGACGATCATTTACACCTTATTATGACCCTCTTTGGATTAGAAAAAAAAAAAAAAAAACGCTTCGCATAACGTTAAACATGCTGTTGACCCACCCGGAAAATAGCACGAAAGAATGAATAGAATTTCATGAAAATTTGGGGTGTGTGTGTCATCCTTTCAAGAGTCAATGAAATCAGAGGATCTCGGTACTTTCACCTGCTCTCTTCACTCATTGAGCTAGCCGGTCAGAGTGTTCAAGTGAATCAGGATTGAGGTACATCAAGGGTTAACAAGCAGGAGAAGAATTGATGTTTTCATAATTCTCAAATAGTTTTTTGTGCTTCGGGACATTATGTCCTAGGATGTAGATATATTCCTTCCTAGGAATGGGTGATTTTTTCTTATATTTGAACATTAATTACGTAAGGGAGATTTGAACCATTTATGACCCCCCAGTAGGCATATTTAAGCATAAATCAGACTCCAACGCAAGCGAGTATGAGATTTTTCGATCCCCTTTCCCTTTTTATGCTTACATAATTAATGGAAGGTCCCTTAAACCTACCAGAAAAAACCCCTGAATGTTTCAGGAATTCCTGCAAATAGTTTGAGAGTTAAAGGGTTAATGCCTTATCTTAAATTTCTATACCAACATTCCTATAAAAAAATTACAATTGTTTTCTTTTCAAAGTATAATCGCAAGCGTCTTCTTATTATATAAATCTAATTACACTGTGAAAAATATTTTGATGCTTTTGTTTTCGTACGATCGTACGGCGTAATGAGACACTTGAACTTGCCGATTTGAATGATTTGATCTTTTATGAGATCGCCGCTCGAAATCGGCCAAATTTAATTGCATTCAAAATGAGGCTTTTGTTGTTGTAATGTCTATTAAACATTACTTTTGTTTTGACTGCATCTGGTTGCAACAACTTTAATTCGCATGCGATGAAAAAGTTTCGAAAACGAAGGCCATGAGAAACTAACCGAAAGCCCAGTGAACCTCTCATATGTACATGCATGCATACATACATACATACTAGTGATGTAACGAATGTCAAATTTTAGCATTCGCGAATGCGAATGCCTACTCATATTCGCGAATGCGAATGCGAATATTAAGTTTTTGAATCTATATCTCAAATTTGGCACACATCACCAAATCAATTCATTTATTTATATAGCGCACCAACTTTGGAAAAAAATAATTCATTCATAAGTAAAAGAAATTACACATTTCGATGTTAAATTTCAAAGTGTTAAAAAAAACAGTCACATGACAACAACAAAACTAATCCGACGATTTCGTGCAAGCATAACGCCCCTGCGCAATACGCAATGTTATTGTCGTTTTTCGTTTAGCAGCCCTCAGACGGTCGTTCTTGTATGCAAATTTATGTGAAGGAACTTAAAGGCATTCCAAATGCGTTTAATTCAGGGATCGGCAAAATTGAAAATGCAAGTGTGTGTGAGAGAGCAGATTTTAAGTGCAATATCTGTGTAACGGTAGCACATAAAAAATTCTTTAAAATATTGGCATTTAAATTTAAATTTTAAAAATCGATTAAAGTTTACATTTTTGGTCAATTTTCTGCTAATTATATATTCGCAAAATATTCGCAACATTTTGCGATGAATGCGAATGCGAATGTGCAAAAAATATGCGAATATTCGCGAATGCGAATGCGAATGCGAATATTCGTTACATCACTAGTACATACACATGCTACGACGTTCATTCATGTAAAGTGGCTAAGGAAATCGTTTTACCGTAATTGGGCTGTAATACAGTGGATCAAAAAAGTACAGTGGAGACTATTTGAAAACGAAATTTTCATAACCGACACACTTTGTGTCGAGGGTATATGGCGTTTGTGCGGTTGTATGCAACACTAGGGTGGTCCAAATTTGCTAAGCTCGTTTAATTTTGCGAGTCATCCCCTCAAAATGTAGTAGAGGGGCAACAGAAAAGGGAAATGAAAAGATTTAGATCGATCGGACATCATTTAGGGGGTGCTCAACGAGGTCATAGTTCAGAAATATGATTTTTTAAGCTCATGCCGCTAGTACAAATAACAAAAATATGCACTTACAATTTTCTAAATATCTCAAAAACTAATTAAGATAGGAAGACGAAACAAACGTTGACTGATTCCTAAAATATCAGGAAATTCGAAAATGTTTTTTTTTAATTTTTACACTGAGAAAAAAATGTTCACAAAAATAAAAAGTAAAATTTAAAAGTTTTTTTCAGTGTATTTCTATCGCTTCACTACTTCTTAAATATAATTAAAAAATTCCTTAAGAAATTATCTTTTACCAAAAGAAAATTCATCAAATTCGAAAGTATACTTTTTGAGATATTAACAAAAAAAAGTAAGCGAACACTAGTCAGAGTTCGTTTAATTGAAAAAAAAAAACTTTTAGAATTATCTTGTTGGTTTTGTGAAAAAAATTTTCTCAGTGTAAAAATTAAAAAAAAATATTTTTGGATTTCCTGTTGAATTAGGAATCAGCCAACGTTTGTTTCATCTTCTTATCTGAAATAGTTTTGAAGATATTTAGAAAATTGTAAGTGCATATTTTTGTTAATTTTCGGCATGAGCTTAAAAAATCATGTTTCTGAACTATGACCTCGTTGAGCACCCCCTAAATGATGTCCGATCGATCTAAATCTTTTCATTTCCCTTTTCTGTTGCACTCTACTACATTTTGAGGAGGTGACTCCCAAAATCCGACACACATTAATTTTCCCATACAATTTTGGACCACCCTAATGCGACACCCAGAGCCAGTCGAGATAGACCTATGTATGTCTGTCCGTTTATCGTTTTCTTATGGAAGGAGTTGAGCTATCTTAACAAAATTTGGTATGCGTATTCACGGGGACATGAGTTGGAACAAGTTCGAGAATGGACCCGATCGGACCATTTTCAGGGGTACCTCCAGTACTAGGGTCTGTTATGAAAATCACAAAAACAGCTCTAAAACCTGACATTTTCGAGTTTTAATGAAACTTAATATATGTATACAGTCGTTAATAGTACTCACCGAAAATAACAAAAGTGGGCGTGGCAAAAGGGCACTTTTTGAAAATTGTCTATTGCACCTGAAATTTGAACTAAATTTGGCGTATAGACTTCTTTTATAGACGTTAACACCCTCTTCAAAAATCGACTCATTTTTAAGGGTGCCTCCAGTCAGTTATAAAAACCACAAAAACCGTCTGGAAATTTTTGAAACTTTCGGGATATTTCAATGAAATTCGAGCTTAAACTGAAGCCTCTGATTAAATTTTCAAAAATTGGGAAAATAGGCGTGGCAAAAGGATGGTTTTCATAGAGTTATTGGACCGAAGGCGGCATATGAGGCTCCTTATGGTCCCGAAAATCTCCAGAATAACATGTCTTAACGGTCGTGGTCTTGGGACCTGTTTTAAACAAATTTTCAAAGATATATAGATGACTGACTATAACACCCTTACTTGTTATTGTTGCTTTCATTTTGAGTATATTTTCGTCTTACTAAAACCTGATGCCGCTCTATGATGGATTTCTTTTAGTTCTTAAAGATTTCGTTATAGAGAGTACGACGGCCTCTGTGCCGTAGTTGGATGAGATGCCAATTTACGAAGTAAACGGTTCTGGGTTCAACTCCCAGCTGAGGTCGGGATTTTTGTGTCGTTTTTTCTGTATGTGTTTTTCTTTGTTTTCTCATTATTCTTGGTATCAAAACGGGCCCATGTGAGGCCTAACTGTCTCACCATATATAACTATATATGTCACTCAGGAGCCGTTTCCATTTTGGCTCTTTTCAACACGGTCTTGGGTACCCACCACGGTCTTGGGTACCCACCAAAATGAGCATTTTCACTTAGGTACTCACCAAATATTTCTCTCTCGCTCTTTTTTGCCTGCCGAGTAAAATCTCTTTCTAACTGGCGCGATACGTCCCACGTAATATCTATGAAAGTGACATATATAAGGTTATATCTGTCTCACTCTTAATGGTGGCAGCCACACTAACCTAACCTAAACCTATAGAGAGTACAGACTGTTTTTAATTATTTTTAAATTTTTTTATTTTTTTTAGTAAGCTTAAATTAAAATGCTGAGAAAAAATTCGCAAAAAAACATAAAAATCAATATAATGGGAATTTTAATAATAATAAAAAAATATATATAATTAAATTTCAAGTTATCAATGTCTCACTGTTTATACGAGCTTTATGGCAAAAAGAACCTTTAAAAAATTTGGATAATTTAATTACTTTTTTTTAATATTATTGTTTCTCAATCTTTGATTTAATTTCTTAATTTTAGAGGGAAAAAACCAGCCATAAAAATTACTCTTTCGAAGAAAAAAATATTTTTTCAAGGTAAAATCACTTTTGCATATTATAACGCGCATTGGCCAGCGCAGGTGGCGGAAATATTTACAACAATTTTAGACAGTATGACCTTAAAAAATTGATTTCTTTTTTGCGTCTGCTTGGTAGATTAGTTTGTGGAAGAAACTATTAGACACCAGGAGCAGATCGTAATAATGACATTTGTATAAAGATTTTTTTTCTTACATTTCTGGTATCGCTTCGCGGCTAGCGACGTTTCGTCGTAATCTAGCTTCAGCCATTGAACTGGAATTTATCGGATATCCTTGTCGTCTTCTTTTTTTTTTTAAATTATTAATTCCTTGGAATTGGTATTGTTGTAACGAAAGCCTCATACGAAGCTAGCGTGCTACTCCAATAAAAACTGAAAGAAAACTGGGCTCGCTAAGAGTTTTCTAATCTGGGACTCCATGTTCATGTCGTCATGGCTTTGTGTATATTTGGAATTAGAAGTATTTCGCTAATTACATTTGCCATCAATTGATCGACTCGGGTATTTTTGATTTTGACACGAAAAGATCTTCGCAATGAATTTGTTTTGATCACGCTGTCAGGCAAGCATGGAGGAGAACTCGAAATTTTGAAGATCATTTGACGCAGAGATGGAAAAACAATTTTTTTTAAGCAAAAATGTGATAAAAAAAATAAACAATAATCGAAGCTTAAGAGCTTAATGATAAAGATTTTTCGAGACGAAAGTCTTTATTTCTTGTCCTCAAAGATTTATTGCTCAATAAAGGAAAGTATGCCGAATCGGGTAAATCTTTTATATTTTCTTAAGATTGTACTGTTGTCTTAAATTTTCACATTTCAGTTTGAAATTTTCCTCCATTTTAAATTGTTTGATTAATTCACGCAAAGGTCATACGAAGCATAGAACATTGTTTTATTAGTTTGTTTAATTTGCATAATTTCCAAATATTCAACAAAGCCGAACGTATGGAGGCAGTTACAATCACTTGCGCAGTTGATTAAAATTTTCATATGTTTGAATAGGGAGCGGTACTAAATTCCCATTTACGAAATTCCCACGGTACAAAATTCCCATTTTTACAAATTTCCCATTTTTACAAAATTCTCATATGACAAAATTCCCATCTCCAAAATTCCCATTTACAAAATTTCCATCTACAAAACTCCCATTTACAAAATTTCCATTTTACGATGCATACGTACTTTACACAGTATCAACATGTTCCTTTTAAATGTTTACAAAATTCCCACTTACAAAATTCCCATATACAAATTTCCTATCTACAAAATTCTCAGGGTACAAAATTCACTGGGAGTTTCGAAAAATGGGAATTTTGTAAATGGGAATTTTGTACCCTGGGAATTTAGTACCCAACCCGTTTGAATATGTTAAATATTTAAAGGAATTCCTTCACAGACAATCCAGCGTTATAGGAAACCAGGGATAAAATCCACTTGCACCAAATAAACGTATCGTTACATGACACTTACGGGCATATTACGGAAATCAATATCTTAAAAAAACTGACGGTTTACGAGATTTTATGTGCCCCATAATTCGTAGCCACAAAACTTTTATTTCATTTTAACAGATCAAAATCATACATATTTTTACTCAGGCCCTGCGAATTGGAAGTCGAAAACCAGTTCAAAATTTACTCGGCATAATTTTAGGAGCATTTAAAGTTTTTGACTATTTTAATACTGATTTCCGTAACATTCCCGTTAAATCCGAACAAAAACAATTAAGGGTGTTATAGTCAGACGAGCTTGACCATACAATACCCGAAACAAACATACCGGGGCGAACGGAGAAAAATAGTGCTTATATTTGCCACAGTTCTATATTCAACGATAATAAGACGGTAACCCAAAAAAAATTCGGGGTAGGGCTAAACGAATTTTAGAGAGTTTTGGACCAAAAACCCAAAAATTCTGAAAAATTCATGACGTCCGATTGCAATGAAAATTAATATATAGAATATGTGAAAAAATCGAACAGTTTTCTCGCCAAAATTTATCAAAAAACTAATAACCGATAGTCCTTTTTGGATCAGTTTGGAACTAGACCCAAACTAGACTAGTTGTAATAAGTTTTTCTGAAAAAATTGTAGCGCGAAAAATCTTAGAATTTTTCACTTTTTGGGTTTGTGGTCCAAAACAAACTAAAATTTCTCTATCCCCCCATATTTTGGGGGTTACAGTCTTATTATTGTTCAATATACCACAGTGGAAAATATAAGCATTACCAAAGCACTCCTTCTATCGTTACGCCCCTGCAAACATGCAAAAATGAAATCGGTAACTAAATCAATAATCGATTCCCAAGACCTGTTGAAAACGGTTTCAAAATCGATACCGATTACTATCGATTTCTACCACCAACCCGAATATGTGTTTTGAGGAATCCCAGAAAATACGTTTCTGGTAAATTTTCCAAATTTTCTCGGAATTTTTCCAGGAATGTCTCTTGGTAAAGCTAAATGGGCATCGGGAACTTTATTCGAAAACATTTTGTGTACATATAGCAACTGTCCTTCTCTTGCACGTTGGAAATCGCATATGTGTGAGTGAACATCAAAATACTTGCATTTGTGTTGGTAACATTTCAAAGCAGATTTTGCTGGGATATTGTAATGCCAGAGAATCGATCAAGGGGAAAATTAACCATAAAAAATGAGCCAGTTCCATACATTTTTCGAAACTCAACGAAGTTTTCCTATTTTTTAAATTCGAATTTCATATTTAAAAATTAACGTAAACGAACAAACTTAAATAAAAATTGAAAAGAAACATACGTCAATTTCGATAAATCTGATTTATCGAAAATTGAATAAGAAGAAGCATATTAGCTTATGCCGACACCTTGTTAAATACACCTTGAATAATTTTTTGTCCGTTTGAAAAATCATTTATAAGATTTAAAAAAATAAAAAAATTTAATTACAAAAAAAATCGTGTGGCATCACTTCTCAAGGTCGCTAGCCGTAGTAGTACAAACAAAAAAAATCAGGTACGGCAACGCCATGTCATGGCGTTAAAAAACACGCGCCAGTTTTCGCAACTAATACGATCGATTATCAAAATGAGCTCCGAGTATACTGCAAAAATTGGAACGCATAGTGGAACCTTTCATTGTGATGAGGCGCTGGGCTGCTTCATGCTGAAGCAACTGCCAGAATATCACAATGCCAAAATCTTCCGCAGTCGCGATGATAACGATTTACAACGGGAGTGTGATATCATAATCGATGTTGGCGGACAGTTTGATCATGCTCGAAAATGGTACGATCATCACCAGAAATCGTTCAGTGATACGTTAAGCTCACTGCGGCCAGAGCTGGGAGATGAATTCAAAATTAGGTAAATTTTCGAAATTCTAATTTTTTTTACATAAATTTACCATGATGTAATTTCAGACTTAGCAGCGCCGGATTGGTTTACACATATTACGGCGAACGTGTGCTCGAAAATATATTGAAGAATGAAGGAAACATTACACTTAGCCCGGAGAACCTTAAATTGGTTTACATACAAGTCTATAGAAATTTCATTAGTGAAATTGATGCAATCGACAATGGAATTCCCATGTACCCTGATGCTACGGAAGAACCTGCTTATAAAATCTCAACACATATATGTGCGCGTATTGGAAAATTGAACCCTTCATGGCAGGAAGAAAATGAAGACGTACCAATTGATATGCAAGAACGTTTCGAAAAAGCGATGTCAGCAGTTGGACGTGAATTTGTCGAGAATGTTTTAGAAATGGGTGGCAGTTGGGTGCGTGCACGGGAGAACGTTCGTGAGGCACTTCTAAATGCTAAAGAGATTTATCCAACTGGAGAAATTCTAATATTAGAACAATACTGCCCGTGGAAAGCACATTTGTCTGATTTGGAAAAGGAACACAATGTCGAGGGAGTTCCCAAGTTAGTGATTTTTTCGGACACTTCCAAGAAATGGCGTGTTGCTGGTGTACCTCTTTCGCCATCATCATATTTAGGACGTAAATTCTTGCCAGAACCTTGGCGGGGTCTTCGAGAAGAAGAGCTTTCCGAGATTGCTGGTGTTAAAGATCTAGTTTTTGCACACCACAATGGCTTCATCGGTGGAGCGAAAAGTAAAGGAGCCGCAATAGCCATGGCAATCAGGAGCATGGAGTGGGATACGTGATACAATAGTTGAAAATTTGTATTTACCCATTATTATACATTTAATTTCGTTTCATAAAAGTTGTATGCGTATAAGATTATAGAAAAAAAAAAAAAAGTAAAACCCAAATTTGTATTTAATCAACTAATCCATTCGTGTTTTCAATGTCTTAACAGTAATCTTCTCAGCTTCAATAATATAAACTTTAGCACCCCAACCACTTATGGCATCACGATCGAATGCGTTTATCATCGACTGTGATATAACTTCGAATAGTTCCTCTGGCTCAAGATCAGGCTTCCAAAGCGTTTCGCACATACCATACAATTGTTCATTACAAGTTCCCGCAACAACGAAATCTTCCGGCTGATTTGGACAACCAATCAAGTCCATATTACAAATGAATGGTTCCATTGTCTTTGGGTCGAGTCCTGCAACCACTGGCTCTATGAAATATGGACCGAATCGATGCTCGTATAAGAAACTGGATAACATTGCAGAGAAACGAGCCGGAACCATTTCACGATTCTCGCGTGTCTCGTACAGATTCTTTCGGAACATCAGTCGTTCGTAAACGGTCAAAATGTCCGTCTGCAAGCCAACCAGACCAAGGAACATTCGCGGATTCACTTGAAAGACCTTCTCGAAATTTGTTGATATGGTCTGCGCTTGAATACCAAAACGAAGATCCGTTGCAATTGCAACACAATCCTTGCCGCGCATTGCGATAACGCAGCCACCATTATACGCCATAATCGACATTTTGAATGTTTCGATTTTTTCCCTATAATTATTTCAAAATTTTGTATTAAAATGCAATTAAATCAATTCAGAAAAAATTATACTCACTAGCCGCTCTATAACAACAAACGATGACTTTTAGTTTAAAGCAAAGAACTGTCAAACGTAGTTGAGGTTATGCGAAACAGTGCTGCTAATGTGATGATAAATGTAGGGAAATGAACTTATTTCGTTGGTTGGATTTACACAAGCGCAATTGTCAGGGGAAAATGTGCGTATTGCTATAAACAGAATAAGGGCGTAAGCGAGTATTCGCCAGGCGAATACGCCGAAGAATTCGCTCGGGTGAACACAATGACAGCGAATGGCGAACTCATGTTGTTTTCAGAATTTCGAAAAACTATGATTGAAAATATAAGTCATTGCCAGCAGAAAGTACAAACCCTCATTTTCGAAACAAAATCTCAAAGATTTTATACAAATGCATATGTTTTTTGATGTGTAAATTCTGCGATTCGCCAGTCGCCGGCGGTACCATTAGAATTAGAGCTATTGCGGCGTTTTGACGCGGCGAAATTCGCTGTGTTGTGGGCAACTTCGTATAACCGTGTGTATTTTAAGCAACGACGTCGAGCGAATATTCGCTGACGCCCTTATTCTGTTTATAGCATATGTGATGGGTCAGCTAGACTCGTGTACGAGCGATTTCCTAATATTTTAGTTCGTAGTTCTTAAACAACAGCCCTTCGGAAACCGGTCGTTCAAGACAAAATCGTGCATGAAGTTTTCGAAGACATCGTTTTTATAACTAAGCCGATTTTGAGTTTCCTATACGGCATTATAACTAAGCCGATTTTGAGCTTCCCATACGGCATTATAACTAAGCCGATTTTGACATTCCCATTTCGTTTGGCAATCATGTTCTTTGTTTTGATTGATGATGATTTGTTAATAGCTGTAAAGTAGATTAAATACAATCAATTATATTAGGGGTATTCACAAAGGCGTGTTAAAAACGTTGGAAAGTCGGAAAATCGGAAAATTGCGACTTCTTCAAAAATTTTTAATTTTTTTTTGTGTCTTGCACAACTTTTTAAGCATTTAAATTTTTCCGATTTTCCGACTTTCCTACTTTCCGACGTCTTTGTGAATACCCCTATTGTATATACATATAATAAATATTACAATATCATGTTAAATCAGCGTTTTATTCAAATTTTTAAAAAAATTTTAGAACTTATTAATGCTTGCATAACGCAAGACCAGTCATGGATGACTTCCTCCACGCATGGGATGCATGACTTCATGAACGACATGTCCTGCAAAGTGTCGTGCACGAAGCTCGCGACATTTGTATGGATTTTGCATCGACGCCACCTATGCTTTTGTCTTACAAGTGTCGTCAACGATTTGTTCAAGTCGTGCAGCCAGCTTCGAAGACGGGTGCAAGACTGTGCCGAGAGGGTAAACAACAGTATGACAAGAGTTTATATTATACCCTCTTGGCCAGTAAATTTATCCATTGCGGCTATTTTTTAAAAAATTAAAATTTTCAATTAAAGGCTGGTCTCCAGTTCCCCAAGGAATGAAAAACTCCATATAAAAAAAAGCCAAAGAAATGCTTAAGAAATATTTCTTCAAGAAATTTTCTGCATGCAGTCCCCAGTTCGGCAAAAAAGTAGTACATATTTTAATACGTTTTTTTGACATAAAATGTGCACGGTAACCCAGGCTATCAGCAGAAATAATTGCAAATGAATTGTTTCTTGGAGAAATTTTGACAAGTGAGATAGGTCAGTTGTGATTGTATAGAAATAGTGCATCCATTTTTCGGGTTTTTTCAAAAAACATGGAGAAAAACCCCAAAAAAAACCAAAAACGCTTAATAAATTTCTCAAACGAGAATAAACGCGAATTAATATCACTTGTTAAAGAGAGTAGAAGAATTTGCGCGATTTTTATTCTGAACGTTTATAATCGCGCCTTTTTAATTTCTGTGTTTCGTTTCACTTTTTTGACACATGTGACATATGACAGATTGCCTCTGTTGCACTAAAAAGTTCTGTAGTACTACCTTTTTTCCTCGGAGAAAAAAATAGAAAATTTCTGCTGACATTCCTTACCGAACTGGAGACCAGCCTTTAGGTGTGGTTTTATATGATTTTTTATTGAAGTTGTTTTTGCTTCTTTTGACATTTTCGTCTACGGTTTTGTAAAAGCATAACGTTAGTGAAATCAAAATCTAAAAAAAAAAGTAAATTTAAGCTTTCAAAAAGTCATAATTTTAAATTAACGGTTCCCTTCTTGTCACACTAACACGAAAAATTTATTAGTGGGACTCATGCAGCTTCGAAAATTGTGGGAAATGAGAAATTTGTCACACAACTGTCAAAATTTCTATGAAAACTTACGTTGGGAAAAGTTGCGAAGGCATTTGCGAAGCTGCATGAGTACCACTATTGTATAGAAAATAATTTCCTTTAACAATTTTTAGAGGCTTATAACTTATAAGCAACTAAAATAAGTAACATTGATTGTCCAATAAAACCCTCTCGAACATACTACCACCGTTTGTCCTGTAAAAAAAAAAAACTACCATATTTTTGAAAAATTAAATAATTGACATGGCAGCGCTCGTTTTGAGAGCCGTCAGATTTATTCTAAAAAAAAAATCATATTTTGAGAAAACTGAACTTACAAAAAAGAATAAATTTTCGCTGGTTTCGTATATAGAACTCTATAATTCTTCAATAATCGTTCACCGGAAAATTCTGCATAAATTCAACTTTCGATTTCGTTTCAACAAGGTCGCCGAAGTCCAAATTACACCATCGCTCAACTGACATTGTGAACAAATTTTTTTTTTTTTAACCGTGAGCAATCGCAGCTTGTGTTTCGTGCACAACAAATAACGGAAATCCTTGCATCTGATACTGTCAGTTGAAGTGGACTTCGCGACATTATTTCATCACGGGCAATATATGTTGTGCGAGAAGGAGAAACCCTATTGTTCAGCGGACCCTAGTGCGAAATTCATTACAAGAACAACAACAGCAACAAAAACAACAAGAGCAACCGCAACCGCAACAACAACAACAGCCCGCAACGCCATTAGCAGCAACAGAACCTAGCATTGTGATAATTGGAAGACCTGTAACCCGAAATTTTGGAGCAATCTCTTCGCACCGGCCCTTAACAACTGAACCCACTCTATTCATCATCAGAGGTCCTCCAAACGTAATACAGCAACCGGAAATAGTACAAAATCAACCGTTAGCGGACGTTAGACGACGCAATAACGACAATAACGGCAATAACAGGAACAACGTACATCGAATGGCGGAAGCAATAGTCGAGGATCGTCCACCAATGCCTTCACGTTATTATTGTCACATGTGCAATGTAGAAATAAATATTCCAAATCAAAACTTCACATGCCCGTTATGTGCAGGCGGATTTGTGGAAGAATTACCGTCACAGCCATCAGCAATTGGTACAGTAAATACCGGCGCCGGTACATCTAGAAGCGCGGCGGCAAATGAACTTCCGTTGCCATTTAATCGGATAACGGATCTAAATTTACTGCGTGGAGAGATCGCAACGATACTATTAGATCGCTATGGTCCAAATATAGAGATCTCACTCGATCCGAATAGTCGACGAGGTGAAAGTGGTGTCGTTAGTGGTAGTGGTAGTGGCACTGGTACTGGTACTGGCGGCGTCGGTGGAAGCAATCCTGTTGATATACCTAATACTATGAATACACGTGGTGGACCTCGTGGTGGTGGTGGTACGCGAAGAAATTTCGGTACGAATGTACTTCTCGACTTTTTAAATTCCTTGGATGTTCAGTTCGGAAACGCATCGATGGTGTATCATGGCAATATCGGTGATTACGCTTGGGGCCGCGAAGGTATCGATACGATTGTGACGCAGCTGCTTAATCAAATGGAAACTGCAGGACCACCTCCGTTGGCCAGAGAGAAAATTGACGAAATACCCAAAGTTCCGGTTACCCAAGAAGATGTCGATAATAAACTACAGTGCTCAGTGTGCTGGGAGGATTTTGTACTGAATGAAATTGTTCGAAAGTTGCCTTGCTCACACATCTATCATGAGAATTGTATAGTACCGTGGTTAGATTTGCATGGGACCTGCCCAATTTGTCGGAAGTCATTGAACAATGATGACGAGACTGGGGAAGATGATTTAACTGGCGGTAATAGCAGCAGACAACGTCTTGGCGGCAATCTATCACGTCCGGGCGGCGGTGGTAGCAGTCGTGAACCTCCAACGATGCGTAACAACGCTCTCGACGATTTGGATTGATCGAGTACCATATGGAAGTTCGTAGTTCAGTTGTTGGTGCGAATGGTGGATGATAAGCTTAGCTAGTATAACTCAAGTCTATACAAAAACAAAAAACGAAAGAAAAGAAAAGAAAGAAAAAGACAAAAATGGAAAAGAACGAAAAAAAAAATAGGCAATCAAAAACAGTCAATGGAACAAAGGAATGCATCTTCTTGTACTGTGAATGATTTATCGGAGAATTGTCAACACACGACTTTTGCTAAAAAAAAAAAAAAAAAAAAAAATTCTGCATAATTAAGACACTTGTAAAATTTTCTGCCTTAAAGATTAACTTTACTATTGTTTCTATAAATTCGGCATAAAGTATTCGGTATATATTCTTTAACCAAAAATCTTGTGAAACTTAACTTATACTGTTAGAATGGTAGTTTTTTTTTTTAAAGAAGGTTTTTGCTTGTTTTGTTAATTTTAAAATTTAAAAACTTAACCAGTATCAAATGTAGTCGATGCAAATAAAATGTAAAAAGATCATTATTGCTATTCTTGGATGTAAAGGAAGAGCAGTCTCGAAATAGAGTATTATTGTATAAAAATTTTCAGATGGTATCATCAATACGACCTTTTGTTCTGCATTCTCTAGGATTTTAAATTTACACTGCAAAATTAAAGCTCTCATTATATAAAATAACATTCGATTCTTTCAAAGTTCAAATCATTCTTCAAATTTTATGGTCGATTTTCAATATTTTGAGGTCATGTGGACAACACTTACCGATTAATCAACTCAATTTTTCATTTTGGTAGTAGTTATTGGTAGATTTGTTTTCTGGAGTATTTTACGCAAGAATATATTCTTATATATAGTCGAGATCGATTACAATAGACCCGGCTATAACAGACTGTCACATATAGTAGACAAAGCCTCCGGTCCCTCTGATTGTAATGGGAATAATGCATAGGAATTCGTATATAATAGACAATCGCTTATAAAAAAACACGTTTGGAAGTCCGATATATCTTTTGGGGCAAAAATGTTTCTCGGGCATTACTGCCAATAACAGAATGTCTGCTATGGATGATATATTCATCGTATATATCACACTGTCTTCTATATGCGATATATTTCTATAATAGAAATCGTATATAACAGACAGATTTTCCGGTCCCTTGAAATCTGTTATAAACGATTTCGACTGTATATCCTTGCTGGAAAAGATACTCATAATGGATTATGGTGAAAGTAATGTTTTCATTCGAAAAAGGAGTATTAACAGCAAATAATTCCCGATTTCCAAGATCAAATTTTTCTTTCGAAATTCCTTTGCTATGTGGGAAGAAAGGTTATAATTTGAAGAAGGATTTTTTCTGGTAAACTCTTATTCTCATGAATCGCTAAAAACAATATTATTAGAAAGAGAACTAATTCATACTGATACCATTGATGAATTTTTCATGCACGAAGTCAAATTCAATTTGGGATTTAATTGCATTGGTAGAATACTGCATTCCACCAGAATAAATCTGGTAGCTTATAATTTGACGTGAGATGGCAACATTGAAGTAAACATTTGTTTACAATGTATCGTTGTTCTTGTTTTTGTTGTTATGTATGAAGCCGGGCTCGAATATCGAAAGTGATTTAAAATTAAATGCAAGCTTGCAAAATTCAATATTACACTAGAAAAGATGTCGTCGAGTTGCGAAAGCGATTGCGAAGAGTTTGAAATCAAATTAGAACCCCAGATCTTCACAAAACTGACGAACAAAGTGAATAGAATCAGCAAAAACAGAGAGAGAGAGAGAGTATGAAATTTCAATAAACAACAACAATTCCATTTCAGGTGCGCAAGGAATATCTGAAATTCTTGGAAAAACAATTAGAAGAAAATCTTCGAATATATGAAGAGCAATATGAGCAAGAGACGCTGCAAAGAGAGACTGACGAAATTGCAAAATCTGTACATCAATGCGCAAAAGTTCTTGAAGATTTTGCAATACAGGAATCAACGTTAACGCAATTATATCAGAAAGTGATGGTTAGAACGGTATGTAAATCTGATATACATATCGCACCCTTGCTAATAAATCGGCACAATTCAAAATTTTTTTAATACATTTTTTTATGTTCGATTGCATTTTTCTGTAAGAAAGCCAACACCTAGAAAATTACCGCTTATATTGACAGATGCAGCATTCGATTGAGAGTAATATTAGTTTAGAAAAAATATTATTTCTCCTCAGTTTCAAGAGAGATTGAATGATTTTCGAGAAATGCGAAATTTTGAATTGTGCCGATTTAGTAGCAAGGGTGCGATATATAATTTTTAAATTTTAATGCGAAATATATTTTTCAGATAGCTGATATAAAACAAAGTACTAAGGATAATAAACTGGTTAAGAATTTGGAGGAAATTTTAAAAAATAACGAACAAATACGAACACACTCAGTAACAACAACGACTGCAACACAAACGCAATATTATTACGAAAGCAAAGCAATACAGACTGAAGAGCTTGAAGAAAATTATCCAGAAAATATACCAAAACTGACTTTGGACGAGCGTATCGATTTATTTCAAGCGAATTTAACGAAAAACCCAATCAATAATGTAACAACAATGAACGTTGATAAAATAACGTGCAATCAAAGCTCAAAACGAAGACAACTGAACTATCATCAGCGCCATAAGAAACAAAAACTTCCACCACTAAAGCAGCAATCATCATCCCAGCAACGGTTGCATGGCATAGTCCGACACCTCCGCCAGTGGCAATTGACAATAGTAAAGGCAATCCCACTGAAATTCAATTGGAAGATGATGAAATCGCACAAGAATTAGAGAAACTATTTACAGAGCAAGAAACCAATTTGGAAGAAGTTTTTGGCATTTCATTATCAAGTATATCATCCAATTGTAATACTTCCATGGAAACTAAATCAAATGATAATAGTAAAATAGCTGTGCACGAAGAATCTACTGGCTCGAAAGCCAATCGAAGATGCAATTGTAAAAAAACCTGCTACTTCTCAATCGAATGAACATCAATTTCCACCGCCTGTGAAAGATCTACGTTATAGTTTATGGCCTTGTGAGTGTTTTATGCAAAAACGTACACTTTCCGAAACGTTAAATCGCATGATCGAAGAAGATATACGCTGGCATGATATTCTAAAATATCAATTTAATCTTTTATTTGGAGATGAAAATGATGATGATGATGCATTTGCAGCTTGTAGTCCTTCAATGGAATTGGATGAGGTGTTAGTTAGCAGTTGTATGCGTCGCATATCGCCGTGGGTGGTACAGCATCTTATGAAACCACTACATGATGGACTCATTAGCAATCGATTTCTTTTTAAGAAATTAGCCAAGAAACTAGCTCATCATATCGTCATGCAGAATCAGTATCCAGGTAAATTGCAATTCCAATTAATTTTCTTCTTTCGTTTTCTGAAAATTTTCGTTGAAACTATGTATCATCCAATTACTTTTCATTGTAACTTGAATTTCGAATGAATTCTCTCTCCAATAAAAACTACTCTATAGTGCAGTAAATTGTTTATTTTCAGATGAAAATGTCATTAGAACCGTAGTTGAGAACTATTTTTGCACACATGGAGCTGTTACGACAGCAGCAGACTTGGACGATATCCGAATGATCCCTATTTGTAACTATGACGAACAATTGTAAGCGGACAATAAAGAAATTATCGTTTCGTTTATAAGTTCAATGTCGAATTTCTTACAATTTAAGCGCTAAGCTTGTTAAATAATTGAAAAAAAATAAATGTATTTTGTGTGTGTCTGACGTTGTAATGGTATGAGTATATTTTCTGATGGATTGCATCTATCAGCCCAGATGGAATTTAGAGGTATAGAAGTGACACTTTCAAACGATTAATTGTTGAATTTTCCAAAAAACTCTATGAACGCTCATGAGAACAAGGGCGGGCGAGAAAATACCCTTTTTCGAAGGTTCCCAATGGGTGCATTCAGCAGATTCAACAGTTGGGCAATTGTTGAGTAAAAGTCGTCTAAAAGGTGCGCTACCAACTGAGCTTCCACTGAGCTTGTTGACTGCGACGGCTCTATTTCGAAAAATGTAGTCCGCTCATTCAACATGCTGCGAAAGCTCAGTTGGTAGCGCACCTTTTAGACAACTTTTATTCGACAGTTGAGTCTGCTGAATGCACCCATTGTCATTGAGACTATCTCTAAATTTTTCCTATAGCTCAGTGATTGACAGGACAGCAAAAAATATTTAAATTAAGCTCAAAAATATACATGTCCATATTTTGAAATGTTTTAGGTGAGGATGCTGAAGCTCTGTTTCTTGTTCTTCATGTTTTCTTGAAAACATTCCTATTCTTACACACGTTCAGAAGGTTGTTATGTAATTTTGCGATTCATGTCAAAGCTGGAACAAAGTTCCACAAGAAATTACTTATAAATAAGGCAACAGAAAATATTTAAATTCGGCACCTAAAGGTATGCATTCAAATATTTAAAAGCCAATTAATATTATTTTAAGCCTTAAGGGGGTCTTCTCATTGAGCAACTTTTTTTTTTACTTTTTTTTTTTGCATTTATTTATAGCTTGGGTAGTTGTGAATATGCCCCTAAAAGGATTTTTTGAAATTCGAAATAGTTTAGAGGATATAGCCTTCTTTGTCGAGCAAGATCTGCGCTAAAACGAGTAATTTTTGCGTTGCTTCAAACTTTAAACGCGTTTATCTCGAAACCACGTTTTTCGAACTGGCGGCCATGATATCTCCAGTTCAACTGAACCGATTTTCATGAAACAAAGTGGAATCGACGCAGAATTGTCACCATTCTCGGGTGAACCTCGACCATAATTTTAAAAAATTTTTTACTATTTTTTTTTTTACACTAAACTACAAAAAAAAAGCCCGAAATTGAAATTTTTTTTTTGAATGGCCGCCATTTTGTACAAAAAAAATCACAAAATTAAGCTTGAGGTTCACCGAGAATTACATCTATACTGATTATAACCCCGTTTTTTTTTCCATTTCGGACGCTCCGGAGACCCGGAATCGTGGCCGCCGTGACGGCACCTTTTTTTTCACCACCAACTTTGAAGTCTCATTACTTTTTGAACAGCCCACGTATCGAGGCAAAAAATTTTTTTTATTTACTTTGAACCTTTTGTAATACAATAAATAAAAAAAGTTTTTAATTATTCTTCGCGTTTTCAAATAAGAATTTTTTTAAAAAGGGTCCAAAAAACGGGTTTGCAATGAGAAGACCCCCTTAATGAACGGAGCCGAAACCAAGTCTTTAAAGATATCTATCTAATTTGAGTACATTGTGATTTTAACACATGGAAGTATACATGTTTGAAAATAATTAAAAATGTATTCAAATAAATCAAATGGCAAATTTACTATGATATTATCCTACTGGGATGAAAAAAGCAACCGTTTCCCAGAAAGTGTCCATGTGGGATTTTATTAACGATAAGACTACTTGATGGAAATGGTACCGATGCGTCATCAATGACATTTCGTACTGGGCATCTAGCAGTGGATATATTTTCTTTCGCAGTGGCTCTCTTTGACGGTCCTGTGTGTGGACGCCTTTGACTGAAAAAGAGTTACACATTGAGGGGCTCTAGCAAAAGAATTTCCGCCATCACAATTTATTTTATTTGTGAATTTATTATAACTTTGTTGTTGTTTTTTTTTTTTTTTTAATTAATTAATTTATTTTTTATGCTGATCCATACATAATTCTCACGCTGCTTTGCCTTAAAATTGTTCAATTTTCTTTTCTCTTCATTTGCTTTGCGTTTTTATTTTTCAATGTTTTACACACTTTTCACTTGCTTATTTTGCCTTATTGTATTCTCCTCCTTCTTATAAATCATTTGATCAATCAATGAATCAATCAATCAATAAGTTTTTCCCATTAAACAATAAATGTATGTAGAAGTTCTTTAGTAGCTGTTGTTGCTTTTCGCTTTTGTTATGTTTATGTTTATGTTATTGTTGTTGCTCTTGTTTTTGTGTGTTTGTTTGTTTTTTTTTTTCCATTTCTGTTCGATTTAGTTTACTATGGTTGGATGTGTGTGTCGTGGCTGTGTGTGTGTTTCTGTGATTGTGGCTACTACGGTTGCAACTATTACGATGACAATAATAATTATAATAATAGTAATTATCATGATTAAGATAGAGAGGACGACAATGACCACTAGAATGGCCATAGCACTACCTAGAATCTGGTATTTGATTTGTTGCTGCTGCTGTCGTCGTTGCTGCAGAGGTTTTGTATTTTTGTTGCTGCTGCTGTTGTTGCTGTTGTTGTGGCTGTGAGCCAGTTGCGGCGACAGTGACCCCACTAGCTGTGCCACTCAATGGTGGAGGCATACGGCCACGTCGTTCGATGCCCCTATCGGTAACAGTGCCAACGCCACTAGCGCTACTTGCCAATTTCTTTTTTGATGTATAAACATGTTGTTGTTGTTGTGTTGTTGTTGTTGTTGTTGCGGCTGCTGCCTATAATTGAACTCATCAGCGAAATCTTCGGGCGAGGTCTGCTGTTGCTGATGAACTTGCTGTCGTCCTCCCGTATTTGTTTCATTGGCAGCATTAGCGTTATTGTTGTTCATCATTGTTTCGGTGCTGCTATCACTAGTTGACGTCGTCTTCGTCACCGATGACGACAATTTCTCTTTATTTATACTATCACTATTGGAGGAGCCTTGACTCTCGCCGCGTTTATCGTGCTCAGCGTCTATGCCAATGCCAATGTCACCGCTATCGTCATCATCGAGCGAAACTCGAGCGAGTGTCGAAAGTAGCAAGGACTGCACGAACAGTGAACTGCGAACCGATATGGATATGGAATAAAACGAAAGGAAACGAAAAGAAACGCAAGGAAACGAAAAATAACAGAGAGTGGTAGACAGAAAGAGACAGACAGAGAGAGAGAGAGAGAGAGAGAGAGAGAGAGAGAGAGAGAGAGAGAGAGAGAGAGAGAGAGAGAGAGAGAGAGAGAGAGAGAGAGAGAGAAGAGAGAAGAGAGAGAAAGAGAGAGAGAAGAGAAGAGAGAAGAGAGAGAGAAGAGAGAGAGAGAGAGAGAGAAAGAAGAGAGAGAGAGAGAAAGAGAGAGAGAGAGAGAGAGAGAAGAGAGAAGAGAGAGAAAGAGAGAGAAGAAGAGAGAGAGAAGAGAGAGAGAAGAGAGAAGAGAGAGAAGAAAAACGGAAAACGTGTAAATGCATCGACAAATAGAACAGCATCGACTTACCGATCGGCTCGCTCTCGTTCCATTTCCGCCCATTCGTCATCGCCTAGAGTTGGCATCATAAAATGCGTGAGTAAAAACTGTGATTGACCCATGTCCCCATTGCCAGTACCAGCTGCGCCGCCACCGCTACCACTGCCGCCGCCAATGGACACATTTAATAGATTACTACTGCTGCTGCCACTTCCATTCGCTCCGCTAATAGACTGTGATGACGTCAACAGAGGAAAATCAAAATCATGTCCACTTTTTGTGCAATTTAACGTTACTTCTCTTGTATTTAGCTGGGAATTTGTACCGCCAGCTAGATTCGATGAATGCGCCTGATGATTTGATGATGCATTGGATGCTGATGTCGGATTCACCGTCCATTCGCTTGTCGTACGTGCTGATCCACTTGCACCGCTCCCACCGCCACCGCCGGCGCCATTCGCTCCACCACCGTTTGCTGTTGAGCTTCCACTGCCACCGAGTACCTCAGCCATTGTAGCATTCGAATTCGATGAAGAGACCATTGGATGCGCACGACGCGGCAAGCGTTCCAATTGCTGTCGTGTAGCCTGCAGAACACATAGACACAAAACGAGAAGCGAAAGCGAGAGAGCAATAAGGAAAGAAATTTCAATGAGAAATAGAATAGAAACAGAAGTTTTTATTTCGAAAATAGACCCACCGTCACCTGTTGGCGTTCAAGTTGTATTTGCATTTGTAGCTGCTGCAATTGTGATGCCTGCGGTCCGCCACGGCGCACACCAGACAATTGCGACAATAGCTCGGCTATGGGATCTACAGATTCTCGTCCGGATGGTGATAGCGCCGACAGTCCACTCGATGAGCTGAAATGCATATTGGAACGTCGAGTTCGTGGTCCGCCCAAAGTACGTCCTGGAATGCGGCGTACTCCACCACCATGGCGAATGCCTGATGGCTCATCGTATTGGCGGCTGGCGGTTAAGGAAAACTTTTCATCAAAGGAGTGAGTAAAAAAAAAAAAATACAAATTATGATCTATAGAGAATAACATAATAAAATTATGAGATGAGAAATGAATTTTTTTTTTTGCTTGTGTGCATTTGAAAAGGATATCAAAAAGGAGATAAGCTCTCGCGGTCCCGATCGATGTTCCAGTGTCAGATGACCCGCGAAATCGTCTGTGACTAGATTTGGTTCACCGCCCGGCAAACCGGCACATACTGGACACACAACTTCTATGCTCGTTTCCGTATGCTCGGTGGAAACATGTTCCAATAATGTTGCATCACTGAAACCCATCACCTTACAGTATGGGCAGGTGAAACTTTGCGGCTGTTCGGTGTTTAGCATTTCGCCTCCGAAATAAAGCTCGATATCGGAGCGTGTTAATATACATTGCATCGGATGATCGACCAAATGACGTGTTGAGGTTACACCTTCATCATAACAATCGGCGCAGAGATCGTAATCGTAGCATATTAAACACTTGTAACGTCGTCCATTGAAATTGCTCTTGAGACAGGAATCGCAGCTGACTCCTGTAAAGAAAAAATGAAAGATTAACATCATCATCTGGAGATTTTCTTATAAATATTTAAAAATTCTAGACTTACGACCGAATTCACCAAAATGTTTAATGGATATTTAAATAAATTTTCTACCTTTTTCGTTTCAGCATTTTATTTTTTTTTAACAAATATTTAAAATAACTCTATAGTGGAATCTAAAACATTTTTGTTTATCAATCCCACTTCTTTAGATGAGAAACTTTTTTCATTCTTGTATGCCACTTCAATTTTTTTTTTTTTTCGAAAATGTTGTTTTCAATTCAAATATTTTCAAGCGATGCCACTTTTTGAAACTGTCAAATGGGAAGTTTCGGTGAAAACCAAAAAACGAAAGCAAATTTAAAAATATATTTTTATTTAAAATTAAAAGTTATTGATGTATTTATTAAACATTTTGGTGAATTCGCTCTATATACTTATATATAGTAAGCAGCTTAAGTATTCTATGTATAAACTATAAATTTCTCACAATATTAATCCTAATTGAAGTATAGATTTGTCCCAATTCGTATTTAATGGGCTCTACGCAGATATGCAGAAAGTATAGAGCTCGTTCTTGTGAAGAAAGGAAATCAGAGTTGAAATTTCGATGACAGGTCGACAAATATATAGAAAATGTATGACTTAAATGCAACCCTGTGAGTCCGATTACTTGTAATTAGCGTATGCGTTCAAGTAGCGAAAGTAAGCCAAAGTACTTCTTTGTTTTTTCTAACATGCTTTGGTATAGGAAATTATTTCTGCTTTAAGGCGGTCATCCAATTACGGTAAGGAATGTCAAGAAATTTATCTATTTTGTTCTCCGAGAAAATAAGGTGTACTATCAGAACTTTATTTAGTGCAGGCAATTGTCATATTCACATTTCAAAAAAGTAAACGAACACAAAATTAAAAGGCCGATTTAAACTTCAAATAAAAAGGGCAAATTTTCTATTTTTAAAAGTCATATTAATTGCGTTTATTACTGTTTGAGAAATTTATTAAGTTTTTGGTTTTTTTTGGGTTCTTCTACCATTTTTTTGAAAAAACCCAAAATGTCATGCTAGTGTCTATAAATACAACTGACTATCTATTGTCATAAATTTTCAAGAAACAATTCATTGTGATTATTTCTGCTGATACCTGGTTACCTGCACATTTTATGTCAAAAAACGTATTAAAATATGTCTATTATTTGCCGAACTGGGACTGATGCGAAAATTTCTTGAAAAATATTTCTTAAGCATTTCTATTGAAGCTTTTTTTTATATGGATTTTTCATTCCTTGGGGAATGGAACAGCCTTTTAGAGCTAGAGCCCTTAAAATAGGTGGTTGCTCAATATCAAGTTTGTCTTCTTCTTTCTGAAACTAAACTGTCAAACTATATGAAATGTTTTGAATTTTTAGTTTCTTTGCAACAACAAAGCAGTGTGTTTGTTTTGGATTTGTTTTTCTTGCTGTAATATTGATATCACCTTGTTAAATACGCCTTGATTTGTCCTATGACATTCACCCCGATTGAAAAGCGTAAATGTTCACTCAATCTTTGTTTCTTTTTTTAATTATTTTTTTCTTTTCTTAATTTTAAACAAAGCCGAATGGGGCCATCAATTGTGTTTTCATAAATATTTATTGGACGAACATTTATTTATTTTTATTCTTCTTTTCACCTCTTGTAATTTTTAGTTCGAATCGATCGCAAAAAATTGTATGAGTGACAATAATAAAGAAAGAGATGATGTAAATAGAGCAATTGTTCTTTTGCATTTGTGCGAGGTAAGAATATGGAAAACCGAGGCGGACCGTAATGAGGGATCAATTGTGTGCATACTTAATGTAATAACTGTCAGAGAATACAAGGACAAAAAGCTATTGTTAGGCATCAGAGGGGGGCCTTCGACTAAAAAATGGGTCGTGGGTAAAAAAAAAAAATACGGTTGAGTTTTCAAAGAATTTTTTCGGCCTCATATTCGAGTCAAATCCTTCAGCCAGTAGCCTTGTAGCCAGTTTGTGGGAGTGACTCCTATATTTTCGGAAATTGCTGATCTTCATTGGAGACCAAATAAGAGGAGAAAAGTCTTTAGGGAATTTTCAAAGGAACAAAATTTTTGTTTTGAGATTTCAGAATCTTTCAGGAAATTTTATCTTCATTTTGAGACGTTCAAGGGATATATGTATATGACCTAAAAACCGTGTCCTTCAGGCTCGATATAAATTCTTTAAATATCGACCACACATGAATGTTTTTTTTCTTTTCAATTTGATAAAAACGTTTTAATTCCTGCAGCCACCCGAGCGTGTTTAAAAGTCATTCACAGAAGGCATTTATTATTTCTATATATATGGAATGTATGCAATTTGTGTGTGTGTGTGTGTATGCGTGTTCATTCGCTCTGACCACTCCTTGCATGCGATTTCGAATGTCGGCCACAGCTATTAGGATTACATATTCGAGTCAAATCCTTCTGCCAGTCCCTTGTATCAGTTGTGGGATACTAATAGTCCGGAAATTCTGATCTTCATTGGAGACCAAATAAGAGGAGAAAATGTATTAGGGAATTTTCAGAACAAAATCTTTTTTTAAGGTTAAGAATCTTTCAGGAAATTTTATTAACTTTAGAAGTTGCAAGGTGTAATAATGCGTGACATAAAAACCGTTTCCTTTAGGCTCGATATAATTTTTTAAATTCGACCACACATGAATGTATTTTTTTTTTTAATTTGATAAAAAGATTGAAAATTCCTGCAGCCACCCGAGCATGTTTTTAACAAGTCATTCACAGATGAATTTATTATTTCTATATATATAGAATTGTATGCAATTCCTGTGGCTGTAGACTTTTATGCGTGTTCATTCGCTCTGACCACTCCTTGCATGCGATTTCGAATGTCGGCCACAGCTATTAGGATTACGAATTCAAGAGATATTACTCTGCCGCCCCTTATTAATTCAGAGCAAGATTTTAAATTCTAATTTAAGTAGCCACTACCTATAGAACTCGAATTCACACGCTAACCTAGTAGGAAATGTATTGGATATGATTTTTAACATCAATCTTTTAGTAAAGATCTTTGGCTATTATGAACTTTCGCAAAAGTGTTTATTAATTCAGCGTTGCTATATGACTTCATTTGTCCATTAATGGTAGCCATAAAATCCACAATCAATTGTAGTGTAACCCCAAATAGACTTTTAAAAACGAGCAATAAAGCCAAACATTTACGAAATTGACTTTTTGATGAAAACTTGTTCTAAAGGCTTTAACTCATCGCTAGGCAAAATATTATAGCCCTAAGCACTGTAGTTAAGGAGATAACGCGGACTTAGTTTTAGCTTATACACAGCCGCATATGCAAAGAGAAGTAAAAGAAACGCTCTCCTAAGAAATTAATTATTATAACAAGATTATTTCGCGAAAAATGTCGATATAAATATATACAGAAACAGGGAAGGGGTTTTTTTTTTGGGCAAAGTAAGTTTTTTCTTATCGAAAAATGAAATATGGAGATGGTCAAAAATAACAATTAACAATAAGGCGGGCACGCCAATGGTGTATATATATGCACAATTTAGCCGACCTACCTCACATCGCTGAGGTGGTCAGAGTGGCTAAGGTGTTGGTTAAAGATACCTGACGATGAACCTGTAAGCTAGGTTCGAAACCGGCCGTATCGGCTTTCCACACTTCTCGACAATTTATGAAAAATAAATTTTTTCAATTGCCAAAAATTACATTTTTCACTATAAGGGGCTCTCTCCAGCTCTGCCAGAAATGAAACAGAAATGAAAAACTTCATATAAAAAAAAAACTCCAGAAAATTTCTGATTCATTTCTGAAGCGTTTTTTTATACGAAGTTTTTCATTTCTGACAGAACTGGAGAGAGCCCCTAAGCGAAAAATGAAAGCCCAAATAATAATTCGAAATTTATTACATTTTTTCATTAAAATTCCGAATTTTTTGGGCAAATCTTGAAAACAAAAAACTTTGCACGAAAAATCATCTGGCAACACTGAATAAATTACATATAAATTTCACTACTGCTGTCATAGTCAGACATTTTTCCTGCTGGGTACCTCACACACTCTGAATATATGCATGCAGATGTCTAACAAGAATACCTACATATATAGATACACTAACATAGTATGACAATTTCAAGTGCACTATTCATAGATGAGAAGAAAACGAAAAGAAAAGAAAAGAAAAAAAAAAAGGAATTCGAAATTGAAATTTTCGCAATTCGTTAGCAATAGTATATGAACATAATGATACATACCTTCATGGCGACTCATTATTATCTTGCCTGAATGGGCCAAAAGAATTCGTTGAGCTTCGCGTTTGCTTTTCCAACGCTGCACTTCTCCTTCGTCTCCTTTATTCTTCTTCTTCTTTTTATTTTCTTTATTTCGATTCGATTTTCCTTTTTGAATTTTGTTTTCTCTGTTTGTTTCGCTTTCAAAAACAACTCAATAACTTGATAAAGAATTTATCTTCAATCGAAGGATTAAGGGTAGGAGCAAAATTCGTTATTTTCCCCCACGAAGAGCAAACTAGCACCGAACGCTTCGCGTACTTTTTTTGTGCAATCTGTTTCGCTGCTTCTTGGCTTCGTGTTCGCTAACTTTAATTTTTAATTAATTTATTTTCTATTTTTATTAACAAATTAAGGTTAGTTTGGTTTAACAGCGTGTTATCTTAGTGCCTTGGTTACTCTTCTATTCATGGGTGTTTATTTACTTTTTTTTTTACTTTTCTTTTAAGTTATTTGTTTTTTTTTTTTTTTGGTTTTTGCAATGGAAAATGCCTCCTTTTTTTTTTTTTGTTTTTAGTTTATCTTTTGGTGTCTATTTTGCTGTGTTCGATGGCAGAAAAACGGCGAGCGGTAGAAATATATGGTCGAAAGCTAGAAAATATATACCTAATAAATAGAAATGTAGTGAATATTACTAATAAAATCTCTTCGTTGCTCTTAATACGTATATTTTAAAAAATTTTCAAATAAAAAGAAAATGGCACGCAGTCCGTTGTCCGTTGACCAAAATGCGTCAACTTCAAGGAAAATGAAGATGTTTACTTTATTGAATGCTACGTTTTCCTTTGTTTTGAAATTATTTGCAGCTTTAATGGTAAAATTCCGGCATTAAAACGCAAATTGTGAATATTTTATTTATAACCATAATATGCCTCTCAAGAATCAGCCAAATGATTGGGGTTGCTATTGTGTTAAAATAGAGAATTTATTATTCTTCGTCTTCTTTCAACAATGAATATTTGAATTCTGTAAACTTTGATACTTTCTGAAGATGTACTCATTTGAACTCAACAAAGAAATGTAAATTTTTGAATGAACAGACTCACGAGGAGAGAGAAAAAATGCAGTGTATACCTATGATTTTTTGATTTTCTGCAAAAAGGGAACAAATTTGTTAACATGTTAACCCCTTTTTGACCAATAATACTTATACTTATATTTTTTGTATATATTATCAATTTGTAATTAAAAGCATCCCTGCAGTAATTATCACTAGTGACTGATTCAATCTGTCACTAGTTCCTCCGTCACCGTCACTAGTGACCAACTGTACCCGTGCCAATGTATTCTCCTATGGACATTTTGTATGAGCATATGTTCGAGCGGACACCAGTTGACGATTGAACTGGTGATGCTGTAGAGGCAGCTCATTAGCTATATTACCTAAATGGAAAGCGCCGCGCGCAGGGCTCGGATGGCTCAGTGTGAAGAGTCTGGCCTAGCGACCTGGAGACCCGTGTTCGAATCTCGCTCGGGCGGATGCCAATTTTTTTTTTTTTTTTTTTTTTTTTTTTTTAAGTGGATAATATTATAGGTGTCTAACAGGCTTAAAAAAAATTTTTATTTGCGAAAAAATTGGAAAAATTAAGTAATTGAAAATATAATTCATGAGAATTTTCGCACGAACTGTGAAAGCAGCATTCACGAGAGTTCAGAATGGAAACTTTTTTTCTCTCTTCTCACCCATAAGAATCCATAAGAATAATCCTCCGAATTTTACAATTTTCCACTTTTTCTCGCCTGCCCTGGGATTCGAACACGAGCCTTCGGATTGATGATCGGACATGCTAACCATTACGCTACGGAGCCTTTTGATTCTCGTGCAGCAAATTCATTTAATGAATGCTCAAGAAAATTGAACTGTGGACCTCCTCGTTGACCATGTCTATAGAATGACAGTGGTGACGCTGGGGCAATTTGCCCCTCATTTACTGCAGGGATAAGCTAAATAAATATATGTATACATACATACAAGTAGAAAATTTCTTTTGATTTTGTTCCTTTGAAGTTAAAGATGGTGAAAAGTGGGTTAAAGTAAAGGACTTGCAATAAAATTTTTAGTTTACAGAATATACCTACATATATATATTTCTAAAATTGAGTAAAGATTGTCATCATTTTCGAGACCACTAACATCATCACTGAATTCTAATTGAATTGATCAATTTGCACTACTTTTTTTTTTGAAAAACGACAATACTATGGCTTAGCACAGCTTTCTGCAATTCCAATCGGAAAACTCAAAACGTTTAGCGTTTGCATTTAAGCAATGCAATCCAGGTATCCCAGCCCAATTTCAGACCATCATTGCACTAACTGATGCAAGAATGCGCAAAGCTTTTCGTGTGAGTATAGCACCTTGTTTTCCTCTTTTTCCGAACAATGTAATTTTCCCAAAGGCGCGGTTTTTTTTTTTTATTTTTTTGTAATTTTTGTTTTATTTAATTGCGCTTTGCTAAGTGTTTTTGTGATGAAAATTTGCACTCATGCCAGCAAATTTAAGTTTTCTTCTTTTTCTGAATTCGTTTTGAAATTCTTTTTTTAGGTATTTTCTTTTACAAATACACACATACACACAAAGCAAAAACATCTACACCTTCACGAGTTCAATAAATATGACAAATGCAAAAATTCAATTTTGGTATTTAACTACGATTTACTCAATTGATACGTTGGGAAACACTTAAATGATTTGCGAACGTACTTTTTCTCTTAAATAATTAACAACAAAAGTTTTATTTAAACAAATTAAATGGTTTATGACGATTTTCCTTCTTCAGACTACTACTTCTACTTTCAATTGGAGCTGGAAAACTATCGATACTATCGAAGGCACTATCGACGGTTTTACACTATCGATGGCACAATCGATCATTTTTCGACTATCGACTATCGGAGTTGTTCATATAAATATATAACAAGAATTTCTTTGCATATCCAGTCGATGCGACGAATTTCTTTGCTCTTTGGTGTATATTTTTGGGTGAGGACAAATAGTAAAAAAAGGTTATTGATGTAGATGACGCAGGAAAAAAACACACACATATAGTGTTAGAATTTTTCAGCGAACAATGGTATATAACATGGTACGGATCCAGTCTGGAATGCAGGTTGAAGCATATTATGAGCATTTCTCATTTTTCCGTGCATCCATAGAAGACAAAAAAGTTTTCATATCGAAATATTCCATAGGGATCTCAGACGTTCCAACTTTACATCCGACTTGGCTAAAGGCTGGTCTCCAGTTCGGTAAGGAATGTCAGCAGAAAATTTCTATTTTTTTCTCCGAGGAAAAAAGGTAGTACTACAGAACTTTTTAGTGCAACAGAGGCAATCTGTCATATGTCACATGTGTAAAAAAAGTGAAACGAAACACAGAAATTAAAAAGGCGCGATTATAAACGTTCAGAATAAAAAGCGCGCAAATTCTTCTACTCTCTTTAACAAGCGATATTAATTCGCGTTTATTCTCGTTTGAGAAATTTATTAAGCGTTTTTGGTTTTTTTTTGGGGTTTTTCTCCATGTTTTTTGAAAAAACCCGAAAAATGGATGCACTATTTCTATACAATCACAACTGACCTATCTCACTTGTCAAAATTTCTCCAAGAAACAATTCATTTGCAATTATTTCTGCTGATAGCCTGGGTTACCGTGCACATTTTATGTCAAAAAACGTATTAAAATAATTTCTTGAAGAAATATTTCTTAAGCATTTCTTTGGCTTTTTTTATATGGAGTTTTTCATTCCTTGGGGAACTGGAGACCAGCCTTAAGATCGGAACGTCTGAGATCCCTATCACTGTATGAATCCTGTTTTTAATGAATCCTGTTTTAAATGTCGATAGTATCGACAACTATCGATGGTCAGAGCCAACAATATCGGTGACTATCGATGGTGACAACTATCGATAGTTTCCCAGCTCTAGTTTCAATTCTCTCATTTCACTCTTTTACGCTATTTACACGTTAACACATTTCGATAATGAAACAAATTTCGTTGGCAAGATAGGCAGGGGAAGAGAGAAAAACGCTACCATACCACACCCCCGTGCGTCCCTAGCCAACAAAAAGTGTGTTTCATTATCGAAATGTCTTAACGTGTAAATGGCCTCTTTCGTTCAGGAGAAAAGCCAAGCAATCGATAGCCGCAAAAACGTCGATAGCAGTCCGATTTCTTGACCAATCGATACTATCGATATATAATACAAAATAGAGCAAATGCAAATAATGAGCAAAATAATAAATTATAAATTATACAATTAGACCTTAGCCAATCTGCTTATATAAATAATATTTTAACCAAATTCAACATGAATGATTGTAAACCAGTTAGTACCCCTCTCCCAAGTATACTAAATGTACATATGTTATGTTATGTACACGTCCAGATCAGCGTTGCCATAAGTGAAGATTTATCTTCAAACCGAAGATTTTTTGAGTAGTTTCTTATTAAAAATCTTCAAAAGAAGATTTTTATTTTTGAAAAATATTGCAGTTCAAAAATCTTCAAAATGAAGATATTTAGTTTTTCAGTATGATTTTATGAAATTAATTCATATCAATTATTTTCTATTTTTTTTTTGTCTAAGTGTAAATTTTTCAAAAATTCCGGAGATGAATTGGAATCTTAAAAATGGCATTTTTTATATATATATTTTTTGTTTGTTGAAAAAACTGTGTTCTTGTTATAAAAAAAGTTGTTGTTTTCGTCTTTGTTGTGATACCATGAAGGTTGTATTCATATTATTTTGTGATACTTATTTGTTAAGGCAATGAAAGTATATTTTTATTTTTGTCAATCAAATCAAGAAAAAAACAATTTTGCTTTTATTTCATTTGAAATTTTAAGTGAAGATTTTTTTTAGTTAGGTTTGAGGTCAAGAAGATTTTTCAAAGTCTTAAAACTTCATTTTGAAGATTTTTTGGGACAAAATGAAGAATTTTTGGCCTCTTGTCATGGCAGCACTGGTCCAGATTTAAGTACAGTTGTAAACATTTTGAGTAGATATACCAATAAAAATAATAGTGAACTATGGCAAAATCATATTATATATAACTATATATGTCACTCAGGAGCCGTTTCTATTTTGGCTCTTTTCAACACGGTCTTGAGTACCCACCACGGTCTTGGGTACCCACCAAAATGAGCATTTTTCACTTAGGTACTCACCAAAAGTATTTCTCTCTCGCTCTTTTTTTGCCTGCCGAGTAACATCTCTTTCTAACTGGCGCGGAATGTCCCGCCCAAAATCTATGAGAGTGACATATATAGTAATATATGGGCAAAATCTTAAACGAGTTTTGCGCTATCTTAAAGGAACTATGAAATTAAAACTACGTTTCGTTAAAAATAATTATAAAAATTTTTTTTATTGGTTTTGCTGATTCTGATTGGGCTGGATGTGAAGTTGACAGAAAAAGTACCACTGCGTACCTACTTGTTCAAAATGTTTGAATCATGTTTGATTAGTTGGTTCACAAAAAGGCAAAGCTCAGTTACAGCTTTATCAACAGAAGCAGAGTACATGCATGGCATTATTTGAAGCTGTAAGGGAGGCTAGATGGTTGCGATCATGCATGGTAAGTTTAAATTTAAAAATTTAGTGAACCAATAAAAATATTTGAAGATAATCAGGGTTGCATTAGTATAGCAAGCAGTTCCTCATTTGACATGAGTCATGTCACAAAAGATCAAAACATATTGATGCTATAAACATATACAAATTAATTCATAGAATGCAAATAAGTTGCAAATTGACATAAACTTCGACTAATTTATCTATTTGAGAAGAGGCCTGACTGAATGATGACTACACATACTATTTATATTATTATTACAAATTACTCAAAGAATACAATTTAAGTTTTAATTTTAAATTGATGTAGCTTTGAACTGTATTTTGAAATTGTGGTTTGATTGGGTTTTTCGGGGTTTTGCTCAATCCATGCAACAAATTTTGGACCAAAAAATGTAATTTCCCAGAGTAAAAACATGTCAGCTATATAGCTATATATTTCTGTATTTATGAACTACTATGTTATGTTTTTCAAATCAACGTCTTCTTTGAGGAGTCGTGTTGAATAAACTCCATTATATTAGTGGTATTCAAGCAACAGTGCAAATCGAGGTGTGCAATATTTGCACTGCTTTTTTTGTACGCAATTTGACAAGTGCAAATATTGCACACTGCGATTGCACTGTTGCTTGAATACCACTAATATATATGTAGTAGGCAAAGGCGGCGTTGATATTATATAATATTATTATTCAATTCTGTATTTTTCAATATATTCGGGTGACAAATAAAATATATATAAAAGAAAGAATCCTCGATCCCCTTCATATTCTCTAAATTAAATATAAAAGGAAGAATCCTTATTGGATCATAATATAGGACTTTGATCCTCCATATTCTCAAGACATTTTAAGTGCAAAAGAAATTTTATTATTTTATTCTTTATTCAACAAATTTTACAAACATTATAAAAATTTATGTCCTTGAAGCGAGGCATTTAATATCCTGGTCATTTCAGCAGTTGGTTGCTTTTTCCGACGCTCTTGTTGTATCTGTTGATGCCAGCGATTGACATGATTAGGTAACTTTGCACTTTTTGGTTGTATCCAACCTCGCCACAATCATCAAGTGGAACTACTTTAGCTTTTGAACCTATATCACATATCAATTTTTCGAATTGACATCGATTTCTTAAATGCACACAATTAGTTCCTATTTGAACACAAACTGAATGTGCAGATTCACAATTTGGACTATCTTACATTCGCAATGGCAAGACGCAACGCAAAATACCAAAATGCCCAAAAAGATGATCAATTTCATTTTGACGGAGTACACCTAAGTCACAACTTAGAAAGACTTGTTCAATGTAGGGCCCTTATATACGCAAAATTTAAGCTCTCTAAAGCCTGAAATCAGTGACGTGGAGGACCTTTTATCACGAAGGTGAGAACTGTCTTAAAAATTTTTCCAAGTTTTCAATGCAAAATAGCTCATGAGAGGAAAAAATTGAGCTTTCAGCTCCCCTTTGCCAATGATGTTAGTGCAAATAATTGATTAGCTTTCTAAAAACGTCAATTGAATAAACAAAGACTACTTGCGTGCTTTCCCAGTTAAAAAAATTCTTTTTCAAAAATCAACAAACTGCAAAAAAATTAAATATTGTTGACTTTTCAATTCCGTGATCATATGCAAGAGTAGCGTAAGTCGGCATAAGCCAGAATTGAGTTAACAATTCCTCATTCCTGGCTCCGTCTCTATACGCAGTAGCGTGGCGTGACATTTCGACGCCTGGGACAGTGTTATTGGCGAAAGTGACATATCTGGAAAAACTCCCTCCAAAACTCCTCATTTATTATGCGCGACATCTTTAAGCTTCATGGCCTCTTTTCTGACTAAAAAAAATGTACTGTGTGCATGATGCAGCCACTTACATTATACAACATGTTCGTCACACCGACAGAAAAATCAAAAATTTTTGAAAACCAGCAAGCATGTTGTACAACTTCCTTTTTTTGCGTTTACACACTCATACCTATCATCATACCCAACAACTCCACGAACATATATGACCGTATAATGGGCCATGATCAGGAGAAAAGCCAAGCATTCGATAGCCGCAAAAACGTCGATAGCAGTCCGATTTCTTGACCAATCCATACTATCGATTGCGCCCGTTTACACATACCGTTAACATCGTTTAACAAAACGCAGTTTGTTTAAGTGCGTAGAGCGGGGAGAGGAGTTGGGAAGCATACTATTTGCAAACCTAGCTAAATATGTATATAATTTCTCTCCCCGTTCTGCACAAAACTGCCAAATTTTTTGAAAACTGTATGAAAATTTTGCAGATTCGTGTACTTGGGAAAAATGTTTTTTTAAAAGAGATGAGCGTGTTTTTTTTCCAAGATTGAAGGATTTCGTTTGCCTGACTTAAATTAATATTAACATTCAATGCGACTCTGCGTTCTTTAGGTCAAAAAATTGAGAATCCCCATAACTGCAGGGATGCCATTTCCCTGATTGCTAATATCGTCACTTAAGTAGAGCTTTTATGATGTGCAAATTTCCTTCTCTTTCATTCACGATACCCATTTTTTGCCTGTTTAGTACGCCTTAGGCGCCACGTAAGTATTCAGTCTGACTGATCAGTCACCCAAATACGTGTTGATGTAATTTTGCCCATTTGATTTTTCTTTTTTGTGCTTGTCCGTGCACATCCTTTCGCTTCCATCGATGAATTCAACAGATTTTGTTACACACGTTACGTCAAATGTGAATTTCACTGAAACGTCATGGCAAAATAAACTCATTTTGATGTTGTGATTGATTGATGCTACAGCTATTTCAATCGATAGATTCCATCTCAAAAAATACTGTATTTCAATACAATGGTTTTTAAGATATTTAAATGCCACGGTATACATATAACAACATGAATTCACAATAGTGAGTAATATAAATCGTGAAGAGAATGATAACTTATCTGCTACTTAAAAATATATTTAGCCTGCAACGATTATCATTATCCTTATATATTTAAATACGCACTTAACAAGATATTTTAATATGAGGTAGCTATCGTTCACCAACAATATTCCATTGATTTCAAATCATATTTTAGAATTTTCGTTACGATCTGTTTGCTCGCTCTTTGGGAATTGAATTCTTGAAGTACTTTGGTCGTTTTGCTCGTATAAGCTTATATCAATATCGCTAAATTGGTTCAGACCTTCGTCATCGGAATCTTCTTTTATCATGGATTCTTAAACTGTTTTCGTACACTTAAGCCCCAATCGATAGCAATATTAATGCCCTTCTAATTGAATAGATCATTTGCATTCTCGTCAGTACGAATTATGCACGAATTTTTTCTTGAATACTATGTTATTGTAATATCTTTGACCTAACAATTTCAATGGGCTTGTTACAATCTTCGGATTTATTTCGTGAATTATTGACAAGGTTTGTCACTTGATGCCATTGAATACTCTCCGCTGGACGTAAAACCGCCAAAGCTTGCTTTCCCGTAACACGCTTGAAGTCCAGCCAATCCTGCAAAGCGATATGCTCTTTTAAAATGGTTTATAATCAATAATAAATCTACTTACGTTAACCTGTTGCTCTGTTTCCAAAATCGCTGGCATGCGATGATGCATCCACGACATAATTTTTGTTGATTCGTATGTTATAATGCTGTAGCTATAAATCTTGTCGCCATTCTCATCTGTCCAGACGTCAAAAAGTGCAGCCATTTTTAAAAGATTTACATCATCTGGGCTCCAAGTTTTACTATCATAAATTTTTAAATCCTCTTTTTGAGGCATATATATTAAGTGAACATTTCGCTCTGAAGGTTTTGCTGTTTTTGTCGTCTGCCATTCATAAAAACCTTCACAAAGAACAATACATCGTTGACCACGTTTAAACGGTCCAGAATATACTGTAAATAAAAAGTATAAATCAACTAAATGAAAGATTTATTTTACTACCTACGCTTCGATTCCAATAAATGCTCCAAACGACAATTATTCGTGGACAGACCATGACGTCTGTAGTCACCTTTGTGCCAAAATGGGATCATTCCCCAATACATTGGAACGACAATGCGGCTCTGAGTTTCATTTAAAATATTTTTGTCATTTTTATCAATGAAGTGATGAATGGACACAAGGACTGGAGTAATATCAGTCGGAGCAATATTATATGATGGAACATAGGAGCGACCACAATTGAATTCCGCCCGCCATTGGGGTTTAATCATCTCTTCATCGTTTACTTTCACATCAGGTAACTCTTCCTGTTTAATTTCAATGGATTTTGATTTCTTCTGTTTTGGCACTCGTCCTGTTTAATTTCAACGGATTTTATTTCCTCTGTTTTTGGACTCTTCCTTTATTCCTTTCTGGTCTTCATTAATTTTGCCTTTGTTTACGTTTTTGTACTTGCAAGCGCATAAGATATCATCAGGTTGGAGTGTTCTTTAAATAAATATAATTCGCATGATGTTAATCGAATGGAAATAAATATGGTTTACTCACAGGCAGGTTCGGCCACACATTTCGAATAAAACGTACGATTTAAAAAACCAATTTCTCTCAAGTTCTAAAAAGTCAATTTGACATTAAAACATCATAACAACGCAATTATTGCTCACCATTTACACTTGACTGTCATCGGCCATTTCAGTTGCCAATGGCCTTGTGCAAAGCCCCAATAATAGCTGCTCATTAATTATAATTTCCACTTTTTTTCCTGCTTTTCAAAACATTTTGATAAGGTATGTTAATAACAGAAAAAGCATGAAAGTTTTAGCCATTACTTCAATTTTTCTAAAGTGCAACATTTATTCCGTTTTTCATCCTTTTTAGTGATCTTTTGGTTGATGACGGTCTAATATGACGTCACTTAAAAGCACTGGTTCGACGATGTAAACAGAAATGCGTTATATTGCTGAAATTCTTGCAAGCGATAAGAAGAGTTTTGCTTTGGCCAACGAAACGTAAACAACAACTTTCTCGTTACGTTAAAGCGAAATGGGTGAACGCTACAATATACACAGTCAATGGGAACATCTCCAGAGTAAATACATTGGTACTGGTCATGCGGATACCACCAAATATGAATGGTTAACGAATCAGCATCGCGACTCTTTGGCAAGTTATATGGGTCACTACGATATGTTAAACTATTTTGCAATTGCCGAAAATGAATCCAAGGCGCGTGTTAGATTCAACTTGATGGAACGAATGCTGCAGCCATGTGGACCACCACCAGAGAAGGCAGAAGATTAGATTTAGATATTAGTTTAAATGATGTCTCTATGTAATCCATAAATCATAATAAATGTACAAAAGCATGAAGCGATTACTCTAAGATTGAATGTTTGAAAGACCGACTTGGTCATTTATGATTTAAAAGAAGGGATATCGATTTAAGGATGTTGACACCAACATGAACAAAGAGGATATTCTTTTAAGGGAAAACTCTTGCCCACTTCTGCTTGCCTCAAATATATAATCAGATCGATTCTAAATACATATACTCGAACACTTTTCCTAGCGAATTTGAAACAAATCCTCCTACTCTTAACACTTGGGCATGTGAATATAAACAGCCCGATTCTGAATATTCCCGGGGAATTAATTTAATGAGACTAACAGCCCTATTCTAAATGAATATACCCCGGGAAATTATTCTTCGCGGAAAAAGGAAAGATTCTAAGGGTCAATAAAAGAAAAAATGTGATGACCTTTTCTTAAATATGTTCATAATACTTGGTTCCTTAGTATCCGTTTCCCCAGAGTGCTTAGAAAGGCATTATTTTCAATTCCGCACGGAAAAACTTGCGTCGAATATTTATAATCGGGCTCTAAAATTCTCCTTTATTAAAAGATAGGGTAAGGAAAATTATGGTTATGGGTCAAATACCCATTCCCCATAAAATTTCTTCCCCCAAATATTTAAAAAATAAGAAGTTTACTCTCAAGAAAAGTTCATTTACCGTGAATATTCAGAATCGGGATGAAAGAGAATATTCATTTAGAATCGGGCTGATTATGCTGATATATGAGCCCTTGATTTTGAAAGTGGTATAAGTGAAAAATTTTTTAAAACTAGTTTATCAGCTATTTCATATCAAATCCTAATAAATTAACGTATTTATTACTTAATATTTTTTATTACTTAAATCTTTTTATTTTAAGCTTCCGCAATGCATTTAACGTTGTAAAATTTAATTGTGTTTTCCATGAGATTTAAAAATTGAAGAATACCCACCCGTGGTTACACGAGTAAAATACAAAAAAAATACAAATGAAGAATTCCTAATACGAAATTACGCTAAGTAAAATGAGATGCATTTTTACTTTGACCTTCGAAAATTGTTGGTATTTTCGTTTTGAAATCTTAAAAATAGCAAACCTAATTAAAACTTTTGTGCAAAATCGTACGTGACTTAAACAATAATCTACAATCTACATATACTATAAAACGATGGAGAACAACCAAACGTTTTACTTGGAAGAGTTAATAACTAGAAATTGGATGCGTACACTTGAGAAATTATGATAAATGGAAACAACAAAAAGAAGAAATAAAATGTTCAAATTGCACTTAAACAGAATTTTTCTCAATCATCACTTGGAAGAAGCAAAGAAAGAGAATGATAAAAAGAAAAGCGATGAATATGCATTGTTCGGAGGCGATTTCTTAAGATGTACTGCTTTTCGGAATTACATACATATATTTAAATCATTCTATGGAGTTTTAGATGAATTGATCTAAACAAATATTTTCTCGCAGTTTTTTTTTTTTTTTTACTTATTCGAACTGCGTATTGAACATATTAATGTTAAGATCTTCGAATGTTGCAGTACCGTTTGGGTCGAGCATTTGTAACATATCTGAGAACTCTTGTCCTTGTGCCCCGCCAGCTCCAGCGGCTGCTGCTGCAGCGGCAACAACGTGTGGATGCGCGGGATGTGGATGAGGTGGTACCAGACCTGCATTTGTATGAGCTGAAGCTTGAGCTGAATTTTGCCAATCACTCCACATGCTTGCTGTGCTCGGTGCACTTCCCGTTGGTGGTCCCTGACTATAGGCATTCGGTGGCTGTCGACCTCCAGCGCCTCCACTCAATTGGGTATATGTTGGCCCACTCGGCGAACGTGCTGGACTTGTTTGCTGCTGATGATATTGGTAGCCTTCGCTAACTGGTTGTTGCTGTTGACGTAGAGACCAGGCGCTTGGAGGCTGCGGCGGTGTCGGTGAGGTATTTGCCTTAGGAATTTTAGACATATGTGTTGTATTTGGTGACGGGCCACCTGGCCCATATCCAATAGGAGAGTGTGTAGCCTCGTAGTTAAAGCCGACAGGAGCATTCTGTGCTGAGGCCGGACGTTGTACGTTAGTTGATTGTTGTAAGTGTTGCGATGCCATCATATGATGATACATGCCAGCATCTGTTGAAGCAGCACTTGACGTAACATCACGACGTGCTGGCAATGCATAATCAGATGTCGGACTAACGTAAACACCACCACCCACCACCCACCATGCTCGCCACCGCCATGTTCGGGTGTGTGTCCTTCATGGCCAGTTGTAACTGTCGAATGCACTGTCTTTCCGGAGCTATTTGTACAAACAATATATTCAACTTCATCGGTATATGGATTCAAAAAGGCGTAAGCTTGCGTACGCAACCAAACATATTCGCCATTCTTAGCGCGGGCACGATACATCAGCGAGAATAGTTGACCTTTTTGTTTGAGCACCTGATCGAAACTCTCCTTCATGTGACTTTGGTCTTCCGGATGAAAGAAATCATAGCAAATCTTTCCAAGCAAATCTGTTGTTGCATATCCTAAAATATTGGTAACACGCTGGTCGACGAACGTGAATTTCCCATCCATTGAATGACGTGTTATAAACTCCGACTGATTATTTGTACCTGACATATCATTTGCAGCGGTCGACTGGACTTGCAATCGTCCGATCGCGACAAGACAGCAATGCGATGCATGCATTTCATCATCCACCGAACGATCCATATGAACTCCAGGAAACATATCTGTTGGCGGCCAATTTTTTATATAACCCGTACAATGTACAACCGCGAAATTCGTTCCATCTCTAGACGGTCCCAAGGAATTGCGCTGTTTCAATCTATTCAGATGTCCAGCTACCATATTATCCGGACTAACATTACCGACACGCATGCGACAAATGAAACCACGTCTTGCTCCCATACTAAGACGCATCGATGATTGATGACCCTCCTTCTTGACAGTTCCCGTCTTCAAGTCCAATATCCGTCCCGAGTTTTGTGATTCTTGCGTTGAAAGTTGTTCGCGTATTTTCGCCTGATCATCCGGATGGATATGATCGTACAACGATGTGCCGTACCATTCGGTTTGTGTGTAATTAAGAACCGGAGTAACTGAATCCGATACGTAAATAACACGACCAGAATCGCAGGAAACCACAAATAAAAATCCATCGGCCGCTTCTAGAATTAAATGCTTCAGTTCTTGATCTGTTAGGAACGATGGTTTGTACGTTCCATCGCTGCTAGTGTTTCCAGTTCCTCTTAACGCTTTCATATGGGCTACAGCCATTCGCAGTATCGTCAGCTTATCTGGTTTACGTGCGAGGGCACTGCAAGTGGGTACCATGTCAGAGAGTTCCGTTATATAGGCAGTCATTTTATTCCGACGACGTCGTTCTATTTCACAGTGGTTTTCTCTTGACGCAAAGCGTTCCTTATCTTGCAGATTCGAATCATCCATGATTGAAGAGACACACTGATTTTTCTTCTTTGTTGTGAAAACAGCAGGGGAGGAATTTCAACCTGGCCAGCTTCGACTAGCGCAAGTTCTTTAGAATTGAAAGATTTTCCTGCTTTCGTGTACACAATTTTTTTAAGCTAGTGATGAATATTTTTGTTGAGAAAAACAATGTCTTCAACGGGGCGAGAACCGAGTAGTTGGTACGGCGGCATTATTGCGCATTCAGAGATGGAAGATATTTTTGCGACAATGACGTCACCATAGTAATACGCAATTTGCACGTTAAGACATTTCGATAACGATTTCTATTAAAAATTATAGAATCATCCGCTGCAACGATTGACAATAAAATAAAACCAATGAAATTTTTATTCAGGGATGTTATGGAAATCGATGTCAGAATCGATTTTGGAATCATAATTTATTTGGCGCAGAGCTTTTCCCAAAATGATTTTTATAGGAAAATTTGCTGACTGAGACCACAATATCAATGTGAGATGGTAAACAGTTTTTTCCAGCGTCCATTGAAGAATTAGTTTTAATAATATTGGTGGAAATTTTAATTGAAAACAATTTTTTTTTTTTTTTTAATTCTTCTAATCCAGAGTTGTTGCCATGATATAATTGAAATTAAAGACAGACACTTTTAAACGTTTTTCTGAAATTTTATACCGCTTTTATTACGTTTCCGATCTATTTTGTCTTAAGTCAATCTCAATATAGAAAGTATATATTTATATATATATACATATATATATATAGATATATAAATTTAAGAGAAACCTAATTGAATGAACAAAAAACCAAAAGCAAAATAGCATCGCTTAAATTATAACGATTTTTTTCAAATAAAATAATTCAACTAAGACTAAATGTATGTGTGTATGAGACCTATGCGTATATATGTTTTATATACATTAACATACATTAATATATCTTACAAATATAACAATTAAGCTGTAAATTTTCGTATAATTAATGTAAAAATAAATCTAAATTGCAATTTTAAATAATTTCTTTTAATCAGAAAAGGCCAAAAATTATTTCCAAAAATTTTTATTTATCTTCTTTTATTATCGAACTTAATAACTAAGCATAATTAAATAACTACTAAGTGTTTAAAATATTTAAAAAATTTATTGGAAAAAGATAAGCTACACATATTGTATTGACCATTTGCAGGAATACGAGAACGAAGCTTGTGTATTTTTTTTGTGTCGTTTATTTTAAATTCTCAGAAAGTCCCAGTCAAATTATTTATCGAAGACGTCTTCTAGCAATTTAAATAATATTCTTTCATTTTATTCCTTGGGATGAGATTGTTGCTAACACGGAACGAAAGATTGATGATTTAGTCGTTGATTTATTTATTTATTTTTTTTTTTTTTGCAAAAAAAAAAACTGAAGGTAGATCTTTCATAATCTACATTGGATTTTTTTTTCTCAGTCGTAAAACACACGCTAGATTTTTAAAAATCTACCCAATGATTTTAGTTGCACATCTGCGATTAGACCAAAGCATGACATTGAACACATAATTATTTTACAGGTCTGAAATAATATTTTCGAATGAATAAAAATAAAAAAGTTCATTAGCATTCAAAATAAAACTAAAATGCTTGAAGAGAAGAGTGAAAAAGCGTGTGATAAGGTTTGGCGAACATAGTCTGAACATTTGAAATAATATTTTTGTCCTTAAAAAATAATTAATTTTGCCATTATAAAATAAGAATAAAAAAATATTTTCAAATTTTCTCAATGAATTTTTTGTTTTTGTTTTAACTATCCTTTTTCTTTTTAACATATTCTTTTTTTTGTATATCACCTGCGAATTACGTTTTTCATCTTCTGAAATTTTGTACAAATCGCAAATAGAAATTCCGCTATTTTTTTTGTTTGTTTTATTTTTTTGTTGTTGCAAGCAACTCGTTTCTTTAAAAGCATCTCCTTTAAAACCTTTTTTGTTTTTGTCTATTTAAATTGGGAATCATTTTCAATTTTTTTTTTCAATTGATTTGTATAATATATATATATTTAACATTTCTAAACTAAAATTACATATTTTTTTTTTTCTTTGCATGATAGATTGATGTCTTAGTAAAATTCTCTTTATGCTATTACGCTGTCTATTAATTTATATTAATTGTGGTTCTCTTTTCAACAGAATATTAAGCTTTATCGTCAAGTATTTAACAACATTGACGTGTCTTGTAGTTTTCACGCTTTTGTATACATGAATATATATATATATATGTATATTTTTGACATTTTTAAAAATTCTCTTTATGCTTTTATGTGCACCGCATCAAAAAGTAGTTTTTTTTTTGTTTTTTGGTTTTTCTCAATTTTTGAGATGTTTTTTTTTTTTTTTTTTGTTAAAAAGAGAATATATGCAATAACGTACTAAAGCGCTACATATTTAATACCTGCTATTCATGTTTGGATAACCTTTTAATAAGAAGACGATGATGATGGTGATGGTGATGATGATGATGTGGTGGTGGTGGTATGTAGACTTCCGGAAGAGTTTATGTTTTAAAATCATGAATCCAATTATGAAGAGCAAAAAATGATGACGCAAATGTCAGGTCGATTGTTTGCCATTCCACATTTGCCCATTTATAAATTGTTAATGTTCCATTAAAGCGGCTAAAATGGGAAGAAAGTAAAAGGCAACAAATTTATTGAAATTCTTTTTATTATTTCTCAAATAAAATATATTCGATAACACAACACACACTTTCCACTTGACTGTGCGATTTACAAAAAAAAAAAAATCTATCAATTGAAAACCGAATCAACCCTACAAGATACTAACACCCGTAATACACACAGTAAAACGTAAACATAATAGCGATGCGTCAATCACAGCAAAATCGAATTCGATTTTTAATGAAATAATACATAAATTGGAAGTGAATTTATTTTTTAATGAATCAATTCAAAATACAACGAAGAACGATAATTGATAATTCCTTGTGGTGGTGGTGGCTGCGTTGGAACTGTTTTTGAATTTGTTTCTTATGCCGTTTTTTCAACATTGAACTTCGTTATTTTTTTTTTAATTTTAGATCTGTGCTTCAAACGAAGAAGTGAGAGAGAGAGAGAGAGATTATATAAAGCTTACTACCGATTTCGACTACATATTCGCAGCTCAAAGAAAATATTTCGCTTTACTACTATGAAGAAAGTGTTCTTGAACATTTTGCGTTAGTGGAATAAACGTATCATTCTAGGTATAGTATTTGCCCTAAGTATATTAACTCCAGTGCCTGCAAAATCCGTTATGGAAAGTATAAATTTTCTTTTTGTTTGTTTTTTTTTTTTTTTTTAATTTAACCTACGTGATGGCGTCCTGCATGAAACACTTTCAGTGGGTGTGAAATTTAAAAAGTCCCATATTAGTATCGTATCATCGTGTGAGCTGCTAACAATTTGGAACTCATCGAACTGCAAGCGGAAGACACGTCCAGTGTGCTCCTAAAATGGAAATATTTTAAGATTTCAGTATGTATTTTTTTTTTTTTTATCACATTAAATCGGAAATGAACTCACAACAAGTGTATTCAAACACAACGAATTCGATTGTGCACGCGGATCAAGCGCGGCAACGAGATCCCAAACTTTTATTTTACCATCATATGCACCGCTAACAATGCGCTTCGAATCAAAGCGAATGCAACGCACAAGTTCTTCATGACCCTCCAAGACACGTAAGCAAGCACCGCATTCAATATCCCAAAGTCTATATAGAAGGAAAGAAAAAACAATAATAATAATAATAATAGTAATGGTTTAATCATGATACAAGAAAACAAGATAGCGCCACTTGAGAGAGGAAACGTCACAAACTCAAAATCGCGATTCGTTGTTGTTGTTTCCCATGTTAAACCGGCTTTTTACTTTTTTGAATAGCATGGGGGAAACAACAAAAATTTCTCGCTCAGTGACGTCACAAACTCAATTTTCGGCTCTCAAAATAGCGGTACTGAAGTGGCGCTATCTTGTTTTCTTGTATCATAGGTTTAATGAAATATCTTCAATGCAATTAAATCGATTCTACTTGCCTTATTGAGTTGTCAGAACTGCCGCTGACTACCAAACGATCATGATACTGTAGACACGCGATGCCACGTTTATGACCATTTAATGTGCGTACAAATTCACAACTGGATGTTGACCACACTTTTATTGTACGATCTCCACTGGCCGAAACGATATACTTTTCATCAAAATCGACAACATTCACTGCAGCCCGATGACCGACCAGTACACGACGCAATGTTATTTCGGTCGGTGAGGTCATATCCCAAACTGCGATCGAACGATCCTTGGAGCAGGTTACCATCATGCCATTATTGAAACGTAAATGAAGCACCGCCTCACAGTGATGTATCAGTGTATTGACCATTTCACCCAATTTGACGTCCCAGACGCGTACGGTCGAATCGGATGAGCCGCTTATAATAACCTTGTCATCGTATTGTAAGCATAAAACGGAACCAGTGTGCCCAGTCAGTGTCTGCAACAGAAATATATTTATGGATCAATAAAAATTCATGTCTTCTTCTTCTTCTTCTCCAATATATCCTTCGTTCCTTACCTTCACGCACTGCAAATCCGTGCGGTCCCAAATTTTAATGGTATTATCTCTTAAACCGGAAACAATTTTATCGTCATCATATTGCAGGCAGTAGACTCCTTTCGAATTCTCTGAACGACAATTAATGCGACGCAGCATGTGACGGCCAGTGCGCCAATTATTCTCAATGCTTTCAATGTCCTGAAAATACAACATACATACGTGATATATTAATATGTATATCTTCATTTGAATTCTTGCCGTTATTTTTTTTTTTTTCTTACATTCATAATTTTTGGGAATAATGCACGATAAAATGAATGCGGACGATGTATTGAGCCGGGACGTGGTTTAAAGAGATATTGTGTCCAGCCGCGCCTTTCGGCTAAGCCACGCCATAATGTATCTGTTCGGACTTTCCGTTCGATCAATTTCTTCCATAGCATACCCTCAGATATGACACGTAACCACTCCTTGCAAACCAATTCGGCAGCTGTTAACGACTCTGCATCCAAATAGGATAAAATATTCTCGGCAACATGGTCGAGACCCTTTTCTAAAAGAAGAGAAGGTATGATTTTTAAATATATTTATTTAATTGGTGTATATTCTTGGTCAAAATTGATGCTATAACTTATATTTATGAGGCATATATTTCAATAGAATCGAAAATCAGTAACAGTAATAGCATAGAATAATAAAGTATTTTCTTTATATTTTCTTTTTTTTTTTTATATTTTCTTATTCTATGGTAATAGGTATATAAGGAATAAATAGGTGCGGACACAGAAATTTTGTGATATCTTTAGGCTTATATCGTCGCTAGTTTCTCGTATTTCTTGATGAAACCTGGGGATTTATATGACCACCCCTGCTTATGACCCGGCCATACGTAATATCACAACAAGCATAGTTTGATATAAAATGAATGGTACCTCTCAATATCGTTTCGATTGATCTTTTTACTTTTAAGAAATGATAACACAATAAAAGAATTAAGGGTGTTACTAGTCATAGGCGAGCCTGACAATAAAATACCCGACACAGACACACACGTTCAAATAATTTTGTTCAAATCAAGAGTTGTTTAAGGCCATAAGGGGCCCCCCATATGCCGGCTTTTGTTAAATTTCTTTATGAAAACCGCCCCTATTCCACGCCCACTTTTCAAAGTTTTTATATATTCTAATCGGAGGCTTAAATATAGGCTCAAATTCTAAGTTTCGTTGAATTATTTCGAAAAGTCCGAATTTGAAGCAGTTTTGGAATTTTTGTGACAGACCCTAGTACTGGAGGTACCCCTAATAGTGGACCGATCAAGAAAATTTTTCGGGAGGATGTTTATGGCTACAAAGGGAGCATAACTGCCAAATTTTGTTCAAGTCCCATTTGAATTTCGGGTGTAGGAGACAATTTTCGAAAACCGCCCTTCTGCCACGCCCACTTTTCTAATTTTTAAAATCATATTACTTGCCTTTAAATATGTTCAAATATTAAATTTCATCAAAATATCTTGAAAAACTGGTTTTAGAGCAGTTTTTGTGATTTTCATAACAGACCCTAGTACTGGAGGTACCCCTAAAAATGGTCCGATCGGGTCCATTCTCGAACTTGTTCTTACTCATGTCCCCGTGAGCACGCATACCAAATTTTGTCAAGATAGCTCAACTCCTTCGATAAGATAACTGTATCAAACAGAACGACGGACATGTCTAAATCGAATCTCCTGGTGACGCTGATCATTTCTATATATATTTTGTTATGGTCTATCTCGACTGGATTCTGGGTGTTACACACAACACACAAACGCAATATACCCTCGACACAGAGTGTGTCGGGTATAATTATGTACTTGAAATGTTGCCCGTGAGAATACGAAAAATGGACAGATGTATTTCACATGTCATGCTTGATTCCCCAATCCGCGGGAATGCCTGTAAAATTACCCTGCAGTAATGAGTGGCTATTCTAAGAAGATGGCACTTTGACCATCAAATCTACGTTATATGTGGTATTGCCCAATGTACCGGTGGTACCATCGGTGGTTTAAGGTATGGTATATGACACTCATACTTAGAAGCATTTTGACTATTGAAAAAAGATATTAAGATCAATTACGTTTTTAAAAAACAACCAAATTCTTTTTAAACAAAACAAAAAATAAAGAAATTTTAATCAATAGATTTGGTTTATGTAATTCCACTTATTTTCATAGTCTAAGACAAAAAATTACTCGAATATCTTGCTTTACGACCGTCTTCAATATCCAATTAAACCAGGATTGATCTTAGATTATGGCCATTATGGCACTCAATGGACGAGGGACACCAAGCTCCTTGGTATCCATTTTATTTTAATTGGTGTTTCGCTCCCTGGCAAAATAGAAGAACTGTCGATCAACCATTTATAAATTCTCTCTTTTAAGATGATTGCTCGCCTTCATAATCGATGTTTTTTTTTTGTTTCGAGGCAATACTAGAACCCTGTTCGATTCAACTTAACTTATATTCAAAATGCCACAAGAATTCTCTTGTTAGAGAAAGTACTTCTCTAAGCCCGGTTTTTTTTTTTTTAAAGATCCCTGTGCCACTTTCAAAGAAAAACATTTGTAAAACGATATTTAAAGAAACAAACAAAAAATAGCAATTGTATTTGAATTATTAAATTTTCATTTTTTTATTTTTTTTATTTTTTGCTTTGCAATCTTCGTGGTAAATCAAAAAAAATAACGCAAGCAATGACCTTTTGTATTGGGCAAGCCGAAAAACAAAACGAATGAACTCGTTTCTGGCTTAAATCTTTTTGGCTTTATTGTTGCGTTTCTCATTACCGTCATTCGCTCGAGTCACGCTTAAATAAGTTTCTTTTTATTTTTGGTTTTCTTTCTGTTATGAGTTTTAATTGGTAAGAAGATGTACATATATATATATATATATATATACTATATAAAAGCTGAGAGAAAATGTTGAGCAACGTTTTAATCACTTTTTTACTTCCTTTTCTTTTCGTCTTCTTGATGGTTTCGTTACGGAGTTTTCTTTTGGTTTATTACGAAAGGAGGAAAAATATATAATGTTTGAATCATTTAGAAATGATGAATAGACGCCCATCGAGATACTATTTTGGAGAAAAATAGTAATATAAAAAAAAACTAGTAAGGGTGTTATAGTCACGCGAACCTGATAATATAATACCCAACACAGATAATGGGTCTTAATATTTTTGAAAACACGCCCCGACGGCCTCTGTTCCATGGTTGGTTGAGATGCCAACTTACGAAGAGAGAGGCTCTGAGTTCGACTCCCAGCTAAGGTCGTAGATGTTTGTGTCGTTTTTTCAGTTTCTGTTTTTCTTTGTTTTCCCCATTATACGTCATATCATGACGGGCCTATATGAGGCCTAAGTGTGTCACTCTTAATGGTGGCAGCCACACAAACCTAACCTAAAACAGGCCCCAAAAGACTACGATGATTAAGACAAAGTACAATACTGGAGATTTTCATAACAATAAGTGGCTTCATATGATGAATTTTATTCAATTCCTCTATGAAAACCGCCCATTTGCCACGCCCACATTTTAAAGTTTCGTCAATTTCATTGGAAGCTGTAAATATGAGGTCAAATTAAAAATTTCATTGAAATATTTCGAAAAACTCTCGATTTGGAGCAGTTTTTGGGTTTTTTGTGACAGACCCCAGTACTGGAGGTACCCTTAATAATGGACCGATCGAGCACATTTTTTGAAGAGAGCATGTTTATGGCTACTGAAGAAGCATACGTTCCAATTTTCAAGTCCCATTTGAATTTCAGGTGTAAAAGACGATCTTGGTAAAACGCCCTTTAGCCACGCCCATTTCCCCATTTCAAAAAAAATTAATTTAAAACCCCAAAACATGTCCAAATATCGAATTTCATCAAAATATCTTTAAAGATCAGGCTCCAGAGCAGTTTTTGAGATTTTCAGAACACACCCTAGTACTGGAGGTACCCTAAAAATGGTCCGATCGGGTCTATTATCGAACTCGTTCTCATTGAAGTTCCGTGAGCACGCATAAAAAATTTCGTCAAGATTTCTTAACTCCTTCGATAAGAAAGCTGTTTACGAAGCTCGCCGGGGAAGGTTTTTCCTGAAGATCGCTAACAATCAGGGGTGTCACAGAATCCGAATGCTGTCGGAATCGAAATTAAAACCGATCGAAATTTCATACAGAATTTACAAATTTTGTCGTTTTTGGTTTTGAATCGGACCCATTATCGGTTCTTAGTTGCACAGAACCCTATTTTATCCGGCTGTCTATCAGATATATATGAAAATTCAGTAGAATAAAATTCCGATTTCGACAGCTATCGGATTCTATGACAACCCTGAATAACTTTAGCCGAAATATCGGAAAATGAAAAAATATAAAAAAAACACCGAAAATTAGAAAATTATTTCGAAATTATTAGATACCTTACAAAGGACAAAAAACCTATAAAATTCCTTATTTTATCATAATTAAATAAAAATAAACGATCTCATCACACCCAATGTATTTTTTTTATTGGATTCCCCTATAATTTCTACCTATCTTCCCACGCTTTTGAGTAGTTTGTCACCGATATTTATATAATTAATAATAAAAATAAAAGAATTTTGAAAAAATTGTTCGAGCCTAAAAGAATTTTTTTTTTATTTTCTCTAGATAAAAATGGATGAGTAAATAAAAAGAAATGCAAGCTTAATCATCAAAGATATTTAGTTCATTTTTAAAAAAAAAATTTTTTCAGATTTTTTATCTTTTTTTATTAAAAAAAAAAAAAAATGCGAAATTTCAAGATGCACATCGATCACACATTCTTCCGGAGTGCGTGACAAGTGGCGCAATTCGAGAATTCACTCATTGTGGCAAATTACGTTCCGCACAGATTTAATTGCAGTCGAAGTTTTTATTGAAATATGTTGTCATTAACGTTAGCTTTTATGACACAATTGGAATGACTGGCGCTTCAATGCCTTTTGAGGGCAAACAACAGAAGTTTATTGTAATTTTAATGTTAAAAATAAACTACCTTTTGCTGAAGATCATCTATTATTAAGGTCAGAACATCAAAAAGATTGGCAACCGTGAACACAAGTAAAGCTGGGACGCTTCCCTGTAGGAAGTTGAACTAGTGCAGAAGTATTCTTCGACTACTTCCCAAATCAACAGTACCAACTACTCGCTCATAATTTCTCCGCCAATGTATTCAACTGTAGAGTTTAACTCTGAGTCGCCATTCGAAAAACGACAGTCGCGTTTGAACTAGTCCAGAAGTAGAGGCAACAGGGCCAATTCAGTAAATTTGCTATACTACGTTGATAGAATGGGGGACCGGCCCACGCTGTCGTAGCTCACAGCGTAGCGCGTGCACCCCGAGATCCGAAGGACCCAGGTTCAAATCCCGGGCCAAGCGAACGCCGATTTTTTTTTTATAAATTATTAGTAAAAATTGGAATCCTAAGAGGAATAAAAAGCAAATATATAAAAAAGAAAGGTTTCAAATTGGCAGAAAATGTTGAGCGAATTTGTGCGCAAAATTGTGAGACAGCATTGGTGAAGACGTGTTTTTCAATCCAATTATTTGAGTTTTTCGAAACATGTCATTCTTCCAAATTTTTTCGCCTGCGACTGGAATCGAACTCGAGCCCTTCATATTGCCAAGCGAATACGCTTTCAATACGCCACGGACCTATCTGACTCACGCACAGCAAATATATTAGATTAATGTGTGGGGGGCAAAATTGAACTGTTGAATATGCCACTAGTTAGGTTCTACTGTCCGTGTCTCTACTCGCGTACTAGTTATTTTTCCTATACTCGAGAACTACTCGCTAGGGTACAATTGACCCCACCACTCTTCCTACAGGGTTATTAAACTTCATAAAAACCAAGCAACATTTTCTCGTCATATTTCTTCTTATGGTTTTTTTCCCTATGGTTACCGGAAATTTGTGCGTCATAAATTCTAGCATATGACACACAAAACATAATAGAATCAGAAATAATTGCACTAAAAATAGCAAGAAAATTCATTAACAGTGCGCTTTTGCAACAACAACAACAACAACTTTCAATAAAATGCGAGAGGAAATAAATGTGCGCTTAACAAATGAAGAAACTGGGTTAGACGTGATTCGCACGTTCAGTATTTGGCATTAGATGTATGGAGGGAGAAGTTGAACGTGAAAGCCACATTCATTTGGAACAGTCGCAAATCGACGGTAGACATATTTGAATACTCGAGAACGTACTCGCTAGGGTACAATGACCACCACTATCCTACAGAGGTTATAAACTTAAAAAACCAAGAACATTATATCCTCTGTCAGGATATGTCAATACTTAATGGTTATACTCTTTCTCTACTGGTTACCGGAAATTGTGCGTCATACATTACCTAGCATATGACACACAAAAATAATAGAACTCAGCAATAATTGCACTAAATAGCAAGTTAAATTGACATTAACATTGCGCTTGTCATTGCAATGCAACAAGACCGACAAAACTATTCGAATATTGATGCGAGAGGAAATAAATGTGCGCTTAACAAATGAAGTAACTGGGTTAGACGTGATTCGCGTTCGTTTTGGCAAGATGCATGGAGGGAGAGTGAGAGATACCTCTTGACAGTACAGTTTCATATGAACATCGCCCAAATCGACGATGACAATTGGAATAGTTCTCTTGTACTAATGACGTCAGATATAGTACATGAGGGCCAATAATAGGAATACAGCTTCCAATGCTAGGGATGCTACTCCAAGTTTTTCGCATATTAGTGTATAATTTTGGATAAAAAAAAACTATTTTCCGTAAATTTTTAGCATAGAAGGTTAAGCATACAGTAGACCGCCCATGTAGGTAGGTAGGTTGAAGTGGCTGCCACTTAGGTCGTTAATCGGCCCATTGTGATACCATGGAGGTTTTCTTGTGTTTGTGTGAGTGATATATGTCTTATTATGTAGGGTGCCCTAACATGCGATTTTTGAAAAACCAGTGCTAGGCTTGGAACATTACACTCCGTTTCGCCTGTGCCGGGAATCGAACCTCGGACCCTGGGATCAAGAGCATAGCACGCATCCCCTACGCTATCCCAGAGCCACATGTAATGCGACAAACATTTTACAGGGAAGTGTCGAACTATTGAATTTCCCTGATTATAGATTACTGCCTAAGACCGACCCCTTGTACCTTGTAATCCGAGAATTACAGATCAATGATAAGATTCGATATGTTATATTCTCCCAGCCAACCATATACGGAGTGCTCCGAAAAAGAGTGTAAAAGGACTCCCAACGGACCTCTTCGAAGTAGTACTTTTGCCAAGGTCTCTCTTTTGGGAGACCAAAAGAGTCATTTAAAAAAAATTATATTTGAAAGAGTGTGCAAACAGACTCTTAAGGAGCATTCTATCAATCAAAAAAGATACATTTTGAGATCCCAAAGAGTAAACTTTCCATATAAGGCTCCGTGCTCTTTTCCCCCGAAAAAAAAAAACGTTAATTTCGAGCTCCTATCGGACCGTTTTAAGAGCATTTTCGCTGCGGCAAAGGAGTATTTAGGAGCTTCATGCGGTCTCTTTTGGTTGACTGAACAAAATTTCGAACTCTTTTCAATATCGAGTCGATTTCTATGGTACCCCACCTGTATAATAGACATGTCGGATTACAAAATGTGATGAATTAGACACGAGTGGAACTACCACGATGTCCAATGCAGTCGAAAAAGAAAAATCAAAGTGAGTCGTGAATGAAAAAAGTTTTGATCTCTATCACCCCTAATCAGAGCTTCTTAGTTTTTCTCCAATCAATGTAAGTGGGGAAATAACCCCACTCGAAACTACCAGCGCCATTGTTTAATTTAACGAATTTAGCAACTAAATTATTATATGTACCTAGCGTACCAAGGTACCAAGTGGTACGCTTTTTCTTTACATTTTATTTACAATTTCATCGAGCTAGTCGCTATCAATTTAATTGATGAAAATTTTCATTTTCTACTGTCTTGTGTCTTGCTACACCGAGAGAAAAAGGTAGTTATATTAACTGAAAAAGCAGGTTAATAATCCGAGTTCACCGTTAATTGTTAGCTTATGTGTAGTAGCGGTCAATTCAACAGTACAAACACAGTCAATAAGGATATAACTACCTGATGGTTGATATAACTGTCTCGCGGTTAAATCAACTGTCACCAGCGATCTGAATAAAATTTTTTGCTTTGACTCTTTTTTTATCTTACTTTATTAAATTATTAAATTATTTTGTATCTTTATTTATTTGTTTCTATTTAAATCTTTTTCTCTTTCATCTCTTTAAAATTTTCTCGCCTCGGCCGAGCCTTGAACCGCTGACCTCCACACTTCGCTGGGCGAAGTCTTAACCATTACGCTAAACGAACGAATTTAATTTGCTGGTCAAAATGCTCACTTGAGTTTATGGTTGCTCAAGTTTTGGGGAACGTGCTTAAGGAATTGTTTCACTCCCAAAATTTTTTGCTTGAAAATGAACCATTAAAAAAAAAATTAAATAAATTAAAACCTTAAAAATTTAGGAGAAAATTTTTGTCTTCCAAAACAACTACACTCTGAACAAAAAAAAAAACTGTAATTAAAAAAAAATTCAGAAAAATTTCCGCCGCCAGCAGGGATAGAACCCCGAAACTCACGACTGTCGAGTCACAGCTTAAACAACTGAGCTATCGAAACCTCCGGAGACGGTTGATCAGAATGCGAACTTATACGTCTAAGTGAACGAAAGCGAATTTGAACATAAAAAGTAACTGTTTTTCAACTGTTCATTTGACTGCCTTTTTCAGTGCATTTAACGCGGAATACAGTTTATTTGACCACTCTTACTTTAACTGTTCTAAGTAGTTGATTTAACTGTTGTTATTTCTCTCGGTGTACTGTAAAATATAAACTTGTGCTGTCAACTTGTCTATTCACGTCAAGTATATGGTACTAGGAGTCGATTGGCACAGACCAGACTTCAAGGAATTTGTGAACCCAAAATAGTACTACATTCGGTTCCTTCTTTGAATCGTTTTTTTCCCAGGGCTGTTATAATTTAAGTTATTATAAATTAATAAACCTGGGTTTAAAAACCCCCGATATAAGTAATTCCCGCTTAAAAACATTGAAACTACTGTTGGCATCCTTCAATCTAACCGAATTCGTTTGGATGTAACCTTTTATCGCTTATAGCAATGGGTTTCCGTGCATTTTGGAATAGTGCTCATATCCGGGGTATACAATATAACTTATTTTGAAATATACATTTAATTTATAAATTACCGTTACTATAATTATATTGAAACAATTGAAATTTCGAAAAGAGAACACACTTACTCGGTAAGAGAGAAATGAAATCACGTTGTAACATCGGTTTCAGGTACGCATTTATGTGGCCATGTTGATAGTGACACATGCGCGATATTAGCTGTTCGACGAATTCCACTTGATCGGTTTCGTTCCATTGTGAAAAATAAGTTAAGCACCTTTCTCGCTCAACTTGAAATGTTGGCGACGATTCTTTCTTACGTACCGGATCATAAAGCATCGTTGATGTGAACTGCGAAAATAAAAAAATAATAAAATAAATAAAAAAACGCAGAAAAGAAAAGAAGAAAATTGATATCAATTCAAGTCGAATCAAGTTAAGTCACGACAGCCACAAAGAGTATGAGATAAAAAAAAAAAGAAAATGCTATAAAAATAATTGAAATTTTATTAAATGAAACTTTCTACAAAAGTGGATATTTAAATAAAGGACGGCGGCTGTTGTAGAGCCAAATTAACGTTCATTGATGACGAATTCGATAAAAAAGCGCATTCGATAAAAAAAAAGCGCAATCGGCAACCTGCAAGATATTCAGAGTTGTAATGAAGTTATTTAAAGATAAAAATTTTTATCGTTTTTGATATTCGTCGACAATAAAATTTGGAAATCAAATTAACCCCTTCAATGCTATTGTGGCATTACAAGAACAAAAATATACATACATAAAATCCAGAATCCATTTTGTATGTACTTTTAATTTTTACTCAAAATACTACTGATGATTTAACCCTTTCATTATCAGTGGGAAAAAAACATAAAACCAAATTTATGAAGGATCCATTTTTTATATATGCATTAATTCTTATTCAGAAATAAACCATTGGTGATTTAACCCTTTCACTTCCATTGGGACAAAACATAAAAATTATGAAGGCTCCAATTTTTTTATACACTTTAATTCTTACTCAAAAAACATCACTGGTGGTTTAACCCTTTCACTACCATTGTGACATTACATGCAATAAAAATATTAGGAAGAATCTAATTTCCATATAGGTACCCACTTTAACTCTTACTCAAACAATACGAGTGGCGATTTCTCAATTCTCACATGGATTTTTATAGAATTTAGTAAAAATGAAAAAGGTTAACATTCAAAAATGACGAAGCCAAAATGAAATGTTTGATGCTAAAAAGTTATTTTCAGGCTCATAGGAGAATAAGTTTGGCAATGAAAGGGTTAAATAAATACGAGGAACATGTAGCCTTTAATAGTTTTTCTGGATTTTATTAGATCGCATTTATCAGATATTGATATAATGAATATCTATCTATCTTAATGACATGGAACAAACACTTAAGTCATGAATGTGCTAGGGAAATCGAATTGTGCAAATCCCGGGGTCCGCAAAAGAAGATATCTATTTAATGCAAAAATGAAATCCAGAGAATACCTTGCATTTTCTGATGGAAAAAATAATAATCAAGGAAAAAACCCTTTTTGTAATTTACAGTAAGATCACGAAAATTAGCGAAAAGATGACCCCAAAAACATGGTATATTTTTTTAATGTGAATATTTTAACAATCGCCGTTATTTGCGTTGCCTGGTTTAACCCTCATCGGTTCCCTCAAAATGTTGTCGAATTGGTTCTTGTGTATACGTCCGTATACATAATTATTTTTACCCTTAAAGATACTACAAATAAAAAAATTTAACCGATTTTCGGTATATTACATTGACTGGTTGTCGTTATATTCCATTTGAAATTTAAAAATTGTATGCGATCGTATACAAGGAACCGATTAGGGTTAAACATACTCGATATTTCATAGAAATACCCTGCAGGAAGACTTTCGCCATATGGCCCCATGTCTATATTGACGTCAATATAGACAAGAGAACTAGTTCCAACGTCAACAGTATTTATGGCGGTGTCATTATAGAAACTGTACTGTCAAGAGGTATAGTTCATCTTTATTGACCATGTCTTCCTTATAAAGCGAAAGAGTACTCCTTTTGTCTACATAATAGTACCGACGTCAATAGTCGTCAATAGTTTTTCGGTCTACTGTTGACATTCAATGACAACTCAATGTTAAATGTCAATAACGCAAAGCATTGCGACGGGTATAACTGGTCAGTAGTACTGTTGACGCAGTCAGTAGAGAAAGTGTATAGATTCACTGTTGACATTTCCTGCAGGGTAATAACCATGACTATAACCAAAGACCTTATAACCAAAGACCTTATAACCAAAGACCTTATAACTAGTTATAAGATCTTTGCTATAACATAGGCGGTAAAACAATAAAGTTGAACTGACTTTAAAAAGGAAAATATAGCTCTAAAACAGAGGAAACATGGTATCGAAAGTTTAAAAAAAATTTAATTGAAAGACCTCATCGACTGTAACTTTTTCACAACTTGCATGTTACTAGTTTTAAGTATAGATCCATCTACATGTACAATAAAATATCATTACTGCCCATTTAGCGCCTTGCTAAACGCATAAACATTCACACGTACGTACGAACGTATGTTGGTAGTTATATATTCGAGCATTGAATTTTCGTCTGGCTTTGCTCCCTTTCATTTTGTTACGTTTGATCGTCGAGTTTTTTTCCTCTTATTTTTGAGTCGATGCGTCTTACTTGTGTGTGACCCCCAAATCATAGCAAAAAACTGACTTATTCGATCGTAAATCATTGCTTCGAATTATTGCAAACTTATTTACGACCGAACAGTGAATTTTGCGAAGACTTATTTCGTTAAATGGAAAACTTTTCCATATAAAAGAAAATAGATTAATGGATGACGATGGTGATGATGATGATGATGATCGTAAAACAGATATTACAAATAATACGGGAAAACCCGAAAAGAAAGAAATATGGAAATTCTTTGGAATCAATTCGATTATAAAATTGAACTGAATTGAATTGTCTTCAGACATGTATCATGTATCTTGTGATTATATACATTATTTATAATTCAAGGTTTGTTTGATTTGAATAAACTGTGAATAAACAGACGAACGATCAAATAATACAAATTGCGAGGTCTGTTTCTTAAGTTAAGTTAAGTTCTCATTGAACTGCTTTGATTGACCTTTAAAAAATGGTCATCCCTGCTTTGAAAATCTCCCTTGGAGGACAAAGAATCCTACATATCTACTATAAACTATTGTTCGGATAAAAGTTCTGCCCACTTGTACGCACAATTGTGAACCTTTTTTTTTTAAACTCATTTCCAGGCATTTTTTATGGCTGTATAGAGAATTTAAAAAAGAAAGTGCTGACAAGGAAACAGAAAACCGGAACTGAAGAGGCAACTAAATCGGATTGATGACAGGAAATCAATGTAAAACTAAACTAAACCTAAATATAATAGAAATGAAAAGAGCATTGAAAAGCATTGAAAAGAAGAAGAAAAAAACTTACCTGAGAATTCGAATTCGAGTCATCCATTATCTTGTCAGTCTCCATTTTCATCATTTTTTCGCGTTTGTTCGTTGAACGTTCTTTTTGAAACTTCTTCTTCACCGTTTACGCATCGATGTTTTTCAAACGAGAAAATTATAATTTTGGAACTCACACAAACACACACAACAATTTGCACAGTCAGCCAAACGGGTACCCAGGACTCACTGCACCGAGTAGTTTTCCGTCACGATTGAAACTACCACGAAACTAACGAGCATTCATAATGTCAAAAGAGCTTTTTGATACGCAAGGCTGCTTTTTGGTTTTTTCGTTTTGACTTATTTGTAGTAAAGCTTTTGGAGTCGCGAAAATTTAAACGCAGTGTTGTATTTTAATCGGTGGTCTGCACAATCGACAGTTTCTTCAGACTTTATTTGTATAAAGAAAAAATAAAACCAGATGATGCTAAAAATTTTACGTTACTATTTACGTTTAAAAACCCCAAATTAACTTTAAATTTTAGATTTTAATTAAAATTAATGGAAAATAAAAGAAAAGGTTGCTTTGTTTATATTCAAATCTCTTGTCTGTCACATTTCAATCTGACAATTTACGACATGAAGTGTTTTTTGAACGAATAATAGGCCATATTTAATACATACGTTGGGAAAATAATACGTGAACCCTAATGCATTATTTTTGGATGATTAATATTATCCCAAAGAACAATGCATTACCTTTGCTTAATCGATAAAAATAATCCATTAATCTTACACAGGGTTGGAACTTTACTGCAATTGCAGTAGATCTACTGCGTTTTTTTTTTTGAAATTTTTGACATCTACTGCGAAACTGCGAAAAGCTTAAAGCGATTTTCGTCCCTGGTGTCACTCGATTTTTTTTTTTTTTGTCAAACCAAACTCCTAACGATAACTACCAAAAAAAAAAAACAAATTTTGGCTATACAATATCAACACCGCAATTCTATTTGTAACAAAGATACTATTGTTGTCCTTGTTTAACATCTTGGATTTTCCATTGAAGCTTATATGTCGCGATATTAACAGTTTGACAGCTGATATAACAGGAAAAAATCTTGCCAAAAATCTTCGCTTCACATTGGAAGACGCGCAATATGGAGAAATATTTACATGAAATGTACTTTTTGTTTATTTTTTTCTTTTTATTTGAAAAGAATAAAATATATTTTTGTTATAAAAAAAAAGATTTGTAATGATTTTTATTTTTACTGCGCAAAATTCAAATCTACTGCCCTTTTTTGTTAAAACTGCTGCACTTTCTTCTTCGCCAGGTTCCAACCCTGCTCTTACATCATCCTTATCGTAATTTCTTGAAAATAACGCAAAGCAAATACCTACATTATTTCATGGGATTTTAGTGATAATGCATTACTTTGACAGAAATTATTGCAGTTGTAAAAAGGTAAAGGTGGCAGCTCTAGTTGTTATCATTATCAAGTAAAAGCTTTTGCAGTTTTACTCTCTGTTTACATTCTCTGTGCTCTCACAAGATCAGAATATTGCGATAGCAGAATATAAGAAAGCACAAATTGACCTTATGTCATCTAGTAATCTAAAATATAGGAAAAATTGTCGCTGAAACGAAAGATACAAAAAGAGAGAAATGAATATATTAAAAATTAGTCGTAATCTGAGCAACATGTCAAGCAGCTGTGATCTCAGCAACTTCGTTCAAAATGGCAAGAAAATATTGGGCGCTGCTTTGAACTATATGTGAGTAAATGAAAAAATATATGTATTTTCTATTGATATATAAAATTTATTGATTTTTATAGGGAGATAGTGAAAGCGCGAAATGTTCCCGTGCCTACCGAACCACTTATGTTCCTAAAGCCTACATCGTCATACATTAAAGAAGGACAGAACATAGTAGTAAGTAAGATAACATATCGTCAGACATTTTGTTGTTCAAATTAAAATTAATTAGGAAGTGTTTAATTTTCGAATTCGTGGTGCGCTGTTTGTGGTGTGTGTTGTTTAATAGGAGAAAAATTTTCCAAACTGAGAGGCGGATTACACAAATACATTGTTAATTTGATATTTTTTTTTTTTTGTTCATCAATCAATTTTTAAAAATTCTTCGAGCTTAACCGCGTGAGGCATTAACGATTTACGTTTATGGCCATATTTCGTCACGTCGTGCCGCGTGACTTATCAGCGCCTTCGGTGTACTAAGGTTAACAAATATCCCCAATTTTCAACCAAGTCATCATTATACTCTAGTCCATACTCCTACGGAAGTGCTATTTGTTTTTGCTTTCAAATGTTATATATTTTTAAATTTTTTAAAGATTATGTGAATTTTCTCCTGCTTCAGATTCCAAAAGCTTTTACGAAAGTTGCCCATGAAGTGGAGTTGGGTGTCATCATTGGAAGACGTTGTAAAAATGTAAGCAAAGAGGATGCGCTTAAATTATGTTGGAGGCTACTGTTTGGCATTGGATTTAACCGCACAATGTGCGTTGGTATGCGCTTGTTCCGAATGTGCCTGTGATCTTAAATGTATCTTTTATATATTTGCTTGCAGGGTGAAGCACGTTCGAAGGGACATCCTTGGTCGTTTGGCAAAGGTTTCGATACCGCAACGCCAGTCTCAAAATTCATACCAGTTGGTGCAATTTCACCCGACAATGTTGACTTGTGGCTTAAAGTGAACGGCGAAATGCGACAGAACGGCAATACCAAGGATCTTATATTCAATGTGCCAGCGTTGATTTCTTACACATCTCAATTTATGACCTTAGAACCAAATGATTTAATACTCACTGGCACTCCAGATGGTAATGGCTTTCATTTTTTTTTTCTATAGGCCTTTTTATCCTACTGTATATCTTTTACTAGGTGCTGCCCCGCTTAAATCTGGCGATGTTATCGAATGTGGAATGGGCAATCTGCTGCAGATGAAATTCAATGTATGCGGGGAATAAACTTTTTTTTTTTTTAAATAAATTTCTCCCAATTTATCATACATGTCATAATTTATCTTAAGTTGCTACAACAGTTTTAACTTGTTCAATAGTTTTCATTACGGCTAGCATTTCTCTTTGAATATTTGCGCTCTCGATTACTAATTCTAGACATTTAGAGAATTGTTCCGTTGCCATACGAAGAGTACTCGGCGGTAAAGCACCAAACCAATGCAGTGGCTGGAGATATCCATTTTCCTTATCAACATCGTGTACTTCTAGCTTCGAATTCGTGCGACATACCCTTGACTCACTGGGCTCTTCTGCCACTCTGCACAGAGCTTTGAATTCCTGCCCATTTTCGGTCGGAATCTGCGCCGAACTAATAGCATTCCTCCCTTGATTGTAGCGAGTTTTCGCTAAAAGTAGTTGGCCACCCTTACTCAATTTTTCAATGGTCACGCGACAATTCGTTTGTTGCTCAATCAAATGCAGTAGCTCCAAGTAGAGGGAATCCAGTAACTCGTTGAATTTTTCCGCTTTTTCTGTCATTTTCGTTGTTAATTCTTTTTTTTCTTACTTTCAACCAGGGCCTTCAAATAAATGTAAATAGTTTCTAATTCAAACAGTGTTGTTAGTACTTTTTTTTCAAAAATCCCTACAAAGCCAAAAAAAAATATTCCTACTTTTCTGTACGCTGACAAAAACTTTTCCCTGCAAGTTTCTCTACCCTTTTTTCTTCTTGTGCTTCGACAATGATCGTACACTTATCTGGTTGGTTTGACGGCGTGTGACACTCAGGAAAGAGATATAAAACGCTCCCAGAACAAACTATCATATGAAATTAAAACATTATTGTGAGACAAGCATATAAGGGGAAAATTTAATTTAATTTTACAACTCGAGCAAAGAAAAAACGACGCATATAAGCGAGCCGCATATAACCAGAAATCACACGGTAATGGCATCTCAGCAACAAAAAAGGAGGAAAAAGTACTTTAGGAACATTTCGGCAACACTGAACGTAACAGCTGTTGTTCGTCTATTCAAAGTAGTTAATAGAGAAAGAGAAAACTTTAGATTTAAGAACAAGTCATTTAAATAAACAAGCTAAAATAAGTTAAATTTAAAACATGATGGGAAGCAGTGAGTCTCATTAAATATCTTCCATCGTCAGCGAAAGAAGGTAAGCTTAAATACACATTTTATTAACTGATAATTCAAAGGAAAAGCTCTTGATAGTATGATCATGATTCGAGTGAAAGGAAATACATTAGATCAGATCATACAATGAGGTTTGATCGGACACACGCGGCGGTTTGGCTATTAAATTTCAAAAGATAAACGTTTTTTTTTAAATCGATTAAGAACAAAGACGAGAAAAATAATGGAAAATATAGAAAATTCCGGTTATATCAATGTCCGGCGGGTCAATAATATTAAAAAACAGACATTCTATGCAGAAGATCAGGTGATTACGCTTAATTGTTTAATCAAAGATTAACCGAGCTCTGTAAATGATCTTAAGTGGCGTGTGCGCCGTGACGCGTGTCAATGGAATAAACTTCAATTCATTGAGTTTAGCATATTGTCCAATTATGGTATTCCCATTAAACTGGCAGACGTTTCCCTCAATAGAGGAATTTTTAATTTTATAATCTCAAATGAAGCGTGACGTAAAACACTTCAAAAAATTATATCGTCATGCTGTGCAAATATTTTCTTACTATTATGTTTATTTTAATGAATTTGCGGTTTCTACTAAAGTGATTTTCAAAAACGAACTTTGAAACTAAGATTTTCAAATATTAAATTTTCAATAGAAGCAGTTGAAATATTTGCAATTAAACAAAAACAAAAAAAAAAAAAAAAAAAAATTAATCTCTGCACACAACAAATAATTTCTATTCCAGTCGTTTTCAGAAAGTCCCTCTAATTGTCAACGTAGAAAAATCATTTTGTATAATGCAAGGGAAAGTACAAAAGGAAAACAAACAAACATGACAATGTCAATACTCTCGGACTACATAAATAAAACAACGAGAACCCAAACAAGACCAATTAAAACAGGAATGATAAAACGCAGTCTTAGCGAAAGCTCTGCAGACGAATACCACAGAAATAAAGAAGTCGCCTGGGCATGCTGTTCTTCAATACGGAAAATGTGGCAAAACGAATTGATAATCAGCCCGGAAAGCGAGACATCACAGCCGAAAAAACCACAGCAACCTATAGATAAACCAGACATTTCCTGTAGCCGCAATAAACGTAATCATCTTATCAGTGATATTATCGATATCGGAATCCGCATCGTACTTGTGCTTCTTTTTATGTAAGTAGCTAAAATAAATAAAAAAAAAAACTTAATTGTTCCCAAGAGTCTATTAGAGGGAAAAATATTGTTTATTGATTTTGGTTTAGAGTATTTTTTTTTTCTATTTCCTAATTCAATTAGTCATTTTGCTTTAATTTCAGACGCTGCTGGGCGAAGTCCGTTTTTTCTTTAATGCAATCGATTGAATAAGATCCCCATATCCTTATCTATACTAATCTCTTTCATTTTGTCTTTTTTTATCAGCAAATTGGAAACAACAGCAGCTTTTCATCGTAACATTCATATCGAGGAACTATGGCTTTACAAAAATCCACGCACCGTTGACTTTGTATCGCCGACGGCGCTAGTTCTATCAGTTATAATTTGTCCGTTCGTTGTCACCCTTATACATTTATATTTCACCGGCGATCGGCGTGATTTTCGCGCCGCCAATTGGGTATGGACTCTGTTATTATGCGTGAATGGAATGGCAACGAGTTTGCTTAAGATAAGCGCTGGCCGTCCACGTCCAGATTTCTTTTATCGCTGTTTCCCGGATGGTGTACTTGTCGCGAATGTAACACCAACAGCGGTCAATTTCCATTGCACTGGCAAGTGGCGTGATATCAACGAAGGATACAAAAGTTTCCCAAGCGGTCATTCATCATGTAAGTGGTTGGCCATCATTATTATGATATATAGTAATATTTTGTTTTCGATCTGTTTTTTTTTTTTTTTTGTTCCAATTTCAGTTGCCTTTGCTTCGTTTGGATTCATTGCGCTTTATTGGTCTGGAAAATTACATGCGTTCAATAGAGTCGGACGAGGTGAAAGTTGGCGTTTGCTGATCTCATCATGGCCATGGTTTGTTGCTGCATTAATTGCCGTTAGTCGTACTTGTGATTACCATCATCACTGGCAGGATGTTTTAGCCGGTGCTGTTATTGGGATAGCTACTGCCATATTGATTTATCGTCAATATTATCCATCGATTTTTTCACCTTACTCTCATGTTCCATTGCCACGCGATGGTTGGTGCGCTCATGATTGCATCAATAATTGTGCTTACATCGATGGCTCACGTTCCAGTGGTAAAAAATTTAAAAAACTCAATTCAAATAGAGAGAAAGACGAAATATCGGTTAGTGAAGACCAGATTCCCCTAATTTGTGATGACAATGGAGATATGGAATAATTTATTAATTTATTAACGCTTGAGTAGTGAAACTGCAAAGTTATGTTAAGTATTGCTTCTAGAGTATATAAATGTTTTATAAGTTAAAAAATATATATTTTTTTTTGTATTTAAAACTAATTCTGTAAGAGAGTTAAATGGTATGCAATTTTTTTTTTTTTAAAACAGTCATTTGTTTTGTGGTGAATTCATGAAATAGAAAAGGTATTTAAAAAATAAAATAAAAATACATTGAAAAAGGAAATTATTTAACAAATCGTATGTTTTTATAAATTTATAATAACGTTTTCATTGGTTTTCACCATGTCGCTTCTGAGATGCACCAACTAAAGAACATTCGCAAACATCACCACTCAAAAGCATGCCGCCAAAATGAAAATTGTCCATTTCTTTTTTAAAAAACTAAATTTATTTGCTCCAAACATTGTGTACTTATCCAAAGTCTAGCCTAAAACGTCCTAATAGAATTCAGTTGAAAAATTCTTAACTAAAAGCGTAATGTCGCCGAATTGTGATCTTTAGTCCAAAATGGTTAGTTTTCGCAAAATTGGCTTCTTAGGCACTGAAAGATTGAAGCAATTGTTGTTTCTCACGTTCTTTCTTCTTAACCGTATCAAGACTGCGTTGCCGCCAAGTGCTCTTTCGTAATTTTATTGGCCTACTTCCAACGTAGCGTCCATCCATCTCTTTCATAGCACGTATAAAGTCCGCTGGTTCCAAAAAGCTAACAAAACCGAATCCTTTACTCTTCCCCGTCCGTTTATCACGGATAACTCTGGCACGCTGAAACGATGGATACTTGTTGAAGGTACGCGTTAGAACTTCATCGTTAACATCATTTCCCAGATCACCGCAGAATATACGAAAATCATCATCAGGCCAATCGGCTAGTGAAGTATCTTCCCAAACCGTGCCACCAGCAACTCGTACAGTCTTACGATCCTTTTTCTTGCGTTCGACGGTCTGAAACGATTGCAATGCTGACGATGCCCGAGCGGCTTTAATCGCTTCTTCAGCAATGGGATTGGGTCCAGATTTTTCAGCCTTTAGTTTCTTCAGCTTTTGCGTAACATCGAATTGAATTTGATTGATATCGATTTGCGGTGTTGTGGAAACATTCACCTGACGGCTTTGGTATAATTTTGGAGCACTACTGAGCACAACGGGACGTTGTATATTTAGCTAAATGGATTTTAAATTAATATAAGTGTCTTTCATTCATTTGATATACTTACGTATGGCGTCGCTGTTGTTGTTGTTGTTGTTGCTCCGGCATTCGAATTTGCTTGCGTGGGAACGAATGTCGGTAGGAACGATGGCGGTGGAATCGGGGGCGCTAGAAATGTAAAAAAAAAAAAAATACAATAACCCTTTCTCTAAACGTTTACATTAACTTACGTGGGACTGCAGGAACTGTATTAATTACAGGCGGTTGTTGTTGTAACTTCTGTTGAACATTACTGTAGGTATTCGCGGAAATAATTGGCCTCAATTGATTCGGAATGAAAAGTGGTGGACGCATTTGCGCAGCTGCTGGCAAAGGCTTTGCAATTTCAGCTTCAAAACGTGATAATTCATCCTCGATAGTTTTCCGCTTTGTGCCCATTTTTAGTTTCTTACAGTGTTGTCAACCTCCAAAGCTTTTCCCCCAAAAGCAGTAGTTATAATCCCATAAAAACATGGGTTTCAAAATATTTTCCCCTAGTTTTAAGGATTTTAGTCACAGTGTTGTGTACCTAATGAAATGTTAAATATCCATTAAGGATCCATTTTCAATGACTGCAGCAAAATAATAGGCCTTTTACACTAGGCAATTATCGCCGGCAATTTTTTTCGTTTGTTGGCGAGACGCAGAGCGGGGGGTAAATAAAAATTGCTCGTTTCAGAATTGCCCGTACTCGGCAATTCCGGGTTTGCTCTGTTTCGTTTTGTCAAACGTGAAGTTGGCTGCGAGCTGGTTTTTGACGTTTGCTTCATTCGCTTTCTACTTTCGAGGTGTTAACAACTGAGATTTTTCGGGAAATATAAAATTTCAAATGTCAGGGAAGTGGCCACGCGAATGCACAGAAAAGCGAATTGTGCTAATGCAACAAAATCCTTGCATTTATTATATTAAATCGCCGGAATATGCCAGGACGCGTCTTTTTAGTCTTAAAATCAACCCTAAATCAGGGATACATAATTGTGTTATTCTAATTTATTCCAAAAATCAACCCTGCATGAACGGGGCAAACGTCAAAAACAGGCAAGAAATTAAAAATTGCTCGGCAATCTTTTTAGACGTGTAAAAGCGAAGGCAACTCCAAAAGAGAATTTGAAAAAAATTGCCGGCGATAATTGCCCTAGTCTAAAAGGCCTCAATTTGGCACCACTGTTTTTGTGCTGCCACATTTTAAACATATTTCTTACTATTTTAAAGTATTTACGTAAAAGATAGTTCAACTTACACTTATTGTTGTCTTTTGTGTAACAAGAGAAATAAAAAAAGGATTAAAAACAAATGTTGTGTTAATTGAAAACATTTCAATGTTTTTAAATGCATAAAACCGTAAAATGTGTAAATCGTACGTTTTATACAAGTACGAAAATATCTTTCTTCAAACGGCAACCCTATATTGACATGAGTTTGTTTACGTCCATCAGCTTCAGGTTGCATGTTGTTACTTAAAAACAAAATTTAATTTAATTATAGCTCAGAGCATGAGTTATACAAACTCGGTGAATGTTTCCGTCGAAACAACATGCGAAAAGAAGATACAAGAAATCACATACGACGGCACGGAAATCTACCAATCGTAAGTAATAGCGTTTACCGGTTTTCAAATAGAAATTTCAATTTCCAACTCATTTATGCTTTACAGGCCACCAACACTATCGGAAAGTCTCACAAGGTGTGCAGCTCGTATTGATTTTAGCAAAACCTCATTGGAAGAGCTCAAAAAGGAAGCACGCGATGAAGAGGACGCGAAGGATGCATTGCAAGAAAATAATTGGCCTTGGGAATCTGTTCGCAATAAGCTGCAAGATGCTCTTACGGAAATTTGCGTTCTAACCGATGTAATATCAATTGCTAAGGATAAACGATATTTAGTACTTGATCCAGTGCCTGAAGACGGAGATGAAACGAAACCTATAGTACAAGTTTATGGAAGAAAGAAAGCACTAGGTCAAGCTGCACAAATACTTCTAGGTTGGTTTACTTTGTGTGTGTGTGTGTGTGTAATTTTTGAAATTATTTAATATTTTTACTAATGTTAGCCGGAGCTGAACGTTTAAGGAATTCGCATAGCGATTTGAGGAATCGTAATACAGCTGACGATTTTCATTTTGAATTACTTCGTCTAAGGCAGAATTGGCGTTTAAAGAAAGTCGCCAATACGATAGTAGGCGACTTAAGTTATAAAACAGCTGGTTCAAAATATGGTATGAGTGGTACGTTTGAGGTGACGAAAGCGGAAGGAACAAATGATGATGATACACCATCCAGTAGTCCACATTCGAATGCTGTTGTTAAACCAATAGCATCGGCGTTACGTGTAATAGTTCCCACTGAATTACAGGGTGTGGCGTATATTAAAGTCATAACGCAGAAAGATCAAGAGGATCTCTGTACTGCAAATGTAAATTTAATGAGTCACGGACCGAATGTAACGCAACAAACTGGTGACTGGAAGAAGACATTGGAATTCGCACAGAACGTTTTATTCTGTAAGGAACTGTTCAGTCAATTAGCTCGTGAAGCGATACAGTTACAAGCACCAATACCACATGTGGTCATTGGTAATCAAATACGTGCTACATTGCTGCCTGGAATTCAACTGATCATTTCGCTTTGCCACACAACGTCATTCGATTCAAATCAAGCGGGCCCGATCAATGATCATGATCATGTCTTAGAGCATTCATTACATCAGCTGCTGCGTGAAGTCCATCATAAGAATTCGGGACAACCGTTTCCACATCCAGCTAGCGGGCCATTGGGCTTAAGTAAGAAACGTATGCTTGCCGGTCCAATGGCTGCTGATCGTCATAATCTTGCGGAAATTAACAAAACGACAACAATACTCGAGCAGATCATTGCGCAGGCACAGCATATATTTATGAGAAAACGTACACAGTACGTACTGGATACGCTGGCAAGAGATGTGAAAGATCCACAGATCGTTTCGCATTGGAATGCTATGAATAGTCCAACCATGTCGTGCGTCAAAATCAATATTGTGACTCATGGGTGAGTGTGAATGTGGTTTAAAAAAAAAAAAAGTAGCTTCTCTATTAATTTTTTTTTCAGCTACGATACAATCAACCGTACCTCACTGGTGATACATGTCAAGGAGCGTTCTTTAAAATGCATTTGTCGTGACGGGCGTGTAATGCATTTATCCTATGAGCCACAAGAATTGCGTGATCTCATTTTGTGTCAAATCAATTTACATCAGATCTCTTGTCTTCTCAATCTGGCACGTTGTATGGCATGGACCGTGCTGGCCAATAGCAACCATTTGGGTATTGGAAAACTTGAACCATTAGGCAATGCTAGTTCCGCGCTTTTAGCATCACCGAACGGTGATCGAATGATTGCGGTTCAAATACGCTGTGATCCACAGATTGATATCAAAGTTTTTGTTTCGCGAAGTCCACGTCAAGACTTCTTTCCAAGTCCATTAGTGCCGGAGAAGTTTTGGGAAAATCTTGGAGGCAATTTCAAAGAGGTATATATTCTTCAATTTTCATCCTCCAGATGTCTTGATATGTCCTTTTTTTTTTTTTTTCTTTTTATTTGAAGGTTCGCTTCGACAAAATTGAAGGCAAAAGTTTTCTCAATAAAATGGAGTTTTTAATGGCTGCTCTTACAAGTGGAAATTCGTAAAATTATTTATTTTAATTTCTTTTTTTTTTTTTTTTTTTAAATAAATAGTTCTTTGTAGTTTCTAATTAATGTAGAAAATTAGTTGTACTTTTATTCAATTATATTATTAACATTAATTTGAAAATAAACTCGTTTGCAAAACTGATGTAATGAAAGGAAACAGAACATGAAATTGTGCATTTGTGTTGGTTGGTTCAACGGGGCTAAATTCTCGGAAAAGCGCGGTGAAATTTTCGTAAGCTCGTTGAGACCGCGAGAGAGAGAGAGAGAAGGAAATAGGATGTGTTGGATAACCAGCTTAGTCGTCATCTGCTTGTATGCTTATATTTATTTGTCTCTTGGAGATGTAAATATTCCAAGGGCAGACAGTTGTTTATCTCATCCTCATAGGGATGAATCTGCCTTCATCAACAAGTACTTACAGAAATCGGTCTAGTTTGGAATAAGTACGGAGAAGTTGCCTTGCTTGAAATGGGCCAAGGGTTCAATAGATTTTGAGGTGAAAAGATTCATTTGTACAATATCCTTAATTTCATGTTTCAAATGCTATTAACCAGCGAATGAAAGTGATGTGATGTTGAAACGAAATTTTTTGGTGAGAAATTTGATTTCGAAAATTTTGTGGTTGACCGGCAAAACAGACCGTTTTTTTAAAGCAAAAATGGGTTTATTACGGAAATATACTATTTCAGTAGTCCAAAAATAAACAGTTTTTAAAAAAGGAATCCACAAATCACAATCTTGTTGCCCTGAAAAAACGATTTAAATCCACCATATATTACTATATATGTCACTCTCATAGATTTTGGGCGGGACATTTCGCGCCAGTTAGAAAGAGATGTTACTCGGCAGGCAAAAAAAGAGCGAGAGAGATATACTTTTGGTGAGTACCTAAGTGAAAAATGCTAATTTTGGTGGGTACCCAAGACCGTGGTGGGTACCCAAGACCGTGTTGAAAAGAGCCAAAGTAGAAACGGCTCCTGAGTGACATATATAGTTATATATGAAATCCACATTTCCCGGGAAAAACGACTTATGTAATAATATTTATGGAAAAACGACTATCAGCCCGATTCTGAATATTCCCGGGGAACGAATTCCCGGGGAATTTACTTTTCTCGAGACTAAAAATCTCCTTTTTCAAATAGATAGGGTAAGAAAAATTATGGGTATGGGTCAAATACCAATTTCCCATCAAATTTCTTCCCCCAAATATTTAAAGAATAATAATTTTACTCTCGAGAAAAGTAAATTCCCCGGGAATTTGTTCCCCGGGAATATTCAGAATCGGGCTGTATATGTAGTAACCGGTCAACCACAGAATTTTAGGATAAGAACAAACTAAAACGTTATCTAATAGCTTTAAAATTACAAAAAAAGAGTAGAGTAGATTCTCATGTTTTTTTTTTTTTTGTTTTTTTGTTTCGTCAGCAAAAATAAAACGCACATATACACCGATTAAAATTTACAATAATTATTTATATTATATGCAGTTTCACAAGTTTTTTTTAAATGATTTTTATTTTAAACTTAGACTTAGGCAAAAAAAAAAAAAAAAAAAAAAAAAACTAAATAAAAAATTAAACGTATAGGAAGGAATCAAGGAAACCGAACAAATAAAATACGCTATCTTTAAATATTTATGCAAGAACTTCTCTATTCATTTTATGTGTATCCTAGAATTATTATTACATACATATATTTATATATATATATATATATATTTTATTAATATTTTTTTTTTTTATTCAGTATTTATGCTAGAACTAATTTTGTATGTATTAAGACGTACGTTACGAGAAAATATCTTAAAAACTATAAAAATAAAGAAACAGTAAGCAAGCACGCCGGATTCTAAGTTACTCTCACGTTTTTTTTTTATTAATATTATTTAATATTTTTTTTTTTTATATTACTACAATTTAATGCGTTTTCAGGTTTCTTTAAATTTTTATTATTTTTTTTTTTTTAATTATGTTTGTCTTCATTATATTAATGTTCTTAATTTATAAATGAAAAATTTTTAAAAACTTTCTCTTTCATTATGCTATGCAAAAATTACAATTACAACTATATTTCTTTGAACTGAAAATTAAGTTACAAAAACATACAAAATAATAGAGGAAAAACAACTATGCTTAAAATACATCTTCTTCTAAATTTTGCATTTGTTTTTGATTTTTTTTTTTTTTAATATTTAATAAATAAAATTATACAGAGTCTGGCAACGTGTGGAGAGCGCAGTAAATATGCTGGGATTCGATGAATTTTATCCATTGTGATTTTATGGTGACGACGAATTTTTTTTTTTTTTTTATGGAGTTGACACACAACGACGAGAGAAACACTTTTACGTTAAATATTAAGTAAATATGTAGTGATAAAAGCGAAAACATATTTTTATAGCTTAAAGACACACAAAAATTATATAAAAAAAAAAAAATTCTGTTCTAAAAAAAAATTCTTTTTTTAAAAGCTTTTATTTTTTTTTTATTAATTAATCGCATTGATCAAATGAAAGTTTCTTTGTATAAACTAATGATTAAGTTATCGAATGTTTTGATATGAGGATTTTATAATATTTAAGGAAATTAAAGGATAAAGAAATAAAATTTCTTTTGAGGTAGATGAGATGCTTTCATGTTCAAGTAAAAAAAAAAAAAAAAAGAAACAAATCAAAAATACACTCTTCTAAATGAAAACAAACCAGACCTGTTAAATCCCGATTAAGATTAATAATCATGAATTATTGTTCTTTTTTAAATCCATAATCATTATTAATTTAACTTCTTGAAATTTTTGATTATTAATGATTGCGATTACCAAATAATCGTGAAATAATCAGGACTATTTCAGATTAATGAAAAAAATCAGAAAAAATCAAAAAAATAATCCCGATTAATTTTAGATTATTTTTGAATATTTTTGATTTTTTTTGATTATTTTTGATTTTTCCTGATTATTTTTGGGTTTTTTGATTTTTTTTTGATTATTTTTGATTTGTTCTGATTTTTTTTTTATTAATTTTAATTATTTTCAATTTGTATTTGAATAACATCGTTTTTCCAAAGTTTCCCTATAGTCCGTGGGACCGGCACCGGACAAGTGAATTCACCGGCCACCTGTGGTTAGGACCACCCCTCGTCAAACCACCGGCAATACTTTCGAGAGGCGAATTTTACATTGCGATGTCATAGGCAAGGACATATGGGCCCCTCGCTGTACTACATTTAATTATATTCAATTACAAATTGAAAATAATTAAAATTAATAAAAAAAATCAGAACAAATCAAAATTAATCAAAAAAAAATCAAAAAACCCAAAAATAATCAGGAAAAATCAAAAATAATCAAAAAAAAAAAATCAAAAATATTCAAAAATAAATCGGGATTATTTTTTTGATTATTTTTTGATTTTTTCTGATTTTTTTTTAAATCTAAAATAATCATGATTATTTCATGATTATTTGGTAATCGCAATCATTGATTAATATAGGTCATACAAAAATAATCATTAAATAATCACTATGTCACTCATAAGAAAAAAATAATCTGATTAATTAATCATTAATTAAATAATCATTATTTAACAGGTCTGAAACAAACAATCGAAAATGGACAAAAACAGAATGGGCGATTCAATTATTAAAATTCTTGTCACCAAATCCAATATCTTTTGAAAAAGTATGCCTTTTTGACATTCGCTACAAAAACACTATTTCGCAATTAGGAATATTAGTATAATGGCTGGTTTCCAATAACGCAGATTCTTACGAAATTGTTTTTTTTTTTCGTCGTTTTAATTTTTTTGTATTTTTTGAGGCCACCAAAGCATATATTTACTCTTCTTTTTATTATTATGTTTTTTTTTTTTTTTTTTTTTAGTATTTTTTCTCTTTTTTTCCTTTCAATTGCAATTGGCGCTCACTCGTGTGGTGGAGCTGTTCACAACGCCGTTCTCCCTTTGCCACAGGCACTTTCAACATTTTTCATCGTCTTCTTTCATTTCGTATTTCTCTCAATAATTTTGTGCTTCTTTCCCTTTTGCCTTTTGAATTTTTATTTTTATTGTTCGCTTTGCAAAATTTTTAGTCTCTTCTGCACTTATTTCAGTTTTTTAAAGGTTATATTTTGCTCTCTATTTTTTTGACGATTTGATTTTGCGCTGGTTTTTTTTATTCTTCTTCTCTTTTTTTTACATTTTTTTTTCTTCTATTTTGTGCTCGTTTTTTTTTTTTTTTGCTCCTTTTTTCGTTTTCGTTCAAATAAAATTAATCTGCTCTTCTTCTTTGAGCAAATTTACCGTTTCTACCTTTCGCACAACCACTTTACTGCTGCTGCTGCTGCTCGTCGATTCTCTTCCCTTTCGTCGCGTATGTATGTATGTTTCGGTTTTTGTTTGTGTTGCTGTTGCCGCTTGCTCTACTGTTCGCTCGCTTTCATACACTTGCAGCTATGCCAATCCTGTTGAGAGAAAGAGAGAAATAATGAGAAAATGTCGAAGTGAAGTGATATGCGTTATGTTACGTGAGTTGCGTTACGTTACGTTACGGCGTAGTTGTTTAACGTTTTCTCTTAGTGATGCAGAAAAAAAGTTCGATTCAATGAGCTGTGTACCGATTTCTTTTTTAATTGTTCTTAAAAAGCGATTCTGTTGATATAGTTATGTTTGTTTTTTATGTATACAAAATTTAAGAGTATCATCATGAATAGAGAAGAAAAAAAATGTATTGTGAAAGCATTTGAAACAAAAAATAATTCGAAATATTAAATATTTTTATATCCCGCTCTTCCATATGTAAATCTTTGCATCCATAAAGGTTGGGATAGAAACGAAAATCTTAATACAGTAGAACCTCAAAAATTAGAACTGGATATAGTGAATTAATTTTTGCACGTCCTGTTCATTGTATCGAGATTGTTCGTATTAGCGAGATTGAATGTTTTGTTTATTATTTACAGTCGCGTAGGGAAAAATTTCGGGGCCCTTGGGATTTTTTCGCGTCCCCTCACAAAAATGTGCGACCAAAAACAATAGTCCTATGCCAATTGTGGGCTCCTTCAGAAAGCCCGGGCCGGGGGAAAACCCACTTTTTCCACCCCTATTTACAGGCCTGATTATATAGAAATGTCCCTGTAACAAAAAAGCGTTCACTTTTTCGAGCTGTTCATTATTTCAGGGATTGGTTCTATCCAAATTCGACTGTACTTTGTTTTCGGTCGGTTCTAATATCTGGAAATATCCAGTTTTCATAATAAAATTTTGTTATAAAGTAGCTTTTTATCAATTTGCCATTATTCATGGATTTTTGATACAAAATCATTAAGCATATCGCAACATATTTGCCATATGTTTGCTCGAAAGTCGTTTTTTTTTTTCAGTAACACTGTATAATATTACTGACACTTTCAATGACGGAACTGCTATCAGTTCCTACACACAATCAAGGTGTTTTTAAGTCTATTGGAAAGTCCTATTTTTCCTCATGCAAAATAGGTTGTTCTCCTTATTTTTTGTTTCCATATTGCAGATTAATTTGTTAGAAAAATGTTTGCCGAACTCGAAGCGAAACATTTCTCACTTTAAAACAAAATATCTGCAGTTTTAATTTAAAATACATATTCGTTCCTCGAGCTTTAGTTCGTTTGAGAAGTCGTTTGATAAGTGGATAAGTTTAAATAAAAATGCATTTCCTAAAAAAAACAAAAAACTGTCAAAACAAACGCGAATGTTTGAAGAAGTTTTTCATTACTTTTCATTAAAATTTTCGAGATTTCCGAGCCTACGAGATGACGGATTCAAAACAAAATTCCTTTTGCTAATGTTTTGCAATCACGTTCTATGGGAGTACGTTCTATGGGAGTACGTTGTATGGAGAGTACGTTCTATGGGAGTACGTCTAAGCCATTACTTGTGAATGGCGGAGGACTTTTCGTTCGTCGAAGCAAGTTCGTTTGGAGGCATATGTGGACTTGAACAACAAAATTTTTATTACTTTTGATTTCATAATGGCAGGTAAAAATATCTCATTAACTGTCAATTAATTGTCTTCAAGACTGTTGAGTAAATATTTGAAGTATTTTATTACTATTTTGGTCTATAAAAATCATTTCGACGGTATTTTAATTAGTTTCAGCGGTTGTTTAAACTATTCAAAAGAAAACAAAAAGTACACAAAAATCAATTAAACGATCCCTGCAGGAAGTGTGAGTAGTTTTAAATTAGTTTTCTTATCAACAATACTAGTCACACTCTCTCTCTCCAGGCTGCAATGCTTTCGCCAATTGACAACATCATGTTGTCCTACGAAATATACCAGTGACGCAATGATTATTGACATATGTCATGTATATACTACGTACTAGAAACTGTAGGACCAATTTGGCGTTTGCTAAATGTTCACATGTTCAAATGGTTATTTTGAGGCTCTTTCAGCATTATTTTCGAACTCAAAATTTTTCTATATCTTTATAGTTTTATTGATAAGATATATTTTCTTCATGGCGCTGACTAGACCTAAACGAAATGTTCAAAAACTAAGGAAGTGTTTGGTAGCCCTGGATGACAGTGCTACCATACAAAACGTAAACATACTGTGGAAAAAGTCAATAGATATATATGCCACCCTCTTGTATCTACTTTTAAGTTCTAATTTTATTTCCTACGATCTTTATCTTCATTTCAACTAGTTCATATGTTCCTATTAACGTGAGTAGCCACGTTAAGCAAACCATCTTGAAAGTTACTGCAGGGGATGTTTACAAACCTTTTCTCCCAAAACTGGTTGTTTGTTTATTTGTAGTTTTTTGTGTGTTGTTTTTGTTGAATACACTTTTATCGCCTTTGATTTTGTTGGATGTTTTTTTTTTTTTTTCTTTTTTCAATTCATCAATTTACTCAAAGCAGTTTTTTTTATCGTTGTTCTTGTCGATCGTAGATTTATTTAAGGAATTCGCCTGCTTTCCAAAACACAATACAAGAAACCGCGTTCAAATCTTTATTTTGACGTTTTGGTAATCGTCGAAGGAGCCACCATCTATATACATAACGAAAACTTCGGCTCGTTGTTGTTGTTGTTGCTGCTGCTATTGTTGTTGTGGTTGCTCTTGTTGTTGGGCTTACTTTACTTTCTGCTTGTACTTTTCTTTTGCACATTTTTCACACATTCAAACGTTTTTGACATAACGGAATTCATGAAAGAATCATCCTAAATTGTTCGACGAACGTTTTCGACACAGTTTTAATTAGCGCAAATCACTTTTTCTATATTAAATTTAATAAAAATATTTGCCGTAGCTCCGTATTACAAGTGTCTCGCATTGAAAAGCGTATCGAGTGCGGCTGAGCATTGCGCAGTGCTGCCAGCTCTCGAAACCAATAAAAAACTACATTTCATTTCGCGTATGTTACGTATTTTATGATGATTTTTAACAGAAATATCGATTAAAAATTATGTTTTTAATTATTCTAGAAAGAATTTCATGCGATTTAAATGTTTTTAAAGTATTGGATCCCTGTAAAGGTTTTTTTTTTTAAAGCAAATTCATGCATTTAATTGAAAAGGAAATTCATCGCTCTAACTAAAAACAAAACATAAAAGTCAAAGCTGGCATCACTGTACAAATTGGCTGCCCTTCTTGCTCTTGTCTTTCGTAGGTGCATCACTATGGTTGTCTCTTTCTCGTACGCACCAATTTAAGGTGTAAGAGAATTTTTATAAAAATTTTCTATTTCGCTTTAACACACTTAATGTAATTGCATTTGCCCCGGCTTTTTTTTTTTTTTACTTCATCTTCGATTTTCCATTATGCATGTAGGTATAGGTATACGTAAATATATAGGCATCAATAAAGCGACCCGCACAAGACGCATCGCACAGCGCTGCTCGTAAAGCGACCCACACACGGCGCATCATGCAACGAAATGAAAGGGAATGTTTCACACAGAGTTCGAAAATAGCCATCAACCGTTTGAACATTATGATTCCTCCTTCGACTTTATTCATATTAAGCAATGCATAAATGGTTTCTCTCAGAGAACAACACATATGACAAGAACGATTCGGTTTCTCACTGAGATTTATTTTCAGTTTTTAAAAATATCTCTCCTTGCAATGAGAATTATATTCGAGAAATAATTTCGGTCATCCGGTGAAACTCATTTTTCGCTGTTGTAATTTCCGATCAGTGAGATTTATTTCTTTTCTCACATTTATATTCCTCACTTTGTGAGAAGAACTTTTATTCTTACAAAATAAAATAAGGGAAGATAAAAAAAATTCTGTTAACCATTGAGTGTTATTGTTTTTCTCTTTAAATAAGTGTTATTGGGTGATACTTTGAAATGGTTGAGAGATATCTTCGAATTCTGGTTTCACACCTATGATTCAGCGCTGATTACTAAATGGATTGGATATTTCGTCGTTCGAGCGCAGCAATTTTTGATAAGCTTTTGAAGCAGCTTTCCATAAAAGCGAATGTCACAGAGATGGAAAGGCGGGAAAAGAAGAAAAAGTATTTATTAATGAGTTTTACCGATCTTTTATTTCGCATGCTTCTACGCAAAGTATTGTGCAGGTAGCAGGGTACGGAAAAATTTAGAACTGCTTCATTTTAAGGCTCGCAACGCGATCGGTTCCTTTTAATATTCGCGAGCACAATCCATACCTGTGAACAGAATTTTTTGAATCCGTTTGCAATAGGTGCAAAGTCGTGTTGATGGTGTTGATGTGATGTTGTTTGATGTTGTTGATGTGTTGATGGTGTTGATGGTGTTGATGGTGTTGATGTTGTGATGTTGATGGTGTTGATGGTGTTGATGTGTTGATGGTGATGATGGTGTTGATGTGTGTTGATGGTGTTGATGGTGTTGATGGTGTTGATGGTGTTGATGGTGTTGATGGTGTTGATGGTGTTGATGGTGTTGATGGTGTTGATGTGTTGATGTTTGATTGTGTGTTTGATGGTGTTGATGGTGTTGATGGTGTTGATGGTGTTGATGGTGTTGATTGTGTTGATGGTGTTGATGGTGTTGATGGTGTTGATGGTGTTGATGGTGTTGATGGTGTTGGTTGATGTTGATGGTGTTGATGGTGTTGATGGTGTTGATGGATGTTTGATGGTGTTGATGGTGTTGATGGTGTTGATGGTGTTGATGGTTGTTGATGGTTGTTGATGGTGTTGATGGTTGTTGATGGTGTTGATGGTGTTGATGGTGTTGATGGTGTTGATGGTGTTGATGGTGTTGATGGTGTTGATGGTGTTGATGGTGTTGATGGTGTTGATGGTGTTGATGGTGTTGATGGTGTTGATGGTGTTGATGTTGTTGATGGTGTTGATGGTGTTGATGGTGTTGATGGTGTTGATGGTGTTGATGTGTTGTATGTGTTGACATGCTTGATGGAAATCACTAGCAATTTTCCAATGAAATTAGTTTAAATTTTAAAATATTTATTTCTGATAGACTTCGATACTATCGATGTTATCAGACTATCGATATCTTATATCGAATTCAGACTATGATATGGAGACTATCGATGGTCGCAACTATCGATAGTTCTCCAGCTCTATTTTGCACTATTATATTTTCATCGTCTTCGCGTATTGTTTTTCGAATTAAAACAGTTATTAGCTTTCGATATTAATATCGATACATTTAGATATATGTCGATATGTATCGATATATTGCGATATACAGCTACAGTGCGCGTCTGAGCTATGTCTCTATAACAAAGGTTCGCGTCTTGATCAAATTAGTTTGTGTCTGAAATATGTCTCTATAACAAAAGTTAAAACGATAACTTATACAAAGGGTCTGGCGGGTTGCGGCGTCATGAAAGGAATTTTTAAATTTTGTTGATTTTTCGATAGGTGCCATCTAAAAACAAACTGTGGAGACTACATTTTAGATTTTTATTTTGAACGGTCCTTGAAATATCCTCGAAAATCCTTTTTTGTTAAGGCTTTTTTTCAAAATTTTATATCTCAACAACCAATTGAGATAGAGAGACGATCTAAAAAGATTCTGTTAGATAATAAAACAAGGAAGCTAAAAAATATTTTTTTAATTTTTACACTGAGAAAATTTTTTTCACAAAACTAAAAAGAAAGTTTTGATTATTTTTTTCAGTGTGTTCCCAGTTCCTCGGTGCTCTATAATTTTTTTTTAAATAAACCCCTAGTATTTACTTTCATTTAAAAGAAAAAATATTCCAATCGGATAGCGCAACAGTGTGATATTCAAACAAATACAAGGTACATAGATCCTCTCAGTATTGATATGCTGGGGTAGACCTGCGTATGTGGAATATTTTTCCGAAATCCCATACAAAAGGCATCACTCATACGGCATGTAGGACGTTATTTGAAATATTCGATCATATAATTTTTATCTAGTCAATGCCCTAAAGTAACTTTTTTCGGTTTAAATTTGATTTTTCTTTTCTAAAAGCAGTCAGAATTCTTACTGACATCATTTTCTTAATTAATTAACTCATCCTAAAGCGTTAGATGTTTCTGTAATTGGCTCCGTATTTTTTTTTATATATTTGTCGTAGATCGTGGTTTTCGAGATGTGGTCAACAAAATTGAAGAAGGAGGATTCCGTGTACTCATGCCTGGCCCTCAAAGGAAACAAAATTCAATTGCACACCACCGAAGCCAATGAATCCAGAAAAAAGATTTCGAAAAATTTGAAAACAAAAATTTAATATGCTCGTGGGATTTTTTTTTTTTAGAATTAACTTTTTGTTACTAACAAACCAATAAATTCAAAGGCAACCGAAATTAAGGTTCCCTTTTATTCGGTTTATTGTGCTGCAAGTAATGTCGCATTGCAGGCGATTGCAACTGGAATTCACCAGTTGTGTTTGATTGCTCCTTGCTGAAGGATATGTGTGCGCTCTCTTGCGCATGAAAAACATTTTTCGTAAAATCACTTCGCGTACGGCACAGAAATGCGTTAGTTTAATTTTTCGTACAAAATAGTGCTCTTAAAATTCCATCATTTAAATGAGTGAAAATTAAAAAAAAAAATATATAAAAATAAATATAAAAAAAATCCCCCAAGTGTTATGCTAAATTGAAGAAGGTCAAGTAGCCCCACTCTGAATTTAAAGTACACTCATCGATGTCAAAGAGACGCTGTGGGGCTGCCAAGGTAATTAAGCGGGGAAACCGCAATGAAGTTTCCATGAATTTTGAATGGTTTCGAAGCGCTAATTAATTTCATTTTGTATTTTTGAATGTTGGAGGGAAAATAAATAAATGGAAATAGTAAATATAAATGAGTGAAGATCACAAAAATGTTATTTTATTTGACGAATATCGAATATGCTACCCATCGGCTCTGTGAGTTTATTTCATAAAATTTCGGGATATAGAAAACTGTTGGTTAAAAAAAAGAAATTCTTTTAATTAGTGTGTAATCTGGAGAATCAATATTGGTGTCTACCTAAATTTAGGTTGAAATTTTCTTAAATATCATTTTACAATTTTCTAAAAGCAATAGCTTGCTTTCATAAAAATTTCTCTAAGGACTTTTCCTCCTAAGACTCCCAAAAATTAAAAAAAAAAATCTCCTTAATTAAGGGCAGATCGCCTTAAACTGGTAACAGTGATCTCGAGTCACACAGAATAATTTCTGTACTAAAGTAGAATTGTGAATGCATTCTCAAGACTCCAACAAAGCTTTCCACATAGTGCATTAACTATATGCATTAAAGTTAACGCATATAGTTAATCACTGTCGTTTCCACTTGCGGACTGTGCATTAACTAATCAGCTGATTTCGTCGGACCCCTTTCTTATATTTTGCTAGATATAAACGATATATGGATATATTACAATCTTCATTTGATTTCAATGTTGTGAAATAGCTTAAATATTTTTACGTATTCCTTGGACTTTCCATTTTCAATTTGATTTTTATTTCAGCGGTTCTTTTGATTTGACAGAACGGTTGTTATTTTACGTACTTTTCTATTCAGGGATGCAATTTTTCGTAACATTTCTAAGCAAGTCCAAATTCAACCATGCTGTTTTATCTGCGTTAAATTTTAATGCATGCATTATTGAGGTGATTAACTTGACATTTTTTGTATGGGTAATCACATTTTTAATCATGCGTTAACGAGTTAATGCAGATAATTGAGTTAATGCACTATGTGGAAACATGCTATTTGTTGAAATTGAGAAAGAAAATTCTCAAAAAGGCGCCATTTTCAATATTATTCAAGAATTTTATCAAACACACTAATCTGTAACATTTTTCTTTAAAATTCTGCAAGGCAGACCTGATAAATTCAACATTATTGAAAAAACAAGAAATCATTTGTCAACTTCGAGCGCTCGTACCACAATTTTAGATTTGAAAAATTTCATATTTGCTCTTGGACGTTGCCTTTTGAAACTCTGTTGGATTGTTTCCAATATTAGGAAAACTTTTTGAATTTTCCCAAATGCACACGTAAAGAAGAAAAACTTTTCCAAATAAAATTATTAAAAACAAAATCAGAAGTTTTGATAAATTCCTTTAAATTCAGAGTTGCTCTGATCTCCTTGATGAAAATAATAATAATATATCATTCTTTCTTCGATGAAAGGCCTTCCCTGAAAGAAAACACGTACCAATCTACTTCACAATATTTCAAACTAAGCATTCACATTGTGCAATTATTTTTAATAAAGAACAAATCTGTTTGCCAGACAGCTCAAGATGAGATAATACACAAATCCACTGCACTGGCAGAGATGACAACGCCGCATGTATTTTCAAAAATAACAAATAAAAATCCTTTTCCCTAAGGTCTATTCAATCGTGCTCGTGTTCGTTTGCGTGTTTTGTTTTTGAAAATTTCTACTTCTATCCATTTGATGACAGTAATAGGATTTAAAAAGAAATAAAGAAGTCTAAATAAAAAAAAAAAAAATTAATCCAGCGGAAAATGCATTTTCCGTATATCTGGATTTTTCTTTTTTATTTTTACTTATTTTCGTTACCATTGAACGCATCCTTTTATATTTCCTTTCCATTTCCTTGCATTGCAATATTAATTTTTATGTTTTTTTTTTCCGGTTTTTATTCATACAATGCAATCTTTTTAAGCGATACGCAGCCATCGACTTACTCAATTCATTTAAAAGCGTAATTTGTTTCCGTTGAAGGCGGCTTCCTGTTGTGCTGTGCTACCAAATTATGCAAACGCAAACGACAAGACATCATGAAAATTGCGGAAATTATAAAGAAAATGCCAGCAACAATTTATGTTCGAAAGGAAGTCACAGGGGGAAAAAAAAATTGAGTCAGTTTGAAAGAAGGAAACAAAAGAAAGAAAAAAATAAAATAAACATCTATATATGATGTCTATTTGTTTCTTTACAAAAATCTCAACAAAGACAAAGCATGTGCGCATATGCCTTACATTCGTTTGCCTGTTAATCAAACGGAAATTGCACAAACTTGCACTTCTCGCATTCACTTCGCATAGGATTTATTACACCGGATGTCATAGACACGAACACACTTTCACTCTCACACTCACACTCACACTCAGACTCCTATGCAACTGGGCATTTAAGTTGCGTTTAAGTTGAACGGTTTTTAGATTTTGTACTCTCTCCTATATGGCTGGCCATTTTCGTGCCATAATTGAATTGGAAAAAGGACAAAGATTTGTTCACATACTATTGCACATATGTCAATGGCCAGTATAATTTCTGAATACAGGCGTCGATTGAAACATGCAAAGGCGTTTGTTTGTCTAATTTTTGCCCAATTTTAAATAACAACACAAAAAAACTGCCATATGAGAACAATGTGCCTAATTGAGTGCCTAATTAGACTCGTGTACATTCAGCCAATGTACGTAGAATGACCGAATGATCGCAAGATCGAAATGTTGATATTTTAGGTACTTTTTTTAAGTACAGTTTAAATACATATTATAATTAGAGCGTGTATTTTTAAGCATTTATAAAATTGAAGCGTACTTTATGGGGCAAAAAATTTGTTCAATTTACATAAAGTTAAGATTCAAATCGAATTTTAGCCTATTTAAGACTTTTTCAAAACTAGGAAATCCCCTTGAAGTTCAAATTCGCTACTTATTTCCAAAATGGTGATAAGAACAAAAATATCCCCCCCACAAAGTATGCTTCAAATTTATAAATGCTTAAAAATACACGCTCTAATTATAATAATATGCAAGGCTCGGATTTTGTTGACTTTTAGAAATTTAAAGCATACTTTATGGAGTACAAATTTTGTTCATTTCACACTCACATAAAGTTAAGATTCAAATCGATTTTTAACTTCAATATGAATTTTTTTGAAGTTAGAAAAGCGGTTTGAAACTCAGCTTTGCTAAGCTTATTCGCAAAATTTGGTAGGAAAAAATTTCGCCCCATTAAGTATGCTTTAAATTTATAAAATACAACAAAATTCGAGTGGATCGATTTTTTCCACTTATTTCACTTGAAGAACATTATAGTATGGCCCATACTTAATAGCTATGCCGACGAAACCATGTGTCAAACGGTATTTTAATCCTGTGCTTTTTTTTTCGTCATTGAGTGCATTCAACGGATTCAACTGTTGTGCAACTGAGCGGACAACGATTTTCTCAAAACTCAAGCCATTGAAAAAAGTTTGCATTTTCTTTAAAAGCTTTTTTAAAATGGTCGCTTCATGTTGATTTTTCAAACAAAAATTTATATACTTCTCATGCCTAAAGTTATGCTAAGTATCAAACAATGAGAAATTTAATTTAAAAGGATTTTTGAATTCTTTTTACATTTATGAACCAAAAACCAAAAAAAAAGTGTAATCCATACCGATTTTGATAATCCACTTTCCCCCGATAATGTTTTCAAAATAATTCTACTCCACGCTCCATTTCATTTTTGCTGTAATAATTTGCAGCATGCTTCTAGGCGTATTTAAGATTAAACTTATTTTGAAAAAGCGCTGAAAAAAAGTCGGTTTTGACCTATGGATCCCTTGGCATTCCTTCTCAAGATAAGACGATAGAATCTCATTTTACTAGTGTTATGTTATGTTTTTGTCGAACATAATGATCCACCTTAATACATATACGTAAAAAGAGGAATGATGACAATATCGTAGTGTTGATATTTTTAGTACTTTTTTTTTAAATAAAAATAAATCGTTTTATCGCAGAAAACATTTTCGGAGCACTGAGAGATACGAGTCCGAAATGAGTCTGAAATATATGGAAAATAAGAGGCTCATATTTATGAGTCCAAAATGAGTCAGATATACACCAAAAAGGAGTCATATATGATTCTTTTAGGACTCAGAATGTTTGCTGGGTATTTAATATTAATTTAAAGAGAGAAATATCACAATAATTTTCCATTTTTCCCTATCTTTCGGTGCTTCGCTCGAACGTGTTCTTCTGATAAACGCGTTCAATGCAGCTGAGTACAAAGCAATACTGCATAGGGACCCAGCGGGAAATGTCCTGCGGACATCCCCGATGATGTCCTAGTGAGTTCGGAGCCGGAATGCATGCTATTTCCGGTGACAATTTGTATGACATTTACACAGGAGCTGACAGGGACTTCAGCGGTGACATTATCACCGGAAGATTCGAAAATGTCACTGGTCATGCTAGGGGATGCGATGGCGAAAAAAGCATTTGAGAGCAGCACATTTGCTCTTTTCTCTCTAAATGTCAATTTATAGAAACCAGTTTGATAACTCTCTTCTTTGCCCTCTCTTTGAATGTTTCGAAAATTTTTAAAAAATCTATTTTTAACAATTTCTGTTCGCCTCTGCCAGGGATCGAACCCGCGATCTTCGGATTCTGAGTCGAGCACTCATCATCTACGCCACTTCATGCTAACGCTGAACTGACGCTAAAACCTTATTTAAATTTCAGTGGCCAATGAGAGTCAAGCACATGAACAGCATCCCTCCACGATGACATGTCCTCCAAGATGTCATGCATGAAAATGTCACCTATATGTCATCGATGACATCATTGGTGACTTTGTCATGCAGGAGATAATTTTCCGCTGGGGGCAGTTATATGGAACAATATTCGCGCAAACACACACACACACATGTACACACACACAGTAAGCACATAAATGCGTTATTTCTGTATGTCCGAATGACGAGGTTGAGAATGCAATTTAATTCAATTGCGATTCCAATTGCAGTAGCATATCTTAGCCCTTGTATCTGTGTATGGGTGTGCGTGTGTGCACGTTTGCGTGCGTGTAAATGTTTTGTTGTTTTCTCTGTTATTGAGGCAATTTCAGTTATAGTAAAATGATCAGCCTTGCTTAGTTGTATTGTAAGTTGAATGTGAGCTCCACAGTTAGATGCGATTATCTGCCTATGCTAATGGCAGTTCATGCGTTTATTGATGCAGAAAGCGTGTATCTGTTTTCGAGATTACATTGCTTTTAAATAAATACAAATAAAAAAAATCATTGCATGCTTCAAGGGCCAATGTAATTTGTGAAAAAATTGCTATTGAGAAATAACTCACGAAATTCGATTATGCCGAAGTGAAAATGCAATTCTCTTCATTTATTTATAATCATACGATGCAAAAATTGTACTGAAACAGCGGAAAAAAATTTCATCTCACTGGAAAAATACGAAAAAATTATCAGCCTGCTAACTCACATCTGAAACATTTTACAGGGAAGACCGAAAAGTGCTTTCAATTAAGATTTTCATCGTTGGAAGGAAACCAAAAATATAGTTGCTTCATTTACAGGGCTCGGATATTGTTGACTTTTAGAAATTTAAAGCATACTTTATGGAGTAAAATTTTGTTTAACTCACATCTTAAGATTCAAATCGATTTTTAACTTCAATATGATTTTTTTGAAGTTAGAAAAGCGGTTTGAAATTCAACTTTGCTAAACTTATTCGCAAAACGTTGGTAAGAAAAAATTTTGCCCCACAAAGTATGCTTTCAATTTATAAAATTCAACAAAATCATCCCTGTTCATTTATAAATTATCGAAAAATGAAATATACTTGGTTCATTTATAATACTTATATCGATAAATGGACCACCCATATTTTTCCTTCCTAAGATGAAAATGTTAATTTAAATCAGTATTTTGTCTGCCCTATACAGGGTGTTCCATACTCAATAGATCAAAAAAAAAAGGAGGTGATAGGGGTGGTCCAGACGAACCAAAAATCGTATGGCAGGGGGGGGTCGCAAATGCACCCCTGAGGAGTTACATGCAAAAAACAATATTTTGGTTTTTTCACTGGTGCTCCTCACTAACAGGCATACACACTTACACAAAATCGCATATGATATGAAAAGCTTGGCGGTTTTCCGTTAACACTGCATACTACGATTTTAAATAATTCAACTCCGTTTTCTCTGGTACTACCATCTAAGCCTAAAATAGTGTAATTTTGGCTTTTAAAGTGATTTAATTCAAAAGAAATACGATCGAGCCTCTTTTTTTTACTCTTTTCGAAAACTTTGAGTTTTTCTCTTCAATTTGATACCATGGTTGCTAAAAAAAAGTTTCACAGTCAATGCAAAACTAAGGTTTGAAAATAATTATTTTGTATTTTTGACTCCCAGAAAAGTTATTTTAATCAAATTTATTGAGCACACTTTTAGGCAGCATGAGTAAAAGAAAAATCTAAGAAATTTAAAAATTTCTGAATAGTGTTTTAGTTTTACATATCCGCCTAAAAGTATGCTCACCAATTTAGTCGAATTCTTTCCGCGCCTCTAGCTCCTTATGAGTGCAATATGAACCCCCCTTTCCATACAATTTTTTGCTCATCGCCTCCTTTTTTTTTTATCCATTGAGTATGGAACACCCTGTATAATTTTCAGATATGAGTTAGCAGGTTTACACTCTTAGCTGACGAAATATTTAACTTACTTCATTAATTAGCTTAAAGTTTACTTGTTAAATTGATGACCCAATAGATAGTGCCCTGGAGTATGCTACAAAAAATTATTGCATGAGAAATTTATAATGTTTCAGCGTTCTTTCGACTCTTTTACCCATTAGTTTTGGTTTTGTCGTAAGTTTTTCATTGGAACTTGCAACCACAGCAACGCTTTGGAACTTTAATTCTCTGTGACACTTTCGCTCTCTTCGCTCTAGGCTATTTATAGGTATAGGTACGATGGCAATGCGCTTGCTAATCTCGGCGTATGCTTAAATGTGTTTGCATGCCATACACCTGTGTGTGGAATTTCGTCCAATTTCATTCATTCATTCATTCGCACGCACACATGCACTGCACACACATACACATTGTCACACACACAGAGAGGGCATTGCATTCCCCAATGAGTTAAAATCGCATTTACAAGATTCTTATCGGGCTTTGACTGCGACTTTCACAGTGCTGTCATCCATCCTTCGCTTGGTGCGCTTCGCCAACAATAAACTCCCCAGTGGCTTTTGCATTGTTTGCTTCCTCCATGCGTGCTCGTGTGTGAGTGTGCGGTTGTGCGTTAGCGAGCGTGTTTTTCGGAATGAGGATTTTTTTTGCTCGCAGAGCTTATGGTTAAAGCCACTATTCCATATGCAGATTTTAATATGCATGCAAATGATGATTTGGTGTGTGTGTGTGTGTTAGAGCCTCTTTTCGAGGGTACTTGAAGGGTTAACTGTTAATTACTGCAGATTTTAATGAGATTCATTCGCGGAATTTCAGCACTAAGCACTAAAAAATGTATGCGGTCGTATGTATGTGTGTGTGTGTGTGTGTCAGGGCCGTTTTTAGGCATAGGCTCTATGAGGTAGCTATGAGGGTTAACATTGTAATTTGAGTTTTTCATGCGCAACGATATTTTGCATAGCAGTGACTTTTTTTTTGCTACTCTAGCACAACCACAGAATGTATGGGTCCAGATGTTAGAAGTGCTGTGTGTGGTGTAACGCACCTACTTTTTATAGAATGTTACGAAAGTGCAGAATTTTTTTTTTTGTTTTAAAATTTATGAATTAAAAATTTGCTATCTCCTAGAGAAGCAACCACATTTCTTTAGATATCCTAGCCTCCCAATAGGAAATGTCACTTTTTTTAATGTTTGAAACGAATGTACCGCGAACACATTTATCATCAGGGCTCGGATTTTGTTGACTTTTATAAATTTAAAGCATACTTTATGGAGTAGAAATTTTGTTAAACATAGATAAAATTAATATTCAAATCGATTTTTAACTTCAATATGAATTTTTTGAAGTTAGAAAAGCGGTTTGAAGTTCAACTTCGCTAAACTTATTTGCAAAATGTTGGTTAGAAAAAATTTTGCCCCATAATGTAGGCTTTAAATATATGAAAGCCAAAAAAAACCGAGCCCTGGTTATCACTGATGGTTTTACCTACTGGGATGCTACATATACATGGTCGCATTCATGCATAATTCGTAGGGAAATGTGCTTGTTAATCAAGAAGCTGTTACAAGCTCTGTGGGTATAAGTTAAACGGCTCTTCCAACTTGTGGTAACAGAATTCCAAACACCAAGAGCTCTTAACGTTATCCTTTGCTTGCTTAAGCGTCTTGGTGTGTGTGCATTTGCTGGTGCATATGTGTGATGTGTGTGTGTGTGTGTGTGTTTGTGTGGTTTTATTGTTCGTGCGATGCGTTGTTGAAAAGCTTATCAATTATTTACTATTGCGGTAAACGAGTCACGGTAACAAGCAAAGGACATTTCACGCAAAAATTTCTCTTCGCATAGCGAGTAAGCACGAGCGCTTGTATGTGTCAGTGTTTTTTGTGTGTGTGTGTGTGTGTGTGAGTTAAAAATGAAATTACAGCTTACTGTAAGCCAGTTAAAGCAATTATAATTTTCGAGTTTATTCAATACATGGCTAGAGTCGAGGAATTTTAATGAAAGTTTTTCGTTTCCTCTTGACGAACTTTTCTTTTATTTAAAATAACATTTTCTTTTCCTCGAAGTGTTGATGGTTTAATTTTATTTTCGTTTCGCACATGCAAATTCTTCTTATTTAAATTGAAATTCTGTCAGCTCCTCCTTGTTATATAATTCGGACATTTGAGAGTAAAGCAATGAATAAAATCCTTCAATATTCAAATTAATTCGAAAGCAATTTATGAGGAATTCTGTTTTGTCATATTTTGTGGCATATTTTAAGGCGTTCAATGAAATATTTCGTTTCCATTTTTCGTTCCCAAAGAGAAATAAATCTTATTGAATTGAATAAAGACAAGCGCTGTCAGTATTTGTTGCAATAAATCGAAAAATTCGATGCATAAATCAAGGAGCTTGGATTGAAAAGTTTCGGATTATCGGAATTGAAGAAAATAAAAAAAAAATACCCAGCAAAAATTCTAGGAGTGATCAAATTTATGCATATGAGTCCGAAATTCTTAAAAAAATATGGGGCTCAGAAAAGTGATTTCGAAAAAAGTCGGAAATATGTGAGAAAAAGGGTCAAAAATATGACTCCGAAAAAGTGGGAAGTTGAGGCTTAAAAAATGACTCCGCAATGTGTAAGAAGCTTGAGACCAAAACGACTCCGAAAAGTGTAGAAGATACGAGGCACCATTACTCCGAAATGAGCTCAAAATTAGTGAAAAATGTGGGGCTCAGAAAAATGACTCCGAAATAAGTCCGAAATATGTGAGAAATAAAAGTCTAAAAATGTGACTCCGAAAGAGTGGTAAATATGGGACTCAAAAACCTGACTCCGATATGAGTCTGAATTATTTGGAGTAGTTAGAAATATGACTCCGAAAAAGTTAAAAATGTATAGTCCAATAAAATAACTCCGAAGTGAGTCCGAATTATGTGTGAATTAAGAGACCCATAAATATTTCTTCGCAAGATTGTGAGATATGAGGTTCAGAAACATGACTCCGAAATGAGTCCAAAATATGTAAAAATACGACGCTCAGAGACATTAGCGTAAGGAGCGAGCCACGCTCTTTAAGAGCTTCATAGGGCTCCGATTACGAATGATGAGTTGCCGTAGTCCAATCTCGAAGTCCATAGAACAGTTTAGGTTTTTATCGTGGATTTTAGTCGCCTTTTACGACAGGCATGCCTTACCTCGGAACTATTCTTTCCCCGTTCCGAAGGGGAAATACTTATATGATTCCCTTAGTACTCAGAATGTTTGCTGGGTATCGTCAATCTATTGGTTGAAGTTTATTATTTTATTTCTTTAAATACTCCTTTGTAGAGCAACAGAAAATATTAAGCTCCATCACCCAAAAGTATGCACGTAAATATTTAAAGCATTTCTGATAGTGAGAAATGTATTCCATTTTGATATATGTATGCGCATACACATATCTTGAGGAAGGCTTTCAACAGTTAATTAAGCCAGAAAAGCCTTAATTAAGTTTTATTGGTAATGGCTTAAGGTTATACAAATAAACTGATTCAATTCAAATATTCAAATGCCTACTTTTAGGTGTTGAAATAAATATTTTATATTGCCCTACTCATAATTTTACCTTAGCGATTATCTTTCAATAAACTTTTCCATGAATAGTTTTTAAATGGCTATAGCATACTTTAAGGCATTTATTGCCCAGCTAGCAAAAAATTTCATCATTCAATGATGATAAAAAAATTCCTCGATGAGGAATTTCAAATGGAATTTGCACACTTCAAATGATTTTTTGAATAATTTCCAATGATAAAATTTCCATTTGACTGGTATCCTTTTCCCTTGAATTTGCCTTTACCTTTTCCTTTTCTATTTTCTGATTCGTGTTTTTTATTTTTATTTTCGCATGCATTTAACTCTGGTTGCCGCACTTCGCACTTCGCTTCACCTCATCTATGCATAAATTGCATATAAGGCGTACCTATTCCGCGCCAAATCGCACACAAGCCGCTCTCAATGAAAAAGGACAATAATACATTTAAATGAAGTATGAACTCAGCGGAACGGTTAGGGCCGAGAACGTGGTTGGGGAAGGAAGCGAGACGATTGCACAAAACATTTACGCAGTTTATTCCGAACAGCCCATTTGGATATGCGAACATTCACAAAGCACAGTGGCATCCGAGCCGAACAGTGAACCGTGGAACAGAACTAGTGTAGAGAGACCCCAGCGCGCGGGAATAGACGAATTTGTAAATCGTTGCATAGCGCACGGAGGCTAAAACCCTTTGCCACTTGAGTATTTCGAAAGTATTCTTTCGTTTTCGCAAATATTTTCTACACTTTATTTTATTTTTTAATTTTTTTTTTTTATTTTATTTCAGTTTTTAACTTTTCTGATTTTTTATTATGTTTTTTTTTTTTCGTTCCTCTAAAAGTGTATAACGAGCGACGTTTCATTATGGCCTTCGGCTTTATCGAGAGTGCACAGTGGAGTGGGTTTGAGCAGAAATCAATCATAAAAAAGCAGCTCAAAGGTGTTGCAAGTGAATTTATCTATTTTGATCGTGCTCTATTTTTTAAGCAGCCTAAAAGTATGCTAATGGAAATTTTCAAATCAGCGATAGGATCTGAGGAAAAGAATGCCTAACCGCATCATTACTGCAAGCAGCCACTAAAACTTCCCTGTTTTCAAAATCTGATCCATTATGAAATGAAGGATCATGCCATTACTTCAGGATGGGGTCTTCTTTGCGCGCATTTATTCTATTTCGCTATATTTCTATTTCTCTTCGCCATACCATCATTGATTTTATCGTTTCTTACTGTGTAATGTCGATAAAGTTGCCATTGGAATGATCGGTAATGACTTTAACTCTATTCTTTTCTAACTTCTATACTAGCGGAGCTCTATAAAAACTCTATAAAAAGACCAAAGAAGAAAAGAAAACAAACTGATTAAAGAGCACCTAACAATATGGCTAGAGTAACAGAAAATATTTAAATTCATCTCCTAAAAGTATGCATATAAATATTTGGAATATATTTGATAGTGGAAAATCGGTTCATTCTTGTAGGTTTGCTCATTTAATCACATCTTGAAGAAGGATATTGAAAGATGTGCGGATATCTTTAAAGTCTTAATTAAGCTCCATCTATACAGGGTGTTCCATACTCAATGGATCAAAAAAAAAAGGTGGTGATAGGGGGAACCCATACAAGCAAAAAATTGTATGGAAAGGGGGGTTCATCTTGCACTCGTAAGGAGCTAGAGGCGCGGAAAGAATTTGACTAAATTGGTGAGCATACTTTTAGGCGGATATATAAAACTAAAACACTATTCAGAAAATTTTAAGTTTCTTAGATTTTTCTTTTTATCATGCTGCCTAAAAGTGTGCTCAATAAATTTGATTAAAATAACTTTTATGCGAGTCAAAAATACAAAATAATTATTTTCAAACCTTAGTTTTGCATTGATTGTGAAACTTTTTTTAGCAACCATGGTATCAAATTGAAGAGGAAAACTCAAAGTTTTCGAAAAGAGTAAAAAAAGAGGCTCGATCGTATTTCTTTTGAATTAAATCACTTAAAAAGCCAAAATTAAACTATTTTAGGCTTAGATGGTAGTACCAGAGAAAACGGAGTTGAATTATTTAAAATCGTAGTATGCAGTGTTAACGGAAAACCGCCAAGCTTTTAATATCATATGCGATTTTGAATTTACGGCCTGTAAGTGAGGAGCACCAGTGAAAAAACCAAAATATTGTTTTTTGCACGTAACTCCTCAGGGGTGCATTTGCGACCCCCCCTTGCCATACGATTTTTAGTTCGTCTGGACCCCCCCCCCCCCTATCACCTCCTTTTTTGATCTATTGAGTTTGGAACACCCTGTATAATAATAATTGAGTTTTTAAGTTTTCAAAGACATACCTTTAGGTGCTGAATCTAAATATTTGTGCTGCCCTAATTATGACATATCACCCAAATGGTCATACATGACATTTTCACCTGTTTGTCGACGATGGCAGACTTGATACTTTTATCATCTAGTTTATATCTTCTTACTGAGGTAGTAACTTATTAGGCGCATATTCAGAAGATTATTTCAAGACGGGGTTTCTTTGTGGTTTTACGCTCTCCAGAAGGGTGTTTAAATCCCAAAATAGCCCTCTACGCACACACCTGTTCTTTATATTGTAGAAGTGAAATATGTTCTAGAAGATATATTTTTCGAAATTTATTTTTAAATAATACTAGTTGATCCGGCGAATTTCGTAACGCCTCAGAAGAATTTAATGTTTCAAAATCCATAACTAAAAATAAGCAGATATCTTTTTATACGTCTTTCTCCTCTTTCTCTTGACATTCAAAGACATGATTGTCCTTTTAAAAATTAAAAATTTGTCTTCCCTAAATTGAAATAAAGCAGTTCATTAATATAAATAATAAGATGTAAACTTTTTCTTACGGCCTATTATACTTTTTTAAAGAACATCGCTCATACGTCGGGTAGCAAAACTAAAAATTGCGCGTTGTGACCTAAAATTAAAGTTTAGGGGCATGAAAAATAAATGTTGGCCTATTCTGAGACCTGTCCGAGATGCACACAAAATTTCATTAGAATGCGTCTAACCGTTTCGGAGGAGTTTGGTAACAAACACAGCGACACGAGAATTTTCTAAGATTTATATAATATTTAAATGAACTTGCCTTACTGTGCGTTGTAAGCTCGATCTCAGTACACGCGTACGGAACATATTGTTGCATACGTTTGCATATTAGGGCCACATCATCTTAGAGTATGCGGAATTGTAACGATGTGTATATCTGTGTGTGTGCGTGTGTGTGTTTGTGGAGTGCCTGCACTTATTGGTGTATTAAAGCTGAAACGATGGTAACTGCGAGTGCATTTGTGTAAGCGCATTAACGCTAAACACACATATTGTATATGTTTCAGATTTTCCAATTCAAAGCTCCTTTGGGTCCCCATCGTCATCCTCATCGTCATCGTTTTCATGCAAATAAAATGAAGTGAAATTCCCACTCACACACCCGCACGAACTTATCCCTTCGTACTGTTCGGTGTCGGTCTTCCGCGGATGCTAGTTTTGCATTATTTCGTTAAAAGAAAATTCTTAAAAAAAAACAGTCGAATAGATTCAGATTCGGATTCAGATTCGGTGGCCCTCAGCACCATTTCGAATGATGATTGGACGATGGCACGTTTGGTGGAAGAGATTTGCATTAATGATATGCACTTTCGTATCCTCCGACTTTGTTATGCCATTACGAATTGCGGAGAAAGTTTCCCAAAAGTCCGTCCATCGCTTTCCCTTCAATGCTCTTTTATGCTCTAAATTTTGTGTTTTTATTCTTCTGTTTTCATTGTTTAAATATGGCAGCACTGGTTATTCGTGGTCTAGAGAGTGTGACTTTGCCCTTAAGACGAGGCTTAAAAAAGTTATACTTTAAAAGAATTTTAAAAATGAAACAATTTTGTTTTGCATTATTAAGCTTTAAACGGTTAAATAATTACGTCACACTGCATTATCTCCTAATTTTGGATAGAAAGGGTTAAAAGCATTTCAAGTGTCCCACTAGGGACACATAAGTAGTTGGGGCTGGGGTTGTGAAAGATGACGATTGATGATAAAAGGGGGGTTGCGGGGTATAAAATGGTCGAAAACATGATGATGTAATACATGGACGGCCCCTAACCAATGTTTTTATAGATTTTTAGGCACAAGTAGGTGGAAAAGTAGCCAAGCTTTACTTTCATGTGCATAAACTACAAAATAAACTAGATTTTATAGGCTATTTTTTCATAGTTTCTCATTTTATATGAAAATGGTTCCAAGTAATGATGCAATTCCAAAAAACACCAAGTCCTTTGTAATTTTTTATACAAAATAAATATTTTACTCTTGTAGTTCAAAAGCTATGACCCATTACGTTCTCAAAAACATTTTAACAAAAATACACTGCATACTTCCAGGATTAAAATTGATCAGCCCGATTCTGAATATTCCCGGGGAACGAATTCCCGGGAATTTACTTTTCTCGAAACTAAAATTCTCCTTTTTTAAATAGATAGGGTAAGGGAAATTATGGGTATAGGGCAAATTACCATTCCATCAAATTTCATTCCCTTAACATTTTAAGAAAGATAAGATTTACCCTGACAAAAGTTAAATGTCCTGGGAATTCGATTCTCCCAAGAATATTCAGAAATAGGACTAAATGGATATTTTTCAACATTGGCTTACTTTTATTGATACCAAAGTTATAAACCGAATGCAGTTCCCTGAAAAGGATCTTAAAGATATGTTGATTTTTGGATAGGTACTACCCAAATATACTGTAGAAGCCGATAGAAAACGTAAACACCACAACTTTGGTAATGCTGCTTGTATAATGGTGGCAGCGGCTTTTTTTTGTGGATAGGGGAAAGTTTAAACATGGAGTTTAATCGGTTAATCACTCGAAATGCATTCTAAGGCCACTTTTCCTTTCAGACAAACAGATTTACAGATAACTTAAAGAATCCCAGCCAACCAAAGAAGTCCGCACGGCGCTCCTAGAGACTCCTTTTCCGGAGCGTTAATTCTCCTGAAACTCTCCAACAGAAGCTCTCAATAAGCGTTTTTTTCGGGAGAAAAGAGCACTTCGCCTAACATCAAAAAAAATGTTATCCTTTCTGGATCTCAAAATTTGTCTTTCATGGATGCTACAATGATCCTTAATAGTCTGTTTGGACCTTCTTTCAGTTATAAATTTACAAAAAATTACTCGTTAAATCTTCCTAAATGCTTCATACGTCATAATTTCTTATTTATGTATTTATCGCTCCATCCTAGAGCCTCCTCCTAGATCCTAGATTTACTACAAGCAATAGTCGCGGTTGAAATGCGTTATATCGAATATCGTGCGCATGAAAATATACTTTAATTCCTTTCAGTTAGTAAAGTAGTCTTTACATGAGTATCGAATCGTAATGTGCCGTTGCTAACAGGAAGCCGTTAGTAAAACGCGGCAACCTATCAGCTGTTTTTAAATAAAGAATAAGTGCGCGTTTTATAAACAAAGCTTGTTCAATCGAAATTGGATTTTGATGAAGATATTATTGTCGGAATGTTTTATGTTAATAATCATTTTGCATTACTACTTACATATATGAGTTTGCCGTCGTCCGTTTTCGTGAATTGTTTTGCTCTGTAAGGTTGGCTCCTCATGGCTCCTCATTACAAACGTATCACATTACATTACGGTACGTCTTGACTGGTACCATATTCACATTTCTCATAAACTCGGTTGATACGTCACGTAAAGATACGACACGATACGCAGTGGCTGTTTCCAGCTTATTAAGCATTATAATAAATATTGGAATAACACTTTGAAAAGGATTCTATGTGGTGAAACAGTTTCAGAAGCACTGAAAAATTAAAAATAAACAATTAAATATGAGATAAATAGTCGGAGACTCTCCCCGCTAGCGTTTTTCCCACAAACTGGTGTTTTGTTGAACGATGTTGACGTCCGTGTAAGCCGCAAACTGTTGCATTTGGTGTAAAGATTGCATCGCTGTCTGGATTTCCTATATAACAGAGCGACTACACGCATAGCTCCTGTCATATTTTAGTACCCGATGGCAGTAGGTAGGGAGATTTGTTTTTGAGTGGACATATATCGGTATGAGATGAGAATTTTAAGATGGCGCTCAAAGAGAAAAGTCGCTGTAAGATTTGTTAGACGAAGAGCAAAAAATAAGAAAACCGACATTCTGGGTAAATCCGTTCTTTTAGAAAAAGTAACAGCATAAAAAACTCAAAAGTGGCAGTATTACAAGCTATATCTCGCATGCTATCTGCTAAGAGCAGTCTCCATTTTGTGATCTATCGAATACTTCCCATAGCATTGAACTATCGCACGTGGAGACAGTAAGTAAACGATACCTTGCCGGGAATAGGCTGCCCAGATGATTTTATTTGTTTTTGAGACGAACAGCTGCTTTAAGTATTTTATGATTTGTTTTGCGTCAAGTTGGCATTTAAGTAGACCGGCTTATATTGTGTAAAATCGGGCGTTTGTTAACTTTCCGGCAATTAGCAGCTGAACGGAGGACTCGGCTCAGTTTAGGCAAGATGGGTGCATCTGTTAAGTAATTTTTATGTTGAAAGTTGTTGTTCCAAAGGCGACGTGCGCTGTGTATTTCAGGTATGTACATATGTATGTTCCTATGTACTATGAAATTTTTCCATTCTTGAAAGTCTTAGAATTTATACAAGTGTATTTTCGTCAGGGCTTCTTATAGTGCAGTGCTTCCCAGCGTAATACTCTTTCATACAAAACTGAGTATTGCAGGCTTTGTTGTTTCTTGTTGTTAGTTTCTCAACAAGTTCTCTGTAATTTGTGTATTTTTTCACTGCATGAGTCTTAAGCACTAATATCATGTGTAGAATGACGAGAAATTGTGCTATGGTCGTGCTACATGTATAGTGTAATTTTTAAAGCTCAAGTATTTCAATTTAAATTTTTGTAGCACACTTCATGGCGAATATTTGTGTGTTCAATTGAGCATGTATAACTTTTAAAAATAAAAATTCAAATTCCTGCTCTTATCTGCGAATTTATGTGTTAATAATATCTCTTCTACTTCGTTTGCTTTCCTTTCGTCCTTGATTTTCGCTGAATTTTCGGCGAAACTTACCTTCATTACGGGTTAAAATACTTGAAAATTAATATCTTTCACGTCGCTATTGAGTAAATTGACTTCAACATACTTTCTCTTAAGAGCGATTACTTTTATCTGCAACATGGATCTAAATTCCCCCATCCTCTCTTGTCATTCCACTACCCCTGCCAACCTTTCGCTGCTTCTCATAATAATCGAACTGACAGGACAAGCCTAAGCCTCTTCCAAAGGACTCCACCGAACGAGGCAACTAGCTACTCAAACATCTCAAAAGCGTCTTCTCCGGGGAAAGGCGGGAAAGGCAGAAAAAGGAAGACATAAAACAAAAACACGAAAATACGAAAGAGCAGAAAAAAGAAAAATGAAATGAAAATTTTCGAAACTGGCAATTTGCCCAAAAAATGATGCCGCAAACAGATGAGCGCACGGAGAGCGTTTAAGCTGGAGGTGGTGCTGCTGCCGTTAAAAAGTCATGCCGAATGCACAAGTGCAGCTAACGTATGCGTGTGTGTGTGTGTGTGTTTTAGTGTATGTGTCTGTGCCTGCTTCTGTTGTAAGCACGTGCAGCCAGTTTTGACAACTGCTGCAATATAGTGTTCTCCAACAAAGAGAAAAAGGACAGGATGAGAAAACGCTTGAAGGAAGATGAAAAAGTAACAAAGGAAAGAAGGAAGCTGAGCGTTCGTGTGCTTGAGTCCTCAATGGATGCTACGTCATTCGATTCGATTGTATGTAAATAGCCATGCTTATGACGTCGTACCGTCGATCGCTCCGTCACTTCATTGGGCTCATTATGCAAATTTTTTGTTGTTGTTTTCATTGAACCGATTTACGAAGCCGAAATCATGCGGATCCAAAAGTGTAGTGTATTAACGTGATGTCGACGTTTTAAAGTCTTAAGCATATCAATAATGTCTTGGAGCATTGTGAGAGTAAAGAAGATTGTTGAGATTCGAAATGAGCAACAATCCAACCTGCGAGAAATGGGGACTCCTTTAAAATTTCTTCAAAGGATTTTGCAGAATGCATCTCTAAAGGCTTCCAGAACTTCTAGGAAAGCATTGAATTAGGTCTTTTGGCTTAAATTCAGCGCCTAAAACTGTGCTTATAAATATGACGAATTTTTCTGGCAGCCAGATATCTCTTTGTTCTTGCAACTTTGTCAATCTAAGAACATAATGAGCAAGTTCGATCCGAAATTAAAGAAGTAGTCGATGAAAACAAAAAGAGAATTCAGAAAGAGTTCCGAGAGAGAATGGGATTGCTGATGGATATCATTAAGCCAGGATATGGCACCACCAATGATGGAAATATAGCTAGGAAGCTCTTTAAGTACTTTGAGGAATCTGCTGAAGTGACAGGGCTTGATCCAGATTTAGTCTATAAATTTTCCTTAATTTTGCAGATATTGTCATCTGGTAGGAAAATTAAGGCAGATGAATTCAAGGAACTTCTTACGGAGACACGCAATTTCTATCTACAGCTTTACAGTTGGTACTGTATGCACAAGCTCTATACACAAAGTAAAAGCTTCGATGCATGCATGTGTTGTTATTGCAATATTGTTGATATGCCAATACGGTCACTTGATTTTGCTTGATTTTTTAGCATGGGAATTCAAATAATTACAATGCGAATTGCTAGATTTTTTGTCTGAAGAGGCATTAGCGGTCAACCCAAAATGGCATTTAAGTCTATGCTCTCGTTTGTATCATGGTCGAAACATGGTCCAGAGAAAGCATCAACAACAATTGATAGAATGGTCATAGGAATTCATTCTATAAGTGGAGACACGCAATTTTTATCAATAACATGCTTTCGACAGTTGGTAAAATAGTATGCCAAGCTTTCTAATGATTCAAAGTGCTTGATTGCATGCATGATCCTGTATATATCAGTTAAAAGGAAATAAAATATTGCAAGAAGTTCATCGACGCAATCCAGGTACGTGGAATATTATAGAAAATGATTTTAAATTAATGTCAAATAATTTAAACACTGTGAATTTACTAGCCATTTTTTGTCTGAAGAGGCATTAGAATCAACTCTACAAGCAAATTTAATGTAAAAAAAATATGCCCGTTTGAAGCATACTCGAAACATTTCCAGAGAAAGCACCAACAACAATTTGATAGTTCTACACCTATGTATCATTTGCTTTACAAATAAAAGTGGTGATAGAATTCCATTTATAAGTGGAGAACATTACAATAACATGTTTCCGAATTTTAAAATAGTATTCACTTTTTAATGATTCATATGCTGATTTCATCAGATCCTTATATATCAGTTAAAAGGAAAATAAAATATTGCAAGAAGTTCATCGACGAAGATCCATACGTGGAATATTAAATAGAAAATATTATTAAGAAAATAGATGTAAAAATAATTCATAAAACAGAGAGAAATATTAAATAGCCCTATTCCATTCAACATCATACAAAATATAACTTTTATTAAGCAAAAGCTCTTGAATTGTAAAAAAAATGTAGCATCTTTTAGGGGCAAACATGCCCTCAAAAAAATAATTGTCTGCTCAAGAGTAAAACATACTTTAAACAAAAACTGACTTTTATGAAATAAAAAAGGTTCAAATATTCATAAAAAAAATTATAATTTTTAATATGATTGGAAGTTTTCATCTTTTTAAAAACATTCAAAAAAAAAGGAGAAAATTGACAATTCAAACGTGATTTTAGAAAAAATGATAAGCTTTACAGTAAATCTGATTACATATTCAAAATAAGCGATCTCAAATTAGCTAGAATGCCAAATTTCATGAAAATCGGACAACTCCTTCTATTTTTGTCCCACTTTTGTATGGGCTCGAAGCACTGTGTGCCCTAGCGATTATTTATGTTGAAAACAACACTGATCTTTCATAGGGCTTGCAATTTTAAATCCCTTCGTTCCACTTCAAACACACTAAATTGAAACCATATTTCTTTTATCCTAAATCAACCGCAAATATACCAAACCATTGAGAATCATAAAATTCACATCAAATTAAAAGTTGAATGCAATTTCTGTACCTAAATTCTTAATATGTTGCTCTAGAAATTCCCTTGAAAAATGCCATAAATCATCGTAGGGACTGCAATGCTTTCAACGGCATTGGCAACAACAGCAACGGGAAAAGGGAACGGGAAGGAGAACGGCTCGACCGTTTGAGGAAACGATAACAGTTACAAACCCAATCGGCCCATTTTTCGGTTGCCAAAAACTTCAAGCGGCATATTGCATTCACGGTTGGTTGCCTGAGCTTGTCAGCTTGTGATTGTGTGTGTGTGTCAATGAGTTGGTTTGGCTGTCGGCTAGTTGGTCGGACGTTCGGTTGGTTGGACGTTCGGCCGGTTGGACGTTCGGCCAGTTGAATGGTTGTGGTGCATTTTTGCTCATTATGGACGAACGGCGACAGCTGAATATAATACCCAACTTGCAATGGACAGAAGTTGCTTTCTCTCTCTCTCTCTTTTCATGTTCTTTTAATTTATTTTTATTTGATTTTGTTTTGTGTTTTATTTTGTTATTTCTTTTATTTTCTTTTTTACTTTGCTCTAATGTTGGACCACTCAAGCGCACTCGTTGGCAAAGGCGAGTAACTTTTTCCTTTCTACAAATTACTCGAGCAAATCTTGCAAGGACTTGTCTGTCCTCCTTGTTAGTGAATGAATTCTGGTGTTCACATTGAGGGTTTGGCATTTCATTTTCATTTTAAAAATTGGCATCTGAGCTGCCTTTTCTGTGTCACACTTTTCTGCAATGATGTTTTTTGTTGTTGTTGTTACTTTCATGGAAGTTAAAAAGGATTTTAATAGGAATTTCTTGGAACGAATGAATTGGATTTTTTGTGGTATTTGTTTTGCTGTGTTTTAACTGGGATGGTTTTTTCCTGGTATCCTGGCTTTGAGAATTTTTTATTTGATTGTAATAGAAAATTTTATTTCTTCTTTCAGTCGAAAATGACAGATCCAAAGAGATTTTATGATGAAAAATATATATCACTTGGAGTTGATTAAAAATAAAATTACCTGAAAGACCGAAGTTACAGTCTTTGAGGAGATGTGCCATTCTTGTGTGACTTAAACGATCTCTTAAGTGACGTTCTCCAACATTCGCTCCAAAATGCTCCCGTAATTGCACTTCTAAATTTTCTAAATTCCCTCTTAAATGACCTAATATATTTTCTAGAAAATTCCCTTTTAAATGCCTCCTATATTTCCTCCAAAATCCTCTCCCAATAGCACTTCTAGGTGTCCTAAATTCCCTCTTAAACACACTCCTCAATTTCCTCCTAATAAACCTAATAAATGACCTAAATAACCTCCTAAATGCTCTCCTATATGTCCTCCTAAATTTCCTTCCAAATGCCCTCCCAAATGCCCTCCCAAATGCCCTCCCAAATGCCCTCCCAAATGCCCTCCCAAATGCCCTCCCAAATGCCTCCTAAATGCCCTCCTAAATGCTCTCTTAAATGCCCTCTTAAATTCCCTTCTAAATGCCCTCCCAAATGCCCCCTAAATGCTCTCTTCAATGCCCTACTAAATTCCCTTCTAAATTCCCCCTAAATGCTCTCCTAAATGCCCTCCCAAATCTCCTCCCAAATGCCCCTAAATGCCATCCTAAATGCCCTCCTAAATGCCCTCCTAAATGCCCTCTTTAGTGACCTCCCAAATCACCTCGTATCAATATCATTCTGTATGCCTAAGTGACTTTAAACAGAAATTCCCACATAGTGACCTAAATGACTTCCAAATGCATACTTCCGTTAATGAAATGTGATGATTTCTTTTTTTTTTAGACCAATTCTTCTTTTCACCAATCCAAATCTAGGAGGAAAACTTCTCCTCCATTTAGAAGTCATCAATGACATATGTATATGTGATATTGCCATACTCTGTCATGTTTTGTTAGATCATTATATATATGTTTGACAGAAATACTTGAAGGAAGAGGGCATGAAGGTTGTATGCCTAAAGCCGAAAGTTGTGCTTTCAAAAAGGATCAGAAGGATTTCCGATTTTGAAAAAAAGCTCAATATTTTCAATATTCAGTTTTGACTTCTCGGTTCTCTATAACATTATCCTTCGGAGGCCAAATAATAGTGCTCGAAGTAAGAAAAAAATTCTTTTATTTCAATATTGTCCTTTCAACATCCTTCCATTCCATTCGATTCGCAAACAAAAGCAGCAAAAGGATACATATTTGTCTTCATAAAATATATCGCAACAGTAAATGAGTGGCCAATTCTTTGTCAACACTGACGAAAAACAAAACAGAACAAAATAAAACGCAAACAAACAAACAAAAATCCTTTTGAATTGCATTCCACACTTCATAGACAAAAAGACATATTGTGGAGCATGCTTTCAGGCTGAAGATATAAGCAAAACACACAAACGTTCAACAAAGTACAAAATGCACCTAACAAAAGTTCTGTTTTCGTAACCCAAATAAGCCCACTTAAAGAAGAAAAGCCTCCACTGCAAGCATAATTTTTTTTTTCTTCACAAAACAACTGCACTGAGCCCTTCACAAATGACGTCTGCTCCTACGTCTGTGATCCGCTCGACCGCTTCGTCCCACGTTGAAGCGCTACGATGGATGGAAGTTTGTCTATCTGTGCGACTTTGTGTGTGTCTGGCTGTGTGTGTGTGTGTGTGTGTGCGAGCATTTGTAAGAATAAAACTTGAGGCTATTTGTTGACCCCAAACATCATGAAGGGCCAGCGGGGTAAGTTGTACACCATCAAGGACATCTCAATTGCAATTTGGTGGGAAAACTTTTAGCATAATAAGTGAAAAACTAAGTGGTTTCAATTGCGTTAAGGCATTTCCGAAGGCGATGGAGAAACAAAGAAGAAAAAAAAAACATATTTTTCGAATAACATTTCCTCACTTCTTCGCAGTAGCACGTTCAGGGGGTGGTTCGGGGGATCAAATCTCATTCGAAACGCAAGGAATCACGAAGAATTTCGTTTTCCTTGTAATAAACTTGGTATAAAACTGCGTTATACCTAAAATCCCCTTCACTTCCTTCTCTCTTCTCTTTTCTCTCCTTTTGATGAATTTTTCGCATAATTTTAGAATTATAATAAAAAGATTTTCTAAGTAGACAGACGTATTTATAATGCACGCTAAGTTATTTGAGAGTTTTCGAACAATGTCTTCGGATGTTCATAAGAGAAAGAAAAAAGTACGGCAACCTCTATTAATTCCGATACCCTACTGTCGGTCGTTCTTTACAGACGCACTTTGGTCTCTTCTATCAATTTTGGCGTCGAAAGCTTTCCATAATCCTTCTGGCAATCTGTGTCTTTCTGCTCGCTCTCTGGACGTGGACAATATTCGGTACGAATGGTACACTACATACGGGAATTTGGCAAAATCCCAGCAGTAATGCGATAATAAATCAACGTGTGTATTTAATACAAAAGTTAGTCGCTCAGGCGAATCGTATGCTACGTTTGGAACGTCAAAAGGACGAAGTCGAAGAGAAGACTTTTCAAAGTGCCGCTGTCATATCGCCGGCTGTAGCGCACCATCGAAGTGGTAGTAGTGTGGGAATTTTACGATTCGTAAAGCCGACGACGACGACAACGATTGCTGGCAGCAGCGGACGAGCGAATAGACAGAATTCGGCAGCGCCAAGGTCTCTGCCGCTAGTCGAACGACGAAAAAAACCCCATATTGTCGGTGAGAGTTTTCTGTTCGAGGAGGAACGTTTGAAAATCCTCGCAAATCAACAGCGCATGCGCAACGCCGAATTGGAAGAAATTAACAACAACATGGACGATGAGGCAATGTTAAGTTCCGCCGAGAGGCAAACGCAATATGAAAGGGATTTGCAACGCATGGGTGTCCCTTTTATCGCTGGAATCGGACCAGAAAATCCCAGAGCGCCCAATGAAAGGCTAGTGCACCTAGACCTGAAAGGAGCACCGCCAAAGGTGAGAGATTTCATCTTGAAGTGCTTGGACATTTCGATCTTTCTCTCTTTCATTGAAGCTCGCTTTTCTGGCACGACTTTTACCGATGCTCCGTACTCTGGGCGCTACCGGACTGCTGATCGAATACGAAGACATGTTCCCCTACAGTGGGGAACTGGAAATGCTGGCGGCACGTAATGCGTATAAACCCGACGAATTACGAGTACGGTTTGACCTTTGACCTGGTGTAATAAATAAAAATAAAAATATATAATTTTAACAGGAATTCCTTCAAACGGCGACCTCTTACGGCTTGTCCGTTATGCCACTTGTACAGACCTTTGGTCACTTGGAGTACGCATTGAAATTGCAAGGATTCGAGCATTTACGCGAAATACCAGACAGTCCGCAAAGTCTCTGTCCGAGTCAGCCCGATGCAATGCCCTTCGTACAGCGCATGCTCAGTCAGGTTATCGAATTCCATTTGGGACATGGCAGTGCCAGTGCTGCATCGAACAGCAGCAGTGCCATATCGCCGTTCAAGGTCACGCACATTCATATTGGCTGCGATGAGGTTTTCCGCATGGGTCAGTGTGACACATGCCGGCAGCAATCGAAGAACCAACTCTTTCTCAACCATGTCACGACCATCGCTAATTTCATACGCTCCCGATGGCCACAGCTGCATGTCGTTATCTGGGACGATATGCTGCGCGACATGACCCTAAGTGAAATGCAGCATTCACATATTGGAAACTATGTTGAGCCCATGATCTGGGTCTATGTCAGTGATATATATCATTTCATACAGCCGCAACTTTGGGAAATGTATTCCAAGGTTTTTCCGACCGCTTGGGCGGCTTCGGCCTTTAAGGGTGCGTTCGGTGAGAGTCTAATGCTGCCGCCGCTGCAACGCCATCTGGAGAATAATATCCATTGGCTGGCCGTTATCGCCCGCGAGGGAGGACGGTGAGTACATCATCATACCTTCTCAATATATTCTTTGTGTATGGTTTAAGGCGTTTCTCTATGCAGGTTCTCCAAGGGATTTCGTGGCTTAGCTTTGACGGGCTGGCAACGATACGATCATTTCGCTGTTCTGTGTGAACTTCTTCCTGTAGCAATACCGACTCTCATTACAACCCTATCGACCGTTTCCAGAGGTTACTTTAGCACAAATGCAAAGGATAATTTGATCCTCAAGGTGATCGATTGTGCTTTTCATCCGGATAGTCGGTAAGTCAAGAGAGGGGTGGACAAACTAGAAAGTTTATTTTTGGTTTTCAATATTCCATAATCAGCCATTCGGGACATCCGTGGATCGAATTCCATCCGAACTCGCATCATAGTCAGCTCTTCGTAGTTTGCAACTACCAGGGGAGTATGATCTACAAATATGCCTTGCGGCTGAATGAGAAGCTTTTGGAGACCCAAAATTATCTTCTGCAAGTGCAAGATAAGAGTGCCTGGATGTCGGACTATAATGTCAGGCATAATTTCAGTTCATCGCTGAGAGTGAGTGGTCTTACGGCGCATACACCGGTGCTGATACATGAGCTAACTGGCATGGCGAGAGAGGCTCAGCAGCTGATGTTTGATGTCTTCGATGAGGTAAGAAAAAGCGAAGAGGAAATCATAAACGTTAATTTTTTCCAATTTAATTACATCTCTTTTAGTACACGATTGGAGAGTTCGTCGAACAGCAGATTTATCCCTTTATCGCTAAGCTACGCGGACATATGGAGCGTGCAGAGTTACTTCTTAAGCCAAAAACTTTTCCACAACGTCCTTTGCCGTACACACGTCAATTATTCGATTGGAATCTACTCTCGAGTGCGGGCAGCTCACTAAGCGATCAACATAATCCGAATAAAAAGGACCAGTCCAAATAAAGAGAGAAATAATTGAAAATGAGAGCGCAACGCTCTTCTCTCTCGCTCTACGTGATAAAAGCTTTAATCGCATTTCTTCCCTCTCTGTCTGTCTTTCATAGGTCAAGAGAACAATTGTATTTTTAAAGCATTTATAAGCATAAATTGTAGTAGTATTTTTCTATTTATACTAATGCTACCAATGCTATGCATGTTAACATTTTGTACTTTTCGATCATATACTCTTTAGTGCGAATAGTGCTTTCCAAGTTGCCCAAATATCTCTTAAAACTTTAATCTATAGTTCTTTAAATTTCATTACCATAAATCATTAAAGTCGATAAGTGAAAATAAATGTGAAAAAAATAAAATTTTTCTTGTGTCCAATCATTTTTAGCGCAACTACATCGCCAGCGAAACTTCCAAAAGGGGGCCTCCCAAAGACCAGGCACGGGTGTTCACGAAGCTAACAAGATCGTTTGGTCAACCTTTCTTGGCCCTACAACAGCCACATCCATTTCGATTCTATACCCAATCTTAAATACTCTTAAACTGATGGCTAGGGTCCGCGGGTTCGCCAAGCCCGTAAACCATAATGGTTCCCCTTGCGGAATCTAATTATATACAGTCGAGTCTAGATAGTTTGAACCCCTGAATCAAACAATCCTTTCGAATTTTTTGAAATAATTGGACTATGGTTAGTTCTTATTTATTAAAAATTCTGGGGTTAATTCTTGTCCAGTTGTAGGTTGACAGGTAGATTGGTTTTGCTGACATTGGTTTTATTGCTTTTTTTTATATATTTTATAGATTAGTTGTATTTGGGTTAGATTTTTTAGTGAAATTTAGGGACAATTTTGGCTGTGATTAGATTTTTAAGTTGAAGGATTAGTAAATTTTTCAATCTTGTATGTTGTTTTTTAAGAAAATGCAGTCGATATGTGAGTAATTAAAATTTCCCCAGCATATCAATCACAGGTGTACCTGAAAGTATGCAACACTTTTTCAATTTTCTGATTTTTAAGGATGTTGCACCCGGCTGAACGTAATGAAAAACTACAAAAATACAAAAATTTTGCCTCGTTAGTGTGAATATCCTCGGTAACATGAACAGATCTTGCAAAAATTATTTCACTCTATCTACAGTCGAATGTGCATACTTTTAATTTTAACTGCGTATCTAATTTTCAAAAGCTATCACAATCCTTCGAACTGTCTACGGTTTATCACATACACAAACCGGAAACTATCAGCTTTCATATGTCACATTTATATTCATTCACATGTGGGCTAACATGTGCTTAACTGTCATTCTTCCTACCCTCTATGGCGCAATTAAATACCCAGTAGGTCTACCTTTCGCTCTCTGTTGTGTGTTTCTCTCAAGGGTTAACTGAGAGCATTCGAAATCAGATGGAATTTTTTCAGAGACCTTTATTTCTGCGCTATATTACGCCAAACAAATTTGGCATGAATAACAATAAACGGCTGACTTAAATGGCTTGACGGCGCAAAAACCGAAAAGAAAAAAATTCCATTAGTGCGTGCTGAGGAGACGAAGAACAAGAAGAAGGAAGGAACAGACCAGAAAATCAATGTTATGAAGTAGAAAATTTGTGAATCACACCGCGAAATTACGTGGCGTAAAAATTTAATGAAAAAAAATAAAATTAAAGCCAAGAATATATTTTAAAAAAATTGAATTTGAATAAAAAATCAAATTATAACGTATCCCATTGTGGGAGGGAATTCATTAAATGATTTTCGAATAATTCATTTCCAAAGTGGCGTAATCTTAAATCGAGTGTCTTACTCAATTGCGACGTAAGAAAACACGGGCGCTGGACGCGCTAAAGGGTGACTTTTGTTTTACTTGTTTCAATGGCCACAAATATTTAAAAAAATATATATTTAAATATTTAAAACCTCGGAATGGGTATAACTGAAACGCCTACCCCAACGGATATTGCCGTTTCGAGCGCAACGAGTTCAAAGCTCTGCTTGGATCTTTTTCAGAACATTTTCAAGTGCATCGAACCGGAAGTGCAAATCGATGCGTTTGAGGTAGGAATCGGAAGAATATCGTATTATTTAGCCCTTTAATGGCAAATGGAAATGGCTTAATGTTGAGGACGAGAAAAATAATTAATAAAATATTTGAATTACATTTAATATTTTCCCCCCCCAGCAAGCACCCGGTTCGGGACGCGGCGATAACTATACCGCCACTCTCTATCGCATACACTTGCGTGGCCATAGGAAGTGTGTCGATGATGGGAAAAAACAAAAGTGGGAACAAGGTTTAATCTGCAAACGATTACCGGAAAATCTACAAAGAAGAGAGGCATACAAAAGTGACAAGCTTTTCAGGTAATATTACCGATTTCTCTTAACCGTTAGTATTTAAAAAAATTGCGGCAAATCGTTAAACTAATGTCGGCACACAATTTTCTCATATGCATTAAAGGGTCAAGAAAATTTCCCCTCTAACTTTTACTTTTTTTTAATCCTTAGAAACGAGGTGGAATTCTATACGACAATTATACCGGAATTGCTCAAATTTCAATGCTCTAAAACAGATCAGGTTTTCAACGCAATGCCGAAATGCTTTTTCGCCCGAGCTGATTTACTCGTCATGGGTGAGCATGCTTAGTGGGTGACGTCACTTCAGTCATTAATACTGCTATTTTTTTTTTTGTATTTTTTGTATATTTTAGAGGACCTCTGTGTTCGAAATTTTCGTATGCCCGATCGTAAGAAAGGACTGACAGTGTCTGAAACTGAAATTGTTCTCAAGCAGGTGGCACAATTTCACGCCCTCAGTTTGGCATATAAATTCGAGAATCCGAAAAATTTCGAAGCACTACAGAAACTTACGACCGAAGGAATATTCTGTGCATCGAATGAGAGTTGGTATAAAAATTACTACGAACGCCTAACAAAGAATGCAATAAAAATGGTAATTTTTCTAGTAATAATCTTACAAAATATCTGACCTTATAAAGCATTTTCTCGAAAGGTTTCTGATGTTCTGCCTGCGGATTCAAAATATCTAACGGCGATGAAAAGTTTCGCTTGTAGTACATCGTTTTTCAAGAAAATGGTTGATCTGGTGAGCGCCGAATCAATACTGTCGGCCATATGCCATGGAGACTGTTGGGCCAACAATTTCCTTTATCGTTACGATGAAGACAGCGGCGGTGGGGTCGGTGGTGATACTGGTGGTGGCGGTGGCAGTCGTTATGAGAATGGCGACGACATAAAAGTCCTAGAGGTTTGCCTGGTGGATTTTCAGCTCATACGTTATAGTTCCATTGCATTAGACGTTGCCAGTTTACTATTCTGCTGTACCAATAAATCATTGCGTGATGAATATCTTAAATCGTTTATAAAACTTTATGTTGAAGAGACATTTCGATGGCTAAGTCTATTATGTACACGTATACCGGAGCAATGTGATACTATTGAGAAGTTCGAAGAAATGTAAGTATCGACAAATTTTTATTAAGTTAACCTTTTAACGCTTAATAGCGCGTTTCCATATGGTGTTTAACTTTGAAGTGTTTAGCTTAAACACTTCGATAAAACACGACCGTTTCCACTTGCACGAAGGTGTTTAAGCTTGACAGCTGTTCGTGTATTTTCAATTGATTTAGGGCTGCCAACTTTTCAAGCGCTAGATTTAGTACTTTTTTTTTTGAAAGCCGAAAACCTTGTTTATGTTTGGAAAAATATCAGTACATTTATTTTTATATATAATAAAAAATAAAATAAAATCTGTGAAAAAGCGCACTGATTTAAGTCCTTCCAGAAATCAGTACATTTTGCCAACATGTACCATTTTTAATTTTTAAACTGAAGTCACTCTTTGACGGCTCATTTTTAAATTAATTTCGAAATATTACGAAATTATTAGAAACTAGTCTTATTTACCTTGCATTATCGCCAGAACAACCACAAATATATTCATTGAGCCATGTCAATATTTCGAAATATTTCCGATTCTGGAACTCCGTTGATTACTTGAAGGGTAATATGAAATTTTATGAATCATGGAAAAGCTGTTTCTTTTTTATATAATATTGACGTGCTTACTTTTAGGGCTCAATTTAGATAATTTTGGTTGCCCTAATTATCGATTTTTGTTTTAATTTCCCTTTGACAGTTTGATATGCTCAAAATTTTGATACGATTTCTTATCGATTGAAGTGTTTTCCAGGTGTTTATGAGATAAACACGTATAAAACATGGTGTTTAGAGCTGTTAAACACGAAAGCCTCCTTAAACACGAATTAAACACCTAATGGAAACGTGCTATGAGGGAGAAATTTTCCCCCACATCATTTAAAAGATTTAAAGTAATAATATAAATAACATTGCTATAATCATTAAAATTATTCGGGGACTTTGCCTTCATGTTTTAAAGGGTTAAGGAAAAAAAAAACTTTAATTAAAAGTAATATTTCCAAAATATTTTCATTTTATCCACTTTATTTTAGCTTTACTTTAGAATTGAAAACATACGGACGCTTCGCGCTCGGTATAGCCTTGGATATAATACCAATCAGTACTTGCTCATCGGAGGATGCACCGGACTTGTATATGAATCGTTCGAACGATGCAAAGGACTTGGGTGCACCGGAACTGAATTTTCCGCCCAATGATTTGTGTAGACAAAAAATGAAAGAAATTGTTATCGATATGGTTGATGGCGGAATGCTTTAGATATTTTGGAATACGTTCAACTGAAGACAGCTAGGGAACCTATAGTCGGTACATTGTTATAGTGCACTAGGTTAAAACTTGTTTTGTGAAATGTCAGACTTTTTATTGTTGGGTTTTGTACTTATAGAAGAAGAAGCTTTGCGTCCTCAAGTCATTGCTTGACGCGACAAAAAAAAATCTTTAAAATTTTATCTTATTTAAAAACGTTAATTTTTTTTTTTAAATCAAAAATTGCTCCTTAAGTGAGTCTGTAGAATTTTAATAGTTTAAAATTTTTTGTATACTGCTTGCAAACAAAGGTTATAACTCTAGACCTTCACATCCATAAGAGCCTAGAGATTGCTACGTACAAAGTTTTGACAATGTTTATAGGTTTTATGAAAAACTTTCTTGAAAAGAAAAAAAATTTGCCAATCTGAGAATATAAATTATCTATACAAAATATCTTAAACATGAAAAGTATGGACCTAAAAGTCTCTAGCTTTGCAAGGACAGTTAAAAAAAATCGAAATCCTATTCCATAGACAATAAACCTTTGAAATTAGATGAACAAAAAGAATAAGCACAACAAAAATTAAACAAACAAACTATATACTCACGTAAAATTCTTTACAGTTATGCTGTCAGTAGAGAGCTAAATAATATCTGTGGAAATAGGGAAGAGTAGCTTAAGAGTTTTATCTAAAGCAAAAGTTTAATAAAATACATACAGCTAAAACGCAAAGGCATATAACTTCTTAAAAAACTATGATTTGGGAAAATGGATTGTGCCCTGACTTCGTTATAGCTCCAAAGCCATTAACACATTTCTCACTTATGTCGACTTAAGGTACTCTTCCATACGACCACAGATATATTAACAATATAAAACAGAAAATATAAATTAAAAAGAAACAAATTTAAATTCTAATTATTTGAATATAAAAATTTCGGTAAGTGGAATGAACAACTTTATATTACAAGAAGGAGAGCAGGCCGCTGTATTGTATAGTCATACAAAAGAATTAGACTTGAATACAATCATTTGTTTATATATAAATCTCTTATTTGCACTATACTATATATAAAACTCTTAATGTTAATTTCATCTTGCAGTCCCTTAATAATCCGCTTTGGCCGTCCAACTCGACTTTGTTGAAATGGTGTCCTTGTCGCAATTATCTCGTAGAAACCGTAGACCAGCTTCAATCGAACGTTCCAGTTCGTTATTAGTTTTCGGTCTCTTTGCATGCGGCGGAAGTCCGTAATCCGAATCCAAGTTGTCAGGTGGCGGAATGGCAGCCCCACTACGATCATCGTCATCAACATCCGCTTCATTGTTCGACTCGTAACTTCTACGCTGAAAGCTTCGTTGTTTTTTTGTAGTTTGAAAGTTAGAAAACGAACTGTCGTCGCTTCTAAACGGATTCTTTGATGTTCGCATTGGCGGAGGAGGTGGCATTAGGTCATACTGTTCAACATAAGCAGAGCTTTTAAAATTTTTACGTTTTAATTTAAGCTCTGATTCAGGTACTGGAGCGAATTCCTTATCACGTTCGGCACGTTTCCTCTCATTCCATTCTTCTTGTGAAAGTGGCAAGCGTTCGGGCTTGTACGTCCATTCTGTTTCACCGGGAACAAAGCCATCTGTACTACTGTTTTCCTTAGACTGCACTTTTCCCTTTACACCATCTTTATCTATATCCCATGGACGCACATGTTCGTGTCGTTCCAATTCACGTGCTGCTTCTTCGGCTTCCCGGCGTCTTTGGAGCTTCTCAGCTTTTTTGCGTGCTTTACGTTCCTCTTTTGTTTCCTTCAATTTTACTTCTGATTTTTCTTTCTCTTCCTTTTCGAGTTCCTCGGGTGCGAGTGGCGGCAAACCAAGTCTTGCCCTTTGACGATTCTTTGCCGCCCGAACTCGTTCGGCTATGATTTTCTCACGCTGTGCACGCAAGTTATCACGACGTTTCTGTTCGTCTATAGTCTTCAATCGTGCATCTTCCAATTCCTGTTGTTGTCTTTTTCGTTCTTCTTCGTCGGTTGAGAATGCATAGTATCCAACGCCATGCTGTCGAGCCTCATCGAAGAATACATCTTGATAGTGAACTTCAGTTTTTCCAAGATTTTCCTGCTCCTTTTTCTCCCAATTAACGCGTTGCTCATCATGCTTGGACATTAAAGAACAGCCATCGCTAAGGATGGACTCTGTCGGTGCTGTTGGACCAATTACTGTTGCATCATCATCATCATCATCATTTTCATTTTTCTTCTTTTCACCTTTTGTATCAATCGACCAAAATGGTTTGCTTTGATCCAAACGTTCTGGCATACTAGCGGCTAGCTTTGCATCCCGTTTCTTAACATTCTCCAAATCTTCTTTTAGGCATTTTCGTGTGCGTCCAAGGCAATCCGTATATTCGACCCAATCTTCTGCGTCATCATATTTTGATGCTTCTTCATTATCGCTGTCACTGTCCGTTGAACTAATATCGCAATTTTTATCATTGTTATTCCTGGATGCTAAGATATCTAAATTGCTATTCGGTTTTTCATCTTGTAGCTTGCGATTAAATAGAACTAAACAATTATCATCTGAATTCAAGGTTCCGCCTGCTCTGCGCATTCGCTCGTAATATTTGCTTTTAGCTTCGAGTACACGTTTGGATTTTTCCAGTAACTCACTATCATCCGTTTCGTATACTATGGATCCATCTTCTTTTTTACTTACTACTATTGGCTCTTGTTGTTGTTGTTGTTTGCCAATTTTACTCGTCTTCGCCGATGAGGTATATTCATCACTAACTGTTCGTGTCGATTTTGCCTTATTGACTTCTGTTTGTTTTCGCAGTAATTCAGCTTTTAAGCTTAATAATGAGGATAAATTAACATTGATTGCTTTATTCGGATCATTCATTTTGATTTCGAATTAAATTGAAAACAATAAACAGCTGTTTGACAGAGGAGCAGTGCTGCACAAATAAAGCTGCAATCAGTGATGGCATAGCATAGCATAACATAGAATAAGAATTTATTTTCAATGAGACCTTCTACACTAGGCAATTTTAGTTGCGCAACTCGCGAGTTTGTAGGAGAGACGAGGTACGGGGAAGGTAAGGGGAAAATTGCTGTCGCGAGTTGCTCGTAGAGGCAATTTTGTGCGATACGCTTTGTGCATCTCTTTCTTACTTTCAAACGTGAAGATGCCATCTCTTTCTTACTTTCAAACGTGAAAGTGGCGTCGGGGTTGTTTTTGACGGTCGAGCAACTCAGTTGCTGGCCCAATGTAGACTCGAAAGCAACTCCAAAAGAGAATTCGATATGAGTTGCGCAACTAAAATTGCCTAGTGTAGAAGGCCTCAATTGATTTTTTTGAACAAGTTTACTTTACGGGCGTTTCTGCGATTAAAAAAAATTTTTTTTTTGCAAATGTGCAAAAAAATTCGCAAATTCCAAATCTGCAATCAGTTTTTGGGGGTCGCACCTAGATTAGGAGGAATTGCGATTTAAAAATGGCCGAAAATCCCCTAAATTTCCCCCAATTTTCAACATTGTTTGCGCTGCAAGACTAATTAGTCTACTAATTAGGCTACTTAAGTAGCTTTGAATTTTTACAAGTCGTCGTTCATATTATGCGACAAGACAACCACCGTGTCGCACGCTTGTCTTGTCGCATAATATGAACGACGACTAAGAAAATTTTTAAAATTGTTTCAAGTGCTGCCACTTATTTAAGAATCTAAGAATTTTAGATTTCTTGTAGCTATTATTATAGAAATGTATAAATTAAGCGAATGACCTGCAATTTTAATAATGCAAACTTTAAAACTGTACTCCCGGCGGAAATCAATTTTCCGGAGTAATTTGGCGAAGCGTATGTTTTTGCGCGAATGCAGAGCCAGAAATTCAGATCCTCTCGTGGAATTTTTTTTAGGTCGCTGCAGAGGTATACCAGCCCGTGAGGGAGCAGCACCGGTTATCGGAGGAATCTGAATCCAGCAACAGTTAGGTTGACAATGACGGAGATAGCGACACTGTGCACCCCTTAAACGCCTACAAATCGGTCCTTTTCGGGACTACCGAGTGAATAGCAGAGTTTTTGAAATTGTGAACTTTAATAATTGCGCCGCAGGCGAAAATTTTCCTCAAAAATCGCGCGATTTTTGGGGAAAATTTTTCATTATCTGAAATACAAACTGCTAAAAAAATCTACTAATTGCTAGTTAGATTAAAAATATTAAGTCTGGCAGCGCTACGTAATAGCTGTAAGTGAGTTTGTATACATTTTTCATACAAACCTCAAATGGTTATAACTTCTAAGCTAGATGCGACCCCTAAATTCTGATTGCAGATTTGGAATCAGGAGGCCATTCTTCGTATATGTACCAGAAACGCCCGTAAAGTAAGCTTAAGCCGATTTTTTTATGCCGTCTTATGCGTTCATAACGTTTCCAGTTCAGATAAAGTGTAATCATTTATACATCTAATGATCGCATCTCCTTTTATTAAAGATTCACATCAAAGTTTTATAGAAACATCATTATCGATTGCTAAAAGTTGAACCAATCTCTTTTTAAATACTCTTGCAAATGAAAAGACACTTAGATATGTAATAAAATGAAATAAATTTTATGTTTTGTCATTATCATGTAATTCATTATTTAATAAAAGTGCGAATTACAATTCGAAATATTTCGTAAACTGTTTTCAATTGAACAAATGCAACAATGATAAATCAATAATTATAACAGTAATAGTATCACTAGCTATTTCATAGCATTGAATACTATCAAAACTGTTCACTTAAAGTCATACAGTAGTAAAAGAGCTTTAAGAATTTAACTCACATAACTAATAGTAATAAACAGCATTAATGTCAAAATTACGGTAATCAAATGACATGAATTAATAAAATTAAATCATTATGACATAAAATCGTATCAACTGTAAATTAAAATGTTAATGTCACATACACTTAAATAGAATAGCAAGGACTCCAATCATTAAGCTGCTGAACATATTGTGAAGCTTGAAAGTTCTTATATCGTGATGCTATGCATCAGATGAGATTAAAGTGACGTTGCATGCTATCAATCATACGAATATAGTCAAAATATACTTCACCAATAAGTAATTAATACTTATTTGCGAAAATACGTTCAATTAATAATAAAATAAGCAAGCAACTAGTGCAAGTGTTCAAATAAGTGCAAAAAGAAATTACGGAAAATGAAAGAATCGTAACAGCTGTGCGAGAACAATGAGAACCTAAAGAGCAGAACAAAAAAAAAAAATAAGAAAAAAAAAGAACACACACAACACAAAGAAACGAACATCGCTAGAAAGCGAAACGTAGAAATCAATAAATAATTTGATTATAACCGAAAATAAAGGATAAACTGTTAGCAAAAATGACATTCAATCAAATATTCTACGCATCGTAAATACACAAGGACGCAACGACCTCGCGCAAATTCTCTTTTCGTCTTTCGTCTTGCAGCATTCGTCATTTGTATGAATTTTTGTTGTAAAGCCGAGCGAGACGATTGCTGTTTGTTAATATTCGTTTGATTGCATTCGACAGTGTACAGAAAGCGCATTAAATGAGTGGTCCAACGACAAATGCCAGTGCAGATGCAGATGCACCTCTTCTTGTTCAATTCGATGAAGTCGATCTTATAGGTGGATTTAACGAGAACTTCTCTTCGGTTGATGGTGATTCAGGTGGCAAAAATGATGTGGAGCAAACCATTCATAAATTAACTACACAAGTTGAAGTAAGTTTCCTTTACACCTTGTTTTGTCATCCAAACTTTAATAAATTATGATTTTTTTTAACAAAAAAAAAAACAGATAAACACGATTGGTATAAAGCCCGCTACGAGGAACTCGCGCCGATCCAGAAAGAGAGAACAAATACTCTTATCAGTTGACAACGACGACGAGAGTGATGAAAATAGCGACGATGCTTTAATGCGACCATACGAAAGTGATGACGATGGCATCGATAGTGATTTGGAAGATACGAATGTGCCAATAACAAATGGTGATACATTTTTACAACAATGTTGCGACAAGCGACTTGTTAACCAACGGACCACCACCACCCGCCCAATCTCGTCGCAGAGAGAAAAATTCAATGAAAACCAAGCGACGCAACGATAATGCTGTTGGTCCACTCATTTCTCTCTCAAATAGTCAAAACGGTAATGGCGATGACGAACGCGACGACGACGACGCGACGACCACGACATTGACGAAGTAGTTGTTGATGACGACGAAGCGGCAAGCGGAAGAAGTGGCAGCACAATAAGGTTGCATCAAATTCTTCAAGCATTATCAATTCAACGCCCGTCAAACGTGCACGAGATCAAGCGAATTTAAATTCGTTGCCATTTCATCATAATTCGACGTTGAATCATCATCTTCAACACCAGACACCGGCGAAACAAACGCAACAGAAATCGCAGCAACAACAACAACAACAACAACGTTCACTGCATCACTACGCCGATGACGGCGATGAGATTTGTTTAGTACCTGAAGTCGATTTCGAGGGAACGATGGACTCTAGCAGTGATTTTAATCGTGAATCTCAGCCACTTTTGGGTGGCAGTGCTGGGCGCGATCATACAGATAGCACATTTAATACCTTTGCGGGTAAGTTTTCTTTTTCCCCCATCCCTCCGTCGTCCACTATTTGTAGCGAGATTATATATATTTTTTCGTCTGAAGTTTTAGTCACCATTTGAAAGATAAGCACCGTTGTTGTAAATATGTACGATTTTCTGTGTTTTGATTTGAAATTGTGAATGAGGGAAGCCATATAGGTAGTTGCTTTATTTTGTTTTTGTATCTACCTTGTTTTATTTCCAAGCTTAATTTCGAACTTGGTGTATGAGTGTGTTTGTGCATGTATGTAAAAATGTACCCAGCCGGACTTTTTCGCATAAAGGAAAAATTCATTAATGTTTTCACCGATGATGTCAAGGGGAAAGTTAGAGTACTTCTAAATTCTAATGACATTGTCATCGAGAAAAGGTGTTATTAATCGCAATTCCAATGACATTGTCATCGAAAAAGATGTATATGATTCCATTCATAGTCATCGAAAGAGTATTCATCGATTCCAATGACATTGTCATTGAGACAAGATGCTAGATAAAAGAACAAAAACAAAACACAAAACCGTGTTTCAATTTCATTTCGTATCACTCCCGAACGATGACATTTTCTTGCGAAACAGGAGGTATCCACTCCAATATCGATGACCAACTGGTGACATGTCCTCTCATGACGGCCAATGCCGCTTGTGTGTAAATTTCATTAGAAAGTTGGTGTAGAAACAGGAGGAGTCGCGGCTCTTATGTCATGCTGAAATCATTGATGGTTTCACCGGGACTTTTCCTGCTGGGTAGGTAAAGTAGGCCAAACGGAAATTTGATTCGTGCTCAATAAAAACCATAGTCTATTCTTCACTTGCTTTGAAAGCAATTTTCAAATGATGAGGATGAACATAGTAGAACCATTGCATTCCGAAAGAAATCGAAAAGTTGTCCTATTTATTAAATAAAGTTCAAACAGTGCAAATCTTTATCAATAAATTGCGAGAATCTTTTCGAATTCTGCATCAAGCCTGTCAGCATGTCTGAACGGCAGGCACAATGAATCGTGTTCAGGAATTGAGATGACATTCCAAAGCAGTACAAAAAAAAAAATTCTTTTACATTGTAGATAAGAACAGACGGACTTTTCGAAAAACAAAGTAATTTGAAAGATTGAACAAGGATTAACAAATTTTGTGTGAAATTCTATGGCCACCCGCCCCCGAATTGAAATTGCGCATTGCTTTTAAATTATCAAATTTTATGTTCTCCTTCAAATGTTGTATAAAAAATCCACAGATTGTTGATTAAAAACTGTAAAATAGTTATGCTCCATTTAGTAGACACAGGCTATCTGTTTTAAAAGCATCTGCGAACGTTGTCTCGGGAAACCACATTAATTTTTAAGCATATTTACATACCTATTTGGTTTTGTCATGTTTCTAAGCGGGGGGCATAGTTGGAAAAATATGATTCATCTGAGCAAAAAAAAAACACTTTCACTTTCCGTTAAAATTTGTGGTCTTTTGGGTGATTTACAAATAAAATTTTAATGCATTTTAAATTTAATGCAATTTAATTAATTTGAATGGTTGGGGTTGATCTACACAGTGAAATGGCTTTAAGCCTTCAATCGAAAAGGGAGAGAATTTTTATATGATTAAGGGGGTCTTCTCATTGAAAACCCGTTTTTTGGACCCTTTTTAAAAAAATTCTTATTTGAAAACGCAAAGAATAATTGAAAACTTTTTTTATTTATTGTATTACAAAAGGTTCAAAGTAAATAAAAAAAATTTTTTTTGCCTCGATACGTGGCTGTTCAAAAAGTAATGAGACTTCAAAGTTGGTGGTGAAAAAAAAAGGTGCCGTCACGGGCTAACGATTCCGGGTCTCCGGAGGTCCGAAATGGAAAAAAAACGGGTTATAATCAGTATAGATTAATTCTCGGGTGAACTCAAGCTTAATTTTGTGATTTTTTTTAGGCAAAATGGCGGCCATTCAATAAAAAATTTCAATTTCGGCATTTCTTTTTTGTTGTTAAAAAAAAAATTAGTCAAAAATTTTTTTAAAAATTATGGTCGTAGAGTTACCATGAGAATGGTGACAATTCTGCGTGATTCCACTTTGTTTCATTGAAAATGGTTCAGTTGAAATGGAGATATCATGGCCGCCAGTTCGAAAAACGTGTTCTTCGAGATTAAACGCTTTAAGGTTATAGCAACGCAAAAATTATTCGTTTTAGGCTGCAGATCTTCCGCAAGAAGGTAATCAAAAATTAATTTCGATTGTCAAAAATTTCCTTTTAGGGCATATTTTCACTCAAATATCTCAAGAATATTATAATTAAAATTTTGCATAGGTATATTTTAATAAATGAAAATAGATTAAGTATTATATATATTAAAGTTGCTCAATGAGAAGACCCCCTTAAGCCTTCAATCGAAAAGGGCGAGAATTTTTATATGATTAAACATATAATTTGCGAGGCATCTTTCGAGACTTTCTGAATCTCAATATTATAGGGGTTCATTCAGCTTCGGAAACTTAAAGCCTGAATTCCAATAGCGCAGGAGGTGCAGGAAAAATTCAATTTCCAATAATGCGTGTGCATGGGCATGTCATTGCTGCGGTTTTGAGTGTGAACTTGACTCAGTACATTTTTAGGTACTCTTGTACTCGTCTTATTTTCTATGAACGGAATGTAATATTCCCTTTTACTTAGCAAATAAGTTATAGAAATCATAAATATAGAGACCGATGCTTAAAAGAAAACATAATTTAATGCATATTAATTGATTAACGAAGAAAAGGATACGTCCGTAGTACCAAGTACCATAAAAAAGTACTCAATAGTTTCTACAACACTCAGCTGTCATGTTGCTCACGCGCAGGAAATATTCAATTTTTCGAACTCGTGCGTGTGCGTGAGCGTGCAGGAAATTGATTCGAACTAGTTCCATATGTTTTCATGTGTTGAATGTTTGCTGGAATTCACGTTACGCAGCTCCTGCGCTATTGGAATTCTAGCTTTACGAAATGAGAAATTTTTCACTGAACTGTCAAAATTTATATGAAAATTTCCTATGCGAACAGTTACAAAGGTGTTTTAAAAGCTGTATGAATCCCTATATTTGCCAAAGCCCATAAGAAAAGTGCGCTTAGATGTCCTGAAAAAAATTTCAAAAATATTATTTGTAAACTAGTGTTATTTGCCTACCTTCAATCGGGTTTTCTTCGCTTTTAAACTGAAATTTTAATTAATTATTAATTAATTAATTGCAATTTATGGTTATTTACATTTTGTTTTGAAATCATTTTAAATCTCATTACCAAAGAGCCGTTCACAGCTGTCAACAAAAAAAAAAATTCATTCGCCCAAACGCCACATATCGAACAGAAGTAAATTTTTTTTTTTTTTTCTTTATGGAAAAAATTAAATAAGATCCTCGCATTTGCGTTATTATAAATGTCAATGAAAAACAAAAAAAAAAAAAAATTAAATTTTTCCCAAGTATCGAAATTTATTGTTAGATTTGTAAATGAACGACAAGATTCATGTCAAAAGAGTCTTTGAAAAGGGTAACAGACGAGCAATCCGTGCCCTATATCTGTCATTGCCATCGTGAAATATGTAGGCGTGTGGAAGCATTGGACGGCCAGGAAAATCCCAGCGATGAGGAATACATCGATAGGATCGAGACAATTAAGGTTCAAAGTGCATCGCTATCTTCAGATACATCTCGTGGTCTCGAAACAATAGACATTGTGATAGCACCATGTCATTGTATAAATTGCCCATTAAAGAACATGTGTAAGTGCGTTATCACCGAAGTTTCCCCGACAGACAAGTAGTGACAATTTTTGTGAGCTTTACATATGCAAATGATTGAATTCGTGTGCTTGACTTACTTTTTGGGTCGATATAGGGTGGTTTTTTTATAATTTTTATTTTTTTTGTTTCTTTTTGCCAAAAACCAGCGCCTTTTAATATATATAATTCCATTGTTCATCGACTGTTGGCTTAGTGTCGACATGGAAATGTCTAAGAAGAGTCTCAGTGAAGTTATTTGTGAAGTTAGTGCAACTGTTCCACCGAATTTTTTTCAACAAGAAAATTTTGGATTTGATTTTAACGACGATTTTGAATTTGTTGGTAAGATTTTAGAAAGAAATCAGAATTTAGATAGTAGAGGAGAGTTAGAAGAGAGGATGAGATGAGAGAGAGAGATGAGAGAGAGAGGAGAGAGAGAGAGAGAGTAGAGAGAAGAGGAGAGAGAGAAGAGAGAGAAGAAGAGAGATGATGAGAAGAGAGATGAGTAGAGAGAGAGAGAGAGATGAGAGAGAGAGAAGAGAGAGAGAGAGAGAGAGAGAGGAGAGAGAGAGAGAGAGAGATGAGAGAGAGAGATAGAGAGAGAGAGAGAGAGAGAGAGAGGAAGAGAGAGAGAGAGAGAGAGAGAGAGAGAGAGTAGAGAGAGAGGAGAGAGAGAGAGAGAGAGAGAGAGATAGAGAGAGAGAGAGAGAGAGAGAGAGAGAGAGAGAGAGAGATAGAGAGAGAGGAGAGAGAGAGGAGAGTGAAGAGAGAGAGAAGAGAAGAGAGAGAGAGAGAGAGAGAGAGATAGAGAGAGAGAGAGGAGAGTGAGAGAGAGAGAGAGAGAGAGAAGAGAGTGAGAGAGAAGAGAGAGATAGAGAGAGAGAGAGAGAGAGGAAGAGAGAGAGAGAGAGAGAGAGAGAGAGAGAAGATGAGAGAGAGAGGAAGAGAGAGAGAGATGAAGAAGAGAGAGAGAGATAGAGAGAAGAGAGAGAGAGAGAGATAGAGAGAGAGAGAGAGAGAGAGAGAGAGAGAGAGAGAGAGAGAGAGTAGAGAGAGAGAGAGAGATAAAAAAGACTTAAAGATACTTGGGAGACATAGAGATACAGAGAGGTACCCAAAGAGATACAGATAGTCGGAGGCAGACATCAACAGAAAGAGAAAGGGACAGCGAGAAAGTGTGAGAATGAAAGTGGCAGTTGAAAGTGGGATAGTGAAAGTGGGAGAGTGAGAGTGTGTGTGAGAGAGATAAAGAGAGAGAGGGAAAGAGACGCGATTTTTCAACCGATAGACCAAAAGAGAAATTTTTCTCCGCTTATAAGGCTAAAGACACCTGGGAGGCTTCATAAAGACATAAAAGGACAAATTTCTTTAAAAATCAATCTCCAAAATAATATTCAATTGTTTTAATCGAAATTTAGAGCAAAAATATTGATTAAATGCTTCACAAAAAGATTTAAGTAGAGATTTAATGAACCCTCTAAATAAATAATAGCTTGAAAATTGATTTTATCGATTGCGTATATCTTAAGAAATTTGATTAAATGCTTTCACATTGTAGGCACACAGATATTAAGTAGAGATTTAATGAACCCTCTAAATAATAGCTTGAAAATCAAGATTTTATGATTAGCGTAATATGCTTAAGCACACTACCCTCCTACTCTTTCAAATTGTAGCGCACACCATAATTGTAAATGTATGTCTAGCATTTTAGCGTAACAATCAAGATTCATGCACTGAATGTACAATGAGTCTAAAACCTTCCCGTTTGTACTGGTCAATAGTTGGGCCAAAAAGGAAAATGAAACTAGCCTTCTTACGTGTACATTCATGCACTAATGTACTAGAGTCTAACGAATTCCCGTTTGGTAGTGTATGACTGGTGCACACCCGACCATAATGTCATAGAAGACAAAATCATGTTAAAAACAATTCACCGAAATATATTGTCCTAAACATGATACCTTATCTCCATGCCAAAGCCTCGACAGTAATATTCTTTTAAAAAAAGTAGAGCATATTGCCACTATCAGAGGTATTTCCTACAGGTAATTCGTACACTCACACACACACACACACACGCACTTTATATATATTTATACCGTGAAGTTTTTAGTTGAGAAAGGAAGGGCCTTTTTAAAAATTCACAGCTAACTAAATTACGATTTGGTAAGATTGATTTTTTTTCAGTTTTCAGGCAGTGAATTCAGTTCAGTCGATGGCGAACCTTTTAGGAAACATGTTAGATTACTTTGTTATGTCATGTCCCTTCAAATGTGCGTATGAATATCGGGCAAATCGTAGACGTACTTGTCGCGTTATGGTCTTGCGTACAAATCTCATATGTAAAGGACGATAGAATTCTCAGCAAAGGAATACGCATATGTTTTTTTCTTCCTCCGATTTCATTGTAATTGCACTAAAATGTTAATATATATATTTTTTTTCTTTCTATTTTCAGACGATCCGTACTTTTCGGATGTCGTTGTTCAAGCAGAAATCGCTATCGAACACGGTGTTATGCCGGAACGAATATATCAGGGAAGCAGTGGGTCTTATTTTGTTAAAAACTCATCTGGTGTAAGTATGTCTTGAAGTTCATTTAAAGGTCACTTTAAGGGAGCTAAAAATTCTCATCAAAAGAAATATTTTGAAATTTGCCAAATACAGTGTTACTCTCTCACACTCCTCTTAAACGGAGACTTTTTTGGGAATGCTCTAGTGTTCTGGATCTCAAAAATTTTCCTCTTAAACATTTTTCGGTCCCGTAGGAGTCCGCTTAAGGGGGTCTTCTCATTGAAAACCCGTTTTTTGGACCCTTTTTAAAAAAATTCTTATTTGAAAACGCAAAGAATAATTGAAAACTTTTTTTATTTATTGTATTACAAAAGGTTCAAAGTAAATAAAAAAAAAATTTTTGTCTCGATACGTGGGCTGTTCAAAAAGTAATGAGACTTCAAAGTTGGTGGTGAAAAAAAAAGGTGCCGTCACGGCGGCCACGATTCCGGGTCTCCGGAGCGTCCGAAATGGAAAAAAAAACGGGGTTATAATCAGTATAGATGTAATTCTCGGGTGAACCTCAAGCTTAATTTTGTGAATTTTTTTTGACAAAATGGCGGCCATTCAAAAAAAATTTCAATTTCGGGCTTTTTTTTGTAGTTTAGTGTAAAAAAAAAAAATAGTAAAAAATTTTTTAAAATTATGGTCGAGGTTCACCCGAGAATGGTGACAATTCTGCGTCGATTCCACTTTGTTTCATGAAAATCGGTTCAGTTGAACTGGAGATATCATGGCCGCCAGTTCGAAAAACGTGGTTTCGAGATAAACGCGTTTAAAGTTTGAAGCAACGCAAAAATTACTCGTTTTAGCGCAGATCTTGCTCGACAAAGAAGGCTATATCCTCTAAACTATTTCGAATTTCAAAAAATCCTTTTAGGGGCATATTCACAACTACCCAAGCTATAAATAAATGCAAAAAAAAAAAAAAGTCGAAAAAAAAAGTTGCTCAATGAGAAGACCCCCTTAAACATTTTTCGGTCCCGTAGGAGCCCGCTAAGAGAGAATACACTGTATTGCTAAATGGTTTCAATAAGAGAATTGTTCTTTTTGCCGACTGGAAAGCAATGCTTATAAAAATTGTATTTAACGGAGTATGTGATTATTTCCCCTTTCCCGGGGAATTCAATTTCCCAACTGATGTGATTTCCCTTTCTCTAGATTGAGGAGGAATTTCAATTACCTCATGATCATGAACTGGCGATATGCATTCTCTATTAAAGTAATTCTATTTCCCTCTCAATCTAAAAAAAGTGGAGTTAATCACTTCAATATCGATATTGAATTACCTTTCCCGTGAAAGGGAAAACAATCACATACCCGTAAGACTGAGTTATTTTCTTGGAAGATCACTACTAAATACCTAAGGAGGAAAATTGGAACTTATAATCCAAAAAGGGGTTCCTTTTACCCCTTATACATATATCAGCAGCTTACTTTACAGTTGGCAATTACTCTTAAGCCGGCAGTATAAAAGTTTGGTGGGGAAAGCATTGCCACGAAAAGAAAATTTGGCTTTTAAAGATTTCCAATTTTTCGCTAAATTTAAAGAAAAAAGAATGGAAATCTTTTCAACAAAATTTAAGCCTAGATTAAAAATAATTGACTACTTTTCAGGGGAAATTTTACAAAAAAAGCTTTTGTGAAATTTTTGGTTGTAAGTCATACACAGAAACCGTGCAAAATATTAACCATTATTCGTTGAAAATAATTCGCTTTTCTTTCAGAAAATTCTTGCTGTCTTTAAGCCGAAAGATGAAGAACCTTATGGGCGTTTGAATCCGAAGTGGACCAAAATAATGCATAAAGTATGCTGTCCGTGCTGTTTCGGACGAGCATGTCTCATACCAAATCAAGGGTAGGTCCAAAATATCGAATCAAATATTTAACCATGTACCTCAATAAATTTACCACTGAATATTGCCGATTATTCCCGCTGTCCCATAGAAGAACTACACCGAGAGAAAAAGGTAGTTATATTAACTGAAAAAGCAGGTTAAAATAACCGAGTTCACCGTTAATTCTTAGCTTATGTGTAGTAGCGGTCAATTCAACAGTACAAACACAGTCAATAAGGATATAACTATCTGATGGTTGATATAACTTTCTCGCGGTTAAATCAACTGTCACCAGCGACTGGGAAAAAAAATTTATTTTTTGCTTTGACTTTTTTTTATCTTCTTTTATTAATATTTTTTTATTAAATTATTATATTTTTTTCTTTATTTATTTGTTTCTATTTAAATCTTTTTCTCTTTCATCTCTTTAAATTTTCTCGCCTCGGCCGAGCCTTGAACCGCTGACCTCCACACTTCGCTGGGCGAACGTCTTAACCCATTACGCTAAACGAACGAATTTAATTTGTTGGTCAAAATGCTCACTTGAGCTTATGGTTGCTCAAGTTTTGGGGAACGTGCTTAAGGAATTGTTTCACTCCCAAAATTTTTTGCTTGAAAATGAACCATTAAAAAAAAATTAAATAAATTAAAACCTTAAAAATTTAGGAGAAAATTTTTGTCTTCCAAAACAACTACACTCTGAAGAAAAAAAAAACTGTAATAAAAAAAAAATTCAGCAGGGATAGAACCCCGAAGCTCACGACTGTCGAGTCACAGCTTAAACAACTGAGCTATCGAAACTTCCGGAGACGGTTGATCAGAATGCGAACTTATACGTCTAAGTGAACGAAAGCGAATTTGAACATAAAAAGTAACTGTTTTTCAACTGTTCATTTGACTGCCTTTTTCAGTGCATTTAACGCGGAATACAGTTTATTTGACCACTCTTACTTTAACTGTTCTAAGTAGTTGATTTAACTGTTGTTATTTCTCTCGGTGTACTATGTTTATCTAGTCACAAGATCCGATTATTGTTTTTAAGAATTGTAACCTGTATCATTCTTTGTTATTTACAAACTTTATATGAAAAAATCTCACAACTTTCATTTCATATAATACTCCACACAGCTACCTTTCCGAGGCTGGTGCCAGTTTAGTCGATTGTAAATTAAAATTGAATGTTGTTCCAAAAACTCGAGTAGTTCGACTTGTCGCCGAAACATTCAATTATGCACGCATCGATCGTCAGAAAGCAAAGCTAAAACAAACCATAAAAGCTCACTACCCATCGGCGCATTTCAATCGCATGAGTTTACCATTAAAGGTGAGTTGAGTGTAACGATAAATCGAAAATAAACAAATAGAAAAATTATTTAATTAAATTCTTCCGTTTAGACTGGTTCCTTTCAACTTTTTGTTGAAGGCTACAAAGACGCTGATTACTGGCTACGTCGTTTCGATCAAGAAGAAGAATTGTCGCCATCGGTTATGAAAAAATTTCAAATCCAATTCGAAAGGCTCGTTGTACTCGACTACATAATACGGAATACCGATCGTGGCAATGATAATTGGCTCATTAAATACGCCCCACCTAAAATAAGTGAAACAAAAAAACGTGATAAAAAACCTCAGCAGAAAAATTCTCCGCTACTACAACGTTTTACCGAGCGTGCCGCACCGACCTATAAGAATACGCAAGATGACTTAATAACAACACCAAGAGAAGCTGCAAGATCACCAGAAAGTTCAACCAAAGATACGGGCTATGGTACGGCGAATACCGAACTAAATGAAAATTCTACAATTACTACGGCGGGCCAGTCGAATGCAAATGCACCCGGACAAGCAAAGCAAGCCTTTGAAGCAGAAAATGAAAATGAAAAGGAAAACGAAAATGGAAGTGAAAATCAAGATGAAGATGGAGCGAGAAGAGGAACTAATAATGGAAATGATGATTTAGATCAAATTAAAAGCGAAATTATAAAAGAAGAAATTTTTACCCCAAAAAGAGAAATTCAAGATCCAACATCGACGAAGAAGAGTTCGTCGAAAAGTAGTTTAAAGAAACCGCTTTACTTTTGCGAAGATATAAAACAAAATCAAGCGAATCTTGATAATGTTAGCGAAGGCATTACGGAATGGAATGTTGTCGAGGAAGCTGAAATCAAAATAGCCGCTATCGATAATGGTTTGGCATTCCCATTTAAGCATCCAGACTCATGGCGTGCGTATCCATTTCATTGGGCATGGCTGCCACAGGCTAAGGTGCCATTTAGTGAAGAGACTAAGGATCATGTACTACCAATGTTATCGGATATGAATTTCGTCGAAGAACTTTGTTCTGATCTGTTTTATTTGTTTCAGGTGAGCTTAGCTTTTCTTCATCTTTCGACCGTAAAAATTTCTTTCTTCGAATCATTATCAAATCTGAAACTGAGCGATAAAGCGTATCGCAGCCCTATAGATTATTATTTTTTTTTGAAACTTTCCTTTGTCAATTGTAATTTAAATGCTCGAGGACAAAAGAAAATATTTAAATTGAGTACCCAAAAGTATGCATATAAATATTTTGAATATAACAATTAGTGAGAAATCCGTTCATTCTTGTAGGTGTGTTCATATATAAAAATATCTTCATCATGACTTTTGGGAACTGTGCGGATCTAGTATTGTGTGGAGAAAATGTATTGAAATTATATGAATTGGATTTTAAAATATTCAAATGCATACCTTTAGGTGTTGAATTAAAACATTTTCTGTTCCCCCAAAAAAAAAATCAATAAATGCGAAATGATAGATCACAAATATCCCCTCTTTCTCGTATCGTTCTTTGCAATAAATACTTATAAAACGAATTCACCAGATGCCAATGCCTTAAGGGGGTCTTCTCATTGAAAACCCGTTTTTTGGACCCTTTTTAAAAAAATTCTTATTTGAAAACGCAAAGAATAATTGAAAACTTTTTTTATTTATTGTATTACAAAAGGTTCAAAGTAAATAAAAAAATTTTTTGCCTCGATACGTGGGCTGTTCAAAAAGTAATGAGACTTCAAAGTTGGTGGTGAAAAAAAAGGTGCCGTCACGGCGGCCACGATTCCGGGTCTCCGGAGCGTCCGAAATGGAAAAAAAAACGGGGTTATAATCAGTATAGATGTAATTCTCGGGTGAACCTCAAGCTTAATTTTGTGATTTTTTTTGACAAAATGGCGGCCATTCAAAAAAAAATTTCAATTTCGGGCTTTTTTTTTTGTAGTTAGTGTAAAAAAAAAAATAGTAAAAAATTTTTTAAAATTATGGTCGAGGTTCACCCGAGAATGGTGACAATTCTGCGTCGATTCCACTTTGTTTCATGAAAATCGGTTCAGTTGAACTGGAGATATCATGGCCGCCAGTTCGAAAAACGTGGTTTCGAGATAAACGCGTTTAAAGTTTGAAGCAACGCAAAAATTACTCGTTTTAGCGCAGATCTTGCTCGACAAAGAAGGCTATATCCTCTAAACTATTTCGAATTTCAAAAAATCCTTTTAGGGGCATATTCACAACTACCCAAGCTATAAATAAATGCAAAAAAAAAAAAAAATCGAAAAAAAAAGTTGCTCAATGAGAAGACCCCCTTAAATATTTTCCTAGTTCACAATGGCTTTAAAGAATTCAAAATTTCATTATTTTAAGCATTAAAATACCAATAATAATTATTATCTTTCTGTTCTATTATATAACATTAGCAAGACAAAGGCTTCGATAAGCGTCTTTTTGAACGTCAAATGTCTGTGATGCGTGGCCAAATATTAAATTTAACTCAGGCTCTTAAGGATGGCAAATCACCCGTTCAACTAGTCCAAATGCCCGCTGTTGTCGTCGAGAGGTTAGTTTTCTAATAATTTCATATGCTATTTTAATGATACAAATATTTGATGTTTCTCAATTTCATCCATCCTAGATCACGTGGCACAAATAGTCGTTTCTTAGCTTTTACACAACGCTTCCAAAACAAGAGCCCATTCTTCTCTTGGTGCTAACAAAATCAATTCCACACAAAAACAAAAAAAAAATATATTAGCAATTCAACAATTTGGTGTATTTGCTGGTCTTCGTTCGTGTCAGTTAAAAAGAAATTTCCGTTTTGTATATTCCTATCTTAAAATAATCATTATTTTGTTTTAGAGATGTGTGATGCTCTTCGTAAGACGTAAGTCGAAAAAGAGCAAAATTATGTTTATGTTTATGTATTCCAAAAAAAAAAAAAAATTGTTAAAAACACACGAAAAAAGGCATTTATTGAAATCCTCAAGAAAACTTTAAATGCTTTAAAGTTGAACACTGCTGTTTTTTGTTTCTTTATTGAAATAAACCAACAGAATATTGCGTTGCTCAGGCACAATAAAAGATATCAATTGATGGGCTAATTCATATCAATTGACTGCAAATATACTTCAAAGCATTTCACTCAGTATATTTTAAAAAAACTTTCAAAATTTTAACAAGGATTTCAATAGACAACTCCACACCATTTTGTCAACAAATGCCTTTTTTCGTTATATTTATTTATAATTATTTTATTAATAAGCTCTGAGCATAGAATAGAAAAATATATATAAATATATCCTAGTTTTGTCTACTTATTTCCTCTTTTGTAAATTTCGTTAAATATCCTGAAAAAAATAAAAAGTGTTATATATTTTTATTGGCAAAAAAAAAAACGATGAGATTTTTTAAGCGAATAAGACGTACGTATAAACGTAGTAATTGAAGGGTTTGAAATAATATTAAAATGTCAGACATTCGACTCAAAACGAGCCTTTGAATGTGTTTTGAAAAATTCGTTGTGCTATCACTACAGGAAAAAAATAAAATACCATTTTTTGTATCCAATTTGTCACATGATATTATAAAAAAAAAAATGATAAATTCCAGTTTATACTAGGCAATTCCGATTGAAGAGTTGCCAATACTTGTGTACTCGATTCCACTACACGTCACCTACTTGTCAACACATATGGGTATTTCCAGAAAAAGTAAACTTTTTTTCGCGTCCGTATATAGCTGATTGCCATTCGGGACTGCATAGAAACTTTGAAATATATAAAAATCCGCATAAGCTGCACGAAAGTATTGAGAAGCTAAAGTACTATTTAACGCATACTTGAATTCGGGGCTCAAAATTGCTCATTTAAGTGTCGCGTCCGTTTGGAAATACCCATATGTGAGCAACTCTTCAATCAGAATTGCTTGGTCTAAACCGGACCTAATGAGATTATAAATAAAATACGGCAAATTTAAAAATATTGTGTATTATAACTAATTCAAAATGCCTCTTTTAGTGCTAAGTACTTTTAAAAAATAAACAGTAATTTTTCCCGATTCCATTCATGAAGAGGAAAATGGCCATTAGGAAGTCAGAAAAGTTTAGAAAGAAAAAGAATCAAAATAAATTCGTAAAAATTAAATCGCCTTCATCATCATCAACATCATTCGGTCATAAGTAGAGCTGTCAAAAATATGCATTTATAGATTTAAAGCATACTTTATGGAGTAAAAATTTTGTTCAACTCGTATAAAGTTAAGATTCAAATAGATTTTTAACTTCAATAAGAATTTTTATGAAGGTAGAAAAGCCGTTTGAAGTTCAACTTCACTAGACTTATTCGCAAAATGTTGGTAAGAAAAGTTTTTCCCCCATAAAGTATGCTTTAAATTTATAAATGCATGTTTTTGACAGCTCTAGTCATAAGATATAAACATTCCTACATGGATCAAGCGAGCTTTGAATTAGCAAAAATTCTCCAAAGGATTCGTGAAAGTAAAACGCTTTCCTTTGATTATGAGTGTTTTTTTTTTCAACATCTTTTGTTATTAATGCCCCATTTCACCAAGCTATTTAAATGAAACTGAAATGAAACGAACTGTCAATTTCATATAAAAATAGTACATTTTCATTAAAGTTTTATTTAAATAGCTTGGTGAAACCGGGCCTAAATGTTCCTTTTATTTTCATTAGATTAGCCTCAATTGTAAATATATACATGTGCATGAAATTAGCATACTTGAATGTGTAATATATAAAAATATAATATTCGACTCGAAAAAGCTCATTAAAAAGTGAATACTATTTGAAAATTCGGAAACATGTTATTGTAATGTTCTCTCCACTTATAAATGCCACTATGATCGTTTCTCGTAAGCTCCATTAGTCACAGAAATTATCAGATTGAAAGTATCCGTTGTCATTTATATCTGTGGTCATCAATGAAACAGAGTCCAAAATCTGGTTTTCCATTGGAATCAGAAATCTGAAGAGTAAACTGATTGATAGAATGAAAAAGTATAGCATTGGGAGCCTACACCACTTACAATTCAATAGAAATATTGATTTAAAACCCAAAAAAATGAATTGTATGACAATCTCGTGTACCTCTTTGCTAAGTCATTTGCTTGACCACAGATTAATAGACATTGTGAAAAACATATACATACATATGTATAATGCGTTCTAAGACATTGAATGTAATTATGTACACCGAAATTTAGAATTGAAAATTTAATATAATCAAATAAATCAATTCAAAGCTTCTAGAGCGAATCTTTGAAACTGATGAAGACTAAAAAGTTATTAAATGTGTGTGAAAATGTACTAGTATTGCATAAAAAATATATAGCAAGTGTATACAAATGTTGAAATGTATTAACAAAAAAAAAAAATAATAATAATAATAAAATATATACACACCAAAGAACTAAATTTTGATTTATTCATTTCATCACAGGAGAAAAAGTCCAAAAATTATCCTTTTCTGCCCCTCTTCGTTCTCAATAAAATTCAATGGTTTACTCTATATATAACTATATATGTCACTCAGGAGCCGTTTCTATTTTGGCTCTTTTCAACACGGTCTTGGGTACCCACCACGGTCTTGGGTACCCACCAAAATGAGCATTTTTCACTTAGGTACTCACCAAAAGTATTTCTCTCTCGCTCTTTTTTTGCCTGCCGAGTAACATCTCTTTCTAACTGGCGCGAAATGTCCCGCCCAAAATCTATGAGAGTGACATATATAGTAATATATGGTTTACTCTCTTTTCGGATTCGGCCATGCTACTCCTGAGTTGTTATACCCGACACACTCTGTGTCGAGGGTATATTGCGTTTGTGTGGTTGTGTGTAACACCCAGAACCAGTCGAGATAGACCATACAAAATATATATAGAAATGATCAGCGTCACCAGGAGATTCGATTTAGCCATGTCTGTCCGTCTGTCTGTCTGTTGTATACAGTTATCTTATCGAAGGAGTTGAGCTATCTTGACAAAATTTGGTATGCGTGCTCACGGGGACATGAGTAAGAACAAGTTCGAGAATGGACCCGATCGGACCATTTTTAGGGGTACCTCCAGTACTAGGGTCTGTTACGAAAATCACAAAAACTGCTCTAAAATCGAAATTTTTCAAGATATTTTGATGAAATTTGATATTTGATCATATTTAAAGGCCAGTAATATTATTTCCAAAAATTGAAAAAGTGGGCGTGGCAGAAGGGCGGTTTTCGAAAATTGTCTCCTACAACCGAAATTCAAATGGGACTTGAACAAAATTTGGCACTTATGCTTCGTTTGCATCAATAAATATCCTCCAAAAAAATTTCCTTGGTCGGTCCTTTATTAAGGGTACCTCCAGTACTAGGGTCTGTCACAAAAATCCCAAAACTGCCTTTAAATCGGACTTTTTCGAAATATTTTAATGAAACTTAAAATTTGAGCGTATATTTAAGCCTCCGATTATAGTTCAACAAAAATTGGAAAAGTGGGCGTGGCAAAGGGGCAGTTTTCATAAAGAAATCTATCAAAAGTCGGTATATGGGGCCCCTAATGGTCTTAAACACCTCTTGATATTAAAAATTATTTGAACATGTGTGTCTGTGTCGGGTATTCTATTGTCAGGCTCGCCTGACTATAACACCCTTACTTGTTGGTGCTTATATTTGAGGGAAATTAATGAAGGCCTTAAATGAGCCATGATCTATCAATAGTTTTTCTGAATTGCACTCACGCAAAATGGAAAAATTCCGAAGACATCCCAGCACTGATTCATAAATGGTGTGTCTCAGGACTTTTCTGAAGGATTTTACTAAAGTTGTGGTGGGTATAAAAAGTATCTTAAAATTCGAAATGGCTTCTTTTTCATGGTCATTGAACTTCGAAATCTGACACTGAATGCAAGAGTGGCGTACACTGGGGTGGGTTTTTGGGGGGGTTCAAACCACATGTGAAATGCAAAGGATATTAAGTTTTGTAGTGCCTTAAACCCCTCTCAAAATAATTTTCTACGTACGCAATTGAGAAGCAACAACGGATAGGATCGATTTAATATAATTTGTAATTAATTGACGCTAAAAAAGAGGTCAAAAAAATTACCCAAAATAATAATTCCTAAAACAAAACGAAAGAGAAGGAATTTCAATTAAATATATTGCACAGCTCCCAAATTTATTTACGCATAATAATATAGTAAGCTTCCCTTTTCCTAAGAACAATGTCACAAAAAAAAAATTGAAAATCGAAAACCATTTATTATAATAATTGAACACTCAAACGTTATATAATTCTTCATCGTCGAAATTGAAGAAATCAAACGCATCCTTTCTCTCATATTCAGCACGTTTTTTCTCTCGTTTAACGGTAACAACGGGTTCTACAACTTCTAATGGATTCTTCTCGGCAGCTGGTAATTCCAATGGTGGTGGTGAGACCGCATTAACTGGTATCACTGGCGGCTTAACTCGAACACGTACATTCGCCGGATCGAACTCATTGGCCAGCATTGATTTATAGGCATCTGGGTAATTCTCTTTCATATCCTTACGCATACGCAATAGACGATCCAACATACTGGGTGTTAATATATTGCCAGTATTCCAATTATAATTATAGTTCCTCATTGCTGAGTTTTGCAATCGTTTCGATGATTTGATTGTCTGTCGTTTTCCTCGAAGGTATGGTTCATAGCTGCCACCACCGCTGAAAATTGGTCGATGTAAATCGTATGCCTTGTTATTCCAAGGATCATCGTCGCGATCATTCGATAGAAGACCCATAAATGGTATTAATATTCCTTGATCGTAGTGAAAAAGTGCACCAACAACTTGCGTGTCATCATCTGCTGCCGTGGAATTAATTTTTTTTAATGGTGCTGATGTCGATGACGATGACGATGACGATGGTGATGAAGATTGTGATGATGAAGACGATGACGACGACGATGATGGTGATAGTTTTTGCAATGGAACGTCTATTACGAATGAGTAGGTCGGTGAGTGACCACTGCGCGTTTTAATGTTGATGATGGAACGAACATTTTCGAGCAATATGGATGAATTTGAGATTTATGAAAATAGAAAATATGTTTAAAAATTAACAAAAAGAAAAGAATTGAAAAAAAAAATATTTATATAAATAGAAACTTAAAACCAATTAAATGCAATTAAACTTTTTTATAAGGGTTAAAAATAATTAATGTGTGAATTAATTATGAGAAATTGATTTAAGAAAAAAACTTGGAATTTTATTTCTGATTTTCCTTATCACTTCCGCCAGCACTTGCCGCAATGTCCTGCAGTTTGTCTGCAGCAACCTCAGCTAAGACAGGTGGATTCGTCTTTTGGCGTCTTCGGCGCAAGCGTCTTGCACGTGGCTTAGGAGTTGTTTCACTGTTCGCATTCGACTCAGCTTCATGCTCTGCAGCAGAGCTCAACTCTTGTTGAACATCGACTTTAGGACTTTTCGATTCAGATTCAATTGCACCAACAGGAAGCTTATACGAAGCACTTGCAAATTTTTTTGTCATTGTTGCTGACGAATCTTTCGTATCGGACTGCTTTATGCGATTATTTCGCATAAATTTCCCACGTAATGCATAAGGACTCAATGTAGTGTTTACATAATGGACCGCATCGGTATTGGAATCTAATGAGCTCTTGGATAATTCATCATTTACTGAATGCATACGTTCCTTACTGTGATCATTACTTTTCGACAAAGCATTACTGGAAATCATTAGATCACGTTTGACCGAAGCAACATTGGCACGTCTTGATTTCGATCGGATTGTCACCATCGATGGTTAAATCAAGTTTATTATCTCGCTCGTATTTTCGTTGATGCACTTTGGTGAGATAACGCCGATCATAACCTTTCGATGCCATTTCATTTCAACCAATTCGAATGTGTGGCATCATTGCCGTCAGACTGGATTTGTGCGGATGATGATGCTTTCTCGCTGTCATGATTCGGTGCAGCTGAATCCTTACCAATGACATTTGCATGAAGACTGTCTAAAATGCTTTGGCGGCATTCGGTGCAACAAGTCGCAATGCGTTCACGTATTGCATCGAAGAGAGTTGCCAGCTCGGGTTCTGTTGATCGGGTTTTCAGGTACGATGATAGTTGCATGTTGGATGAGGATGGGGGTGCAGCATCTTGTCGCAATGCAGGCGCTGTAGGCGGCATTGAATAGTGATGATGATGGGGGGTTCAACAGCACCATAAACTCCACCATCGTTAGGAGGTGCATCTGCATAAAGGAATTGTTGTTGTTGGTGGTGTTGTTGTTGATGGTGTTGTTGGTGTTGTTCTTGTTGTTGTTGGTGTTGTTGTTGGTGGTGGTGTTGTTGGTGTGAAAGTGCATGTTGTCCATAGCTTGCCATTAATGGACTGCCAGCAGAAAAGTCTTCATTATCAGCATTATGAGCAGCATGCCCATTGATAGCATTAGTGGCGCCATGGTTACTGATTATGTCCATTGGTTCGCTGCCAGCACGCTCCAGCGCTTGACGTATCGATGCGGCATTGTAGCGTGCCAACGCTTCGGTGGGATCTTCATTTGGATCGAGTGTTATTTCCTGTAGACTTTGCTTATACGTTTTACGTAGCTCATCCAGTGACTGTTCGTCGATCGGCTGCAATGAACTATAAGGGGCGGTTCGTTTACGTCGCAGACATTTATGCTCGGGGAGCTTCTCTATTCTAGCTAATCCTATACAATTATCCTTAAAACTACGTGCTAACCTTTTAAGTTTAGTTTTTGTTGTTGTTGTTGTTGAAGTTGTTGATGGAAGTTGGTGTTGACGTTGTTGATTTTGTTGTTGTTGTTGTTGTAGTTGGTGTTCTTGTTGTAGCTGTTGATGTATAGAGTGTTGTAGGTTTTCATTGTTGCCATTTGTTGAAAAGGATGCTCTTATGGTGCTAAATTTTGTGTTTGTCTTTTCGGCCGGTGTTATTGTAATTGATGGTGGTTGTCGTTGTTGTTGTTGTTGAATGTTTGCAGTTGGAGTTTTGCCGGTGCCGCCAAGAACTATATTCTGAAATGCGTCGCCTGTTAATGACATGAAATTCATAACAAAACAAACAACTGATGAGCGCGCATGAAAATTAATATGAAGTGAGCTTGTTAAGATTGATCGAAAGCTTAAGTATCGCTGATATATAAATGCAAACCCACTAGGAAATGTCTTTAATAATGAAACGACCAAGAAACCATTTTACTCTGTTAGAAAAAAAAAATCAATCAATCAATCAAAGCATCGATCAAAGAGAATAATATTGATTGATTTTAGATGAGTGACATTTCCGTCTTGGATGGATACTGCTGCTAATTGGAGTATTTTGAACGATATTTGTGTCTTTTATTTTCGACTTTTTTATAATAATTCTTAGATAAAGCGAAACTTAATCTTTCAATGTTTATGTGTTATAAAATTTCGTTTCATTTTTTTTTTCAGTGTATGATTTGTGAACATGTTAATAATGTTGAACAGTTGACTCAACTAACCGGCATTGTGTTGTGTTCCCGTAGCATGGCTTGAATTTCTTCATCGCCAGTAGCTGTGCGGTAAGAGCCACCGCCGCCGCTTCCATATGCGTTCGATCCATAGGCACCACCGCCATAAGAACCACCGCCATAACCACCACTGTGACCGCCATAGCCTCCACTGTTTCCATATCCAGCTCCACCACCATAGCCTCCTGACCACCACCATAGCCTCCGCTAGAGCCACCATAGCCTCCGCTAGAGCCACCATAGCCTCCGCTAGAGCCACCATAGCCTCCGCTAGAGCCACCATAGCCTCCGCTAGAGCCACCATAGCCTCCGCTAGAGCCACCATAGCCTCCGCTAGAGCCACCATAGCCTCCGCTAGAGCCACCATATCCACCGCCATAGCCGCCTTGACTGTAGTAATAGTTGATTATCGTTGCTGGTCTAGAGTGTCCCTTTCCGCCTTTCTTGCCATGCGAACCAACATCGAAGAGGTCCAATTCATCGAACAAACCTGTGCGTGAGGAGGTGCGTTGTATTGAGGTAGGTTCATTGAAAAATATGCGTCTATCGCTTTCGCGCAACACACCAAACAAATTACCTTTTCTTGCCTTATCCGCATTTTCGGGCATTTGTGGTGTTGCCTCCCCAAGCATTGGTTGACGCTGTTGCTGCTGTTGTTGTTGTCGTTGTTGTTGATCTTGTTGACGATCGAGTGTTTGCAGCATCATTGGATCATTCATTTGACGCATTGTCATCATCGTCATGGGAGGTCGTTGTTGTTGTTGTTGCTGTTGTTGTTGATTCATCATTTGTTGATGTTCGGGCGATTCTGATGGATCAACCCATTGTCTCATCATCATCTGTACTCTTTTCATTTTTTCATCGCCCATATTTTTTTGATGCTCATCACCCCATTGACGTGGACCGTTTTCTTTATTCTCCATTTTGGATTGTTGATCGGCCAATTGGTGTTGTTGTTGTTGATCGGTGTTCTTCATTTTTGATTGTTGATCGGCCCATTGACGTTGTTGTTGATCGGTGTTCTTCATTTTTGATTGTTGATCGGCCCATTGACGTTGTTGTTGATCGGTGTTCTTCATTTTTGATTGTTGATCAGCCCATTGTCGTTGTTGTTGATCGGTGTTTCTTCATTTTTGATTGTTGATCAGCCCATTGGCGTTGTTGTTGATCTTTGTTGTTCATTGTTGAATGTTGATCGGCCCATTGACGCTGTTGCTGATCAGCCCATTGGCGTTGCTGTTGATCGGTGTTCTTCATTGGTTGCTGATTAGCCCATTGGCGTTGTTGTTGTTGATCATTTTTGTTCATTGTTGTTGACTGTTGATCGGCCCATTGTCGTTGCTGAGTATTGGTGTCTTCATTTTTCGATCCAACCATGGCCCATGAGCTTTCTTTTCCTTCATTCGCCGCACGGTATGCCTGGGTCAGAACTTTCATCATATCTTCCCTTGACATTTGCTGCTGTGCGTTCGCCATCGTTTGACGTTTGACCGGAACAGTTGTCAGGATTGTCTTCTTCTGCTTTAGCTTTTCAATGGCCGCTTTGCGTAACAACATAGAAACATATTCATCGGCTAGTGTGCGTTCGACATCTTTCATCGTGATTCTATGGATCGGAATACGACTTAGAGAATAACGTTCCTTGTCCATTGTCTCTTCGGGCGATTTCTCCGTCATGGCACGCAGCATACGTGCTTCGCGATCAATCTTTTGCAATTGACGTAACTCGGCGATGACCTCACGTTCGAAGAATTTCAGATTTCTCTCGAGATCTGCATCTGCATAAATTGATTTTGCCGGCCATTCCTGGGTATAGCTGTGATCGCCATTGGTGGTGGTACTCTCACGATATGCGGCGGTAAGTGCTGGCAAGCGGAACCATAAAACTGGCATCGATTTTGTAAGCATAGCATCATGAAAAGCTGACTTCGATTTCATTTCTCTCATCCTATCGTGGGTCAGATATGAGGTGGTGGCATCACGTTGTTCATTCTCCATGGCTGTCTCTTCGGGTGTTGCATCCGGTTTAACTCGAATCTCACGAATATCTGATGCAGCACCGTCCATACCTTGCTGAGCGGCATCAGGTCTTAAAAAGCCGGAAAATGCACCAAACATATCCGAGACGCTTCTAGCGGCATTCGGCATATTTGGTATATTTGGTAAATTGGCAAAAGCGGAGCCAACAATTTGTTGGGCCTGCTGTTGTGCTTGCGCCATTGGTGTTGACTGTGACGGAGGGGTTTGTGCTACTGCTGCGCCAGTCTCGCCGCCAGCAGATGATGCATCAGCACCATTAGTTGTTTGGCTGCTTGAACCATTTCCACTGCCAGAACCAGAACCGTTTTGTCCAAGTGCTGCACCAACTCCGAGTCCACCAGGCTGTCCGATGGTAGCACCCAATAATTGATTAAATTGCGAAAGATCGAGATTACCGAGCGATGGAATTTGTGCTGGGATTGCACGCTGTATCTGCTGTAACAATTGTCCACCGTCTTGTCCACCGATCGACGGTAATCCTTGTTGCAAACCCTGCGTTAGTGTCTGCATTTGGGCTAATATTGGTGACGATGCTCCCAAAATATTTTCGTTCGGATCACCGAAATTCAAATTCAAACCAGATCCACCGAGCGATTGTAGAGTTGAGAAGAAATCTCCAGGATTACCGCCATTTGCAGTCTGACGTGGCAGTCGGGATGCAAAACCTCGTGAACGTGCAGCTTGCAGATCGTCCGCTAGTACGAGAACAACTTTTGATGCATCCGTTAGAGTATCAAATTGTTGTTGCTGTTGTGATTGTTGTTGTGTGTTGTTGTTGTTGGCCCAAGAGTGATGGCATTTGAAAACGATTGCCAAAGGAAGCTAATTGCATTAACATTGGCATGGTCATGGAAAACACATCCATACCGGGAAGGAGTCCACCAAACGGTGATTGCCCAATGAACTGTGATGAAAGAGAAATACACGAAAGTTATTTAAAATGGAGATTGAAAAATTAGGATATCGCTAAGCTCACAGGATCAGTTGGATTTTTTGTTGCCGTTTTTCCTGCTGTTGTTTGTTGAATCGCTGGCGGTTCCTCCGACTCATCGACTGGGAGAGAATCATCTTGTGCAAATGTAAGTGTCACTGCCAAAAGCAGTGCTAACAAGGAAAATCGCATGAGCTGGTGAAGAAAAGAAGCGAATTAAATGGTTATGGACATACTAAAGCTTCAAGTGGAATTGCCTTTGGCTTAGTTTTTTTTTTTTACACCTTGGGATTTTGAAAGGCCACCACTGTGCGTATTCAGTAGTTTCTATTTACAAAATGATTTCTTCAAATCAGCTATTAATAGCTAAAAAAAAAATGATTGAATTTAGCGGGATATAGTTGAATTTTTCTTTTAGTCCATTGGATAGATTCCGTATATTTTGTTTAATTATTTTTTTTTTTTTTAAATGTATTTAAGATATTCAAGGGTGTCACAGAATACGATAGCTGTCGTAATCGAAATTAAAACCGATCATAATTTCATACATTTTTTGAATCGGAATCATTATCGGTTCTTAGTTGCACAGAACCCTATTCTATCCGGATGTTTATCAGATATATATATGAAAATTCAGTCGACTAAAATTCCAATTCCGACAGCTATCGGATTCTATGACAACCCTGATTTATTCATTTTTTTAACTACGCTTTTGAAGCCTTTCATTAAATCCTTTTGGTCCTTGAAGTTTTTTTTTAGATGATTAATCTTTTATTATTTTATTATCACATACCGGTTTCATCACTTTCGGTCACTTCAATTATTTTCACACTTGCAATTTAGAAACTAAAAATCCTTTGAGGATATTTTTTTTTTATTGAGGAGATCACAGAGACCGTTTAATTTTTGTCAGCTTTAAGTGCACTTCGGAATATTTAAAGCTCAACTGAATTATTTCGAATCGTTGAACGAGCAAAAATAGATTTTTCCAGCTTCAAAAAAGTGCAGACGTCGGACTTTTTGTTTAACTTCTTCTTTTTTTTTTCGTAACTTCTTTAGACGTTTTATTTTGCAACCATTTACGATGTTCTCATTTTCTTTTGAACTTAATTTTAATGCAAAAACAACAACAAAAAAAAAGAAGATGAGAAGAACCAAAAATTTCCGTTAAAAAATTCAATACATATACTTATAAACGAAATAGTTAGGCTGAGGGTCAACAAAATGTATGGCCTAAATGATATGCACGCACCACAGTCGCAATTGGGAGCAGTGCATGGTCATTAATTGCTAGCTAAACGGCCATATTGCACGTACCCACACACTCCGGTTTTAAACGAAACTTTTTCCAATAGCATTTTTTTTTTTTTGCACGAAATTTCATAAGAAACTCGACAAAAAAAAAAAAAAGAAAGAACAGCGAAAAAAATTATATGAAACGAAATGAAGCAGCATCGGCGTTCTAGTTTCGGACATGAAGCGCAAAGTGCAATTTCATTGCTGAATACACTCAAAAAAAAAATTGCATCTAAATGTAAAGACATTTAAATTTTATTTAAAAAAATGTCTGAAAATAAACGTGGCTTTATTATTTATAGGTTAGGTTAGTGTGGCTGACACCATTTAGGGTGACACAATTAGGCCCGTTGTGATACCACGTATAATGGGAAAACACAGAAACAAACAACCACGACTACAGCTGAGAGTCGAGCCCAGGGCCTCTCGATTCGCAAATTCGCATCTCAACCAACTGCGGCACAGAGGCCGACAACGTGCCTTTATTAGTAACGGACATGATTGATTGTTACATGTACATACTATTTAATAGTAAATTTTTGAAGAAAAAATATAAAAATATTGATGATTTATGAGGTTTTCCCATGATACACGAAAACAAGATAGCGCCATTTCAGTACCGCTATTTTGAGGCTCTCTCTGAGAGCCAAAAATTGAGTTTGTGACGTCACTGAGCGAGAAATTGTTGTTGTTTCCCATGCTATTCAAAAAAGTAAAAAGGCCGGTTTAACATGGGAAACAACAACAACGAATCGCGATTTTGAGTTTGTGACGTTTCCTCTCTCAAGTGGCGCTATCTTGTTTTCTTGTATCATGGGTTTTCCAGTAATTATCTTAGTTTTGACCTCAAGCTCGAAGAAACTTCTTTCTCAAAAATTTTCTTATTAGAAGATAATATAGAAACATTTAGATATGCTTAAATCACTTCTATCACTCTGCTGGTGTATCCAAAAATATATGTATATGTATGAAAAAAAAAAAATCAAATAAAACATAAATGGGCCAAAATTCTTTTTAATGCCTAAATTTCTGTCTCTATCAATGAAATTCAGTTTTCATGAAGGAGCAAATCAAATTAATAACAAATTAATTTTAGCAAAAAAATTATTCATAGCAAAATAAAACACTCTAGTCGACTTGAAAAAAATCAAATATTACCAAAACTCCATTTTGTTTACTCGCAAATTGCAGTAACATTGTTGTCTTCTTTGGCAAGACAAGACAAGACAAGACAAGACAACAATGTTACTGTAATTTGCGAGTAAACAAAATGGAGTTTTGGTAATATTTGATTCTTTTCAATTCGACTAGAGTATTTTACTTTTTTATTAATAAATTTTTTGTTAAAATTAATTTGTTATTAATTTGATTTGCTCCTTCATGAAAAATGAATTTCATTGACAGGGACAAAAGTATAGGCGTTAAAAAGAATTTTAGCCCAAATATCGTAGATTTTTCATAAATTCATTGAGAGAACTTAGCACCGCTATTATACGTTGGAACAGCACATAAATAGATGGGATATCGAAATTCTCTCAGTGTAAACAATGCAAGAAGTCATTCAGGAAACAGACTTTGTTATGCTGTCGCAGCATTTGCTCAATTTTATTCAATTCGAAGCCGTATACGACAAACAACTAAAGACAAATTAACACAAGTTTAAAGTTTTTTTTTTTTTTTGGTAACAAAAATTTTAAATTAAGGTCTTAAGATGAAAGAAAAAATTCTACAAATGTGGCAAAGTAAGCGAAAACGAAGCACAGGAAATATTCAAGGTTTTTTTGAATTTCATTTAGATGTTAAATTTTAAAAGCAACGCTTTCGAAGTACCGAAAATACGCATTCGATCTTGTGCTATGAGGCGTTCTTCAGCTGAAGTTCGAACCACTGTTGCCAGTTGACACCGGAATCTCCGCGGAAATATAAAAATATTTATGATCTTTAGTGGAGTTTGAGGGCAGAAAAGTGGCCAGGGAAATTTTTATGGGAACAAGTTTTTGTTTTTACAATATTTTAAAATTAAATTTTAAGGAATTTTGGGTTTCTTTTAAGACATTCAGCGGAATATTCCGATAAAAAAAAATATTGGCAAAAATGGTTTGAACTGATCCATTCATTCTGTCCATAAAAATGTTAAATTTTTTTTTCTTCTTCGAAACAATCGATTTACAAAAGTACAGTAGAGACTCACAAAAGTACAGTAGACACCCACAAAAGTCGACATTCACGAAAGTAAAGTCTACGGAAAAATTAATTAGGCTTCTGCCTCCACAGGAAACCCTAAAAGGCTAACATTTTGTTACTTTTCTGAGTCATTTTTTGTCCTTTTGTTTCTTTCCCCCCTCTGTTTCGTTACATTATGTGTCGATTTTCGCTCATTGAATGTTCGCATGACACAATAAAATGCAAAAATAATCCGGATTAACCATTATAAAGTATGTACATTGATTGCAAAAATATTTATGCAGATGTTGTTGAATTCGATTTGACTCTTATTGTTTTTTGATGTCATCATATCAATGCCACAAAAGCATAAGCAAAAAAAGTGTTTCTAAACAGGCATAGCAACATAAAAAAAAATTGCTTCCCATTATGTATTTAACCCTGCTGGTGCCTTAGGACCATTTGGTCCAAAATGCAATTTTTTTGTGGCCAATATCTGGAGATTGATGAAATATATTTACTTTCAGCCATAACAATCTTCTTGTAAATAGTTCAAATTCTTATGTTGGTTGGTTGGTTGTTGGTCCCTAGAGCATTTAGTGTATCTTTCTTAAGCTACCAGCAGGGGTTAAAAAGTTAACAAATCACAAAAGTTAACAGGTCCAAAAACCAACGGGTTGGGTTAACTTTTGTGATTGTCTACTGTATTAAAATTAGATTAAAATATTTTTAACAGTATTCAATATTTGCAATTAAAAATTAATCAATTTAGGTTTCAAAAACTTTAATTCAGAACATAATACTTTTAAAGATAAAGAGCTTCGTCCAAATTGTTAAACTTAAAAATAATTTAAAAAGTCAAAAGAAATAACTTAAAAATAAGATTAAAAAAAAAAGATGAAAGTAAAAATAAAATACAATTCAGTTCTTAATTTTTTTTTGATTTAATTGTAATTAAATAAAATAATTTTTGCTTTTTCTTTGCGGACTAAGATAAGAAATTAATGAATCTTTCTTTCATTTACTTTATAATATTTTATCATTTAGTTTATAAGCTTCTCTCTAAATGCTGATGAAGTCCTTTTTCCTTTTTTTTTTTTTTTTTACCCTCCACTGAACGTATTATTTGGAGGCCAACAACGATGAAAAGCCTCCTGATGTTTCATGTTAATGTTCTGTATTTGTTGGTTGGGTATTAAAAATAACGGTTGCTCCATGATAGATGGACGCCTTGCATTAAAATTAATCTTTTGTTGTCCGTTGTCGAAATATTGACAAGTTGTATTGCTTTTTACAATCTCGCCTTTTAAGTTAACTGTAAGATTTAGTAAATTAAGGAAATGTTTGATTTCGATTGCATTTCCCAATGAATCGATATTGAATGGAATTTCATTATCTTCTGCGCATTGTTTATGATAGAAAACCAAGGAGCGCATGAAATGAAAAAGCAGTAATTTCGATACGTAATGTTTTTCAGTGCCGGAAAGCTTTTGATACCATATCGAATCTTTTATGCTTTTTAACAGGAAAAGCTTGTTTTGCTCATTAAGCTTTTCGTGCAAAACTTTACTCGACACTGAAGGTATCTGTGAAACAATAATATAATATAGAATTTTATAAGAGAGAGAGAGCACTATTCAGAACTAACCCTGTAGAAGATTGAAGTACTACAGGGTATGGTCTAAGAGTACTCGTAAATTCCCCAGTACTACTCGCCATTAATTTTCACCCACAATGCATTCAACTGACGTTTTTAACATTGTGCTGTCATTGAAAAATCTCTAATCGCGTTTGAAGTAGTGTAGAAGTAGAGATTATGGGGCCAATCAAGTACATTTCATATGTTACGTTACTAGCAAAGGCGACGGCTCGGGCTGAAGTAGAGCATGCGTAGAGCATTCGCCGCACGGCGAATTTTTTTTTTTTTTTTGGATTAGTTATTCAAAATTAAATATTAAGAAGAATATGGAAATAAAAAATAAACAAGTAAGAAAGCTAAAGTCGGTCAAGCCTGACTTTGAAATACCCAGCGTCCCGAAATTATGAGCGCACTATGTTTTGCTTCTCTATTTGTGGGTGTGGCAGTGGGAGGGCCACATAAATTATTTGCCTACACCTTTCATTCGCCTTGGTGAACCTAACATATGTTGCGAATTTGAAGCTTCTACGCCTTTTACTTCAGAAGTTACGAAAAATCTTCATTTGTGGGCGTGGCAGTGGGCGGGCCACATAAATTATTTCCCTACACCTTTCATTTGCCTTGGTGAACTAACCATATGTTGCGAATTTGAAGCTTCTACGCCTTTACTTCGAAGTTACGATAAGCATTTTCTGCTCATTTGTGGGCGTGGCAGAGGGCGGGCTCCATAAATTTTTAGATATCCTACACCTTTCAGTATGCCTTGTCAACCTATGTTCGCGAATTTGAAGCATCTACGCCATTTACTTCACAAGTACGATAACTTCATTTTTGGGCATGTGGCTAGTGAGGGGATGTCTCCCATTTTTCTTCCAGGTATTTCAGTTACTTTCGAAGTACAAGCATTACTGAAAACACGAATAAATTATTTGGGCGTGGCAGTGGGCGGTGTCTCCATTTTTATAGGATCATTCGACCCTTCATTGTGAATTCTTCAGCCGTTTCGGAGGAGATCCGACACGGACGGACAGACGGACGGACGGACATGTCTAAATCGATTCAGTTTTTGATCCTGATCATTTCTATATATATTTTTCTATATCTCCGGAGCTTAATTCTCCCGGTTACAAGATTTGCACAAAACTAATATACCCCGCTTACGCTGGGTATAAAAAGGGTTCTAAATTCATAGAAATATTTGATCAAGTTCTGAGACGTCAATGCAATCAACGGCGAAGTCAGACAAGCCGTGTGTATTTTATTTTAAATTTTTTGTATTTTTGAATTTTACTATTCTTCCACATTTTTTTCACCTGCGACAGGGATCGAACTCGAGCCCTTCAGATTTCTAAGCCAACACTCTTCCATCACACTATCGAGTTATCTGGCTTAAAGTTTGCTACGCTGTTACATTAACGTTGAAGCAAAATTGAACTGTACGCGTCTCGTTTACCGTGCCACTAGTTAGTCTCTACTCTCGGTATCTATACTCGTGCACTGGTTCTTTTTCCTATACTCGAGGACTACTCGCTAGAGCCCCAATTTACCCCAATCTTCTACAGGGAATATACTCCCCTAAATAAGAGCGAGTGTAAAATTTGACTTACCAAATGTTTGTATTTTCTTAACCTAGGATCGTCATAGGGTTTGCTTAGCAAAACTTCTAAGCGATCAGGTTTTTCTGCCAACGCTGGAGGCATATCAATTGTTTTTAACTGGAAATGAACTTTCGAAAGAGATCATATAAATTTATTAAATTCATTTGCTGCTAACCTTCCATAGCATGTAATTCATGCACCGATCTTCGTTGGAGTAATGGCTGACAAATGGTTTTACTTTAGCCCTAGGATCCCGGTCTTTGGGGAAGTTATCTTTTAAGATAAAAAAAATTAACAATAATATAAAAAATCTCCATCGTTAAATTCAAAAAAAAAATCGGGTGAACTCACTTGAAATTTCAAAATGAAAGAGCTTTTCCGGTGATGGACGATTTGTATTTTTCACAAAACCAGGAGAAACAGTGTTACTTCTATTTTGCAATTTATTGGAACCGCTAGACTCTTGGGTCTGCTGTATATCCATAAATTCTGTATCCCAATCCGAAAGATCGTCTTGTGTGAAGTCATTAGCTACAAAATTTGAAAAAAGTTTCATTGCTTTAGCTATGAATCAAGCCGGGTCTTGCACTTGTAAATGATCGTAAAGCAACGCCATTGAAAATAATCAGGAGTGTTATGGAAATTGAGAGTTGTCAGAATCGATCATTCATTTTGTGCAGGTGTCTTGGAAATCGATTATGGATTTGAGAGACGGTTTAATTTTTCGATAAAGATACCGTTAATAAAATCCATATTCGATTTCAAAGAGACCTGCACAAAATAAATGATCATTTCAAAATTGATTCTGACAACACTTGATTTCCATAACACCCCCCTTGAATGATCATATAAAGTGAATATTTTTGGACTTTAAATCAACCAATTATCAATAATTGAACAGCTAACGCCTTAATGTTATGTTGCTTTACGATTACTAAGATTAGCTATACTTACTTGAAGCACTCGAAAACCCTGAGGAGTTTTTAAACAAGGATGAAACGGTTGAAGTATCTGTGATAAAAAGTTATTAACAGATATTAGCAATTTTTTGATGAAAGTTACTAACTTTCAAAGAAATTGGATTTTTCTGCAGTATATGGTGTTGAATTTCGAACTTTCTCCCAATTCGCATTCGTTTTAAGTCCGTCTGTTTTGTTGGGTCAACTTCTGAGAATAAGAGAAAAAAAATATAAGTTAAAATGAAGCCTGAAAGGGTTGAATAATTATTTTGAATAGAGCAGGAACGTACAGATTCTTTTTATAGAAGTGAAAGATGAATTTAATAATTACTTCTATGAAGGAAAGTAATTATTTTGGCATTACACTAGTGGAATATTTTTACAATAAATTTAAAATGAGTGGCCTTGAGTTTGACATAAAGGACTAAAACTTAAAAAGGGTTTCCATTACAACTTTTTGGTTTATCGACTTTCATTCTGTCTTTGCATTTATTTATAGCCTTTGGTAAGTATAAAAGTGATATCCCAAAATGAATTTTTTGAAATCTAAAATAGTTTAGAGGACAATTATAGCCTTACTTTGGTCGAGCAAGATCTGCGAATCTAATAACGAGCATCAATTATCTTGCATTGCTTCAAGCATTTAAACGCGTATTATCTCGAAGAACCACTGTGTTTTTCGAACTGGCGACCATGATTATCAATCAATTGAACTGAACCTAGATTTTTTCAGAATACAAAGTTGAACTTACTTGAAGCATGAAATTGACCAATTCTAACAGGATGAAACTTCGACATAATCTTATAAAAATTATTATTTACTATATTTTTTATTTCACTAAACTTCAAAAAATTGATTTTCTGCAAAAGTGTCGAAATTTCGAATTTCTCAATTGTTTCGTTTTAATGGCCGTCCATTTTTGGTCAATAAAAGAATCACAAAATTAAGCTTGAGGTTCACCGAAATTAACTTACTGAATTGAATAACCTTTTATTTTTTCATCGACGCTCAGGAGACTCACGAACTTGTGACCGCGTGAACGGCAACCTTTTTATTCACCTACCAATTTGAAAGCTACATTACTTTTTGATACACCCAGTATGAGGATATTTAAAAATTTTAAATATTTATTTGAACCTATAGTAATACAATTAAATAAAAAAACGTTCGAATAATCTTGCGATTTCAAATAAGAATTGCATTTTTAAATAATGGGCAATCCAATAATACTGTCTTTGACATGAGAAGTTACCCTCTTAAAAAAAAACCGTCGAATTAAACAGCAATATTTTTAACAGCTAAAAATATTGGGCACGCAATTTTATCCGAATATATGGAGACAATTCCATGAATACTGTCCCACTTGACACTTATTTTTTAGGTTTCAACTCATTTGAATGAAGAAAAAGGACGTGATTTAAAAAGAATTTAGTTTTTGAAAGCCTTTAAAAATAGTTGGGCACGCAATTTTTGCTCGGAATGACTTTCACCGGTGAGACAGTTTCTCGTGGAATTGCCCATATACACAATTTAAGTTAATCTACACCACATAGCTGACGTGGACGAAGTGTTAAAGATGTCTGATGATGAATTCGTAGCTGGGTTCGAAATCGATCGCGCACCAGTTTTCCACATGCGGTAATTTAGAGAATAATTTTTTTCGATTGCCATAAATTAAACATTTTCACAATATGTAAATGGAAAATTTGTGACCTAAAGTTCGATATAAAAGACTGAAAAATATATATCCAAAATAATCGCATATTACCTGTTTTATTTTCATCATGATTTGTTGAAATAATTTCCTCGCTGCTGAATTGTGTTCGAGATTCTTCATCATCGGCTCTAAAAGGATTTCGAAACATTGTGCTCTGTAATTTTTCCGATACCCGAGGTATTTTATATTGCCCATTATGGTTCATGGGACTGTCGTCTAGTTCAATTATTTCGAGTGGACGCTTTTGTACTTTTGGAACTTGTTCATTGTTATTTGGAGTAATTTGTTTAAAAGCCTCCAAAGAATCCAGAGAGGCTTTTTCTGGAATGAATCTTTTGACCATAGGGGCTTTCGAATTATTGATACCTATATGTAAAAAAGAATTTTCATTTAGAATTATTTTCGATGGTGTTTTTTTTTTTTTTTTTTTTTTTTGTAACTTACCAGAATTATTTGGCCTTTTAAAACCGGAAATACGGTTGGTTTTAGGTGTACGTGATATGATTGACTGCAATCGCTTATACTCGTCTGCATCTTTAATTGAATTTTTCATAGATTTTTCATTTGTGTTCTTATGACAATTACCGTTTGAAAGGTTTTTTTCATTAACTGATCGATTTTTCTTAACATTTTTATTTTTATTCAATTGCCTTTTATTTTTCTCAGGTTTCTGTTCCTCGTCTGCAATTCTCTTCAAATAATCTTCAAATTTAATTTTTTTCAAAGCCCCACCACTCTTGGATTCTAAGTCATCTTTACAGCTGCTTTTCACAGGAAAATTGTTTTTACAGTCCGTCTCCTTTTGCATTGAAAGAGTTTGACTGTTAAGACTAGCTTCCTTTTCTGTGCCAATTTTGTTCGAGCTAGTAACCTTCTCTTCGGTCATACGATCAGTTTTTTCAATATCTTTTTTGTTCGAGTTAGTGCCCTTCTCTTCGGACACACGATCAGTATTTTCAATATCTTTTGTTCGATAGGCCCTTCTTTCATCTTTGGATCAGTATTTTCATCTTTTGGATGGTTTCAGTTCTCCTTTGCTTTCCTGCTGTTGCTGTTACCCCTCAGCAAGGGATACTGGAAGTTTTTTAAATCCGTGGGTTTCTCTTCGGTCATACGATCAGTATTTTTAATATCTTTTTTATTCGAGTTAGTGCCCTTCTCTTCGGACACACGATCAGTATTTTCCAATATCTTTTTTGTTCGAGTTAGTGCCCTTCTCTTCGGACACACGATCAGTATTTTCAATATCTTTGGATGGTTCTGTTCTATCTTTGGAAATTTCTCTTTTTGGGTCTTTGCTTCCTGCTGTGCTTTCCTGCGTGAATTTTGTTACTGGTTATCTCTTCGTCATACGTCAGTATTTTCAATATCTTTTGTTGAGTAGTGCCTTCTTTCGGAACGTTCAGTATTTTCAATATCTTTTTTCTGTTCGACTTTGGAAATTTCTCTTCTTGGTCTCACTTTGTTCCTGCTGTTGCTGTTCTCAGCAAGGATACTGAAGTTTTTAATCCGTGGTAGTGCCCTTCTCTTCGGACATACGATCAGTATTTTCAATATCTTTTTTGTTCGAGCTAGTGCCCTTCTCTTCGGACACACGATCAGTATTTTCAATATCTTTGGATGGTTCTGTTCCATCTTTGGAAATTTCTCTTTTTGGGTTCTCTTTTGCTTTCAAATCTTTCTTTAAAGCACTTTTTGAATTATTTTTCTTTATTTTCTTCTCTTTGGTTGAAGAAGTTTGCTGTTTATCAATTTCTATTGAAGCTTTTTTAATGAAAACTTTATTTTTGAGCCTGTCAACTGCTGTTGTTTTGCCTGTCGGATCAATATTATTATTCTCTTTTTCCACGGCATTTTTTTCTTCCTTATTTTTTTTCTGACTTGGCTTTTTTCTCTCGTTCCCTTTCACAGTTTTAAGTTTTTCAGCATTCCGCTTTTTTGCAGGACCTAAATGAGTTTCTTTCTCCTTCAGAACCATGGGCTCCTTAGATGTTGATGAGAGTTCACTCTTTTTCTGTATTATTTCAAAATTATCCTCCTTTGCCTGAGGAACATCATTTAAGGGTACTTCGTCTTTTTTGTTCTCACTCTTTTCTGCATCTTGAGTAGGTTGAATATGAGTTTCTTTCTCCTTCAGCTTCTCAATATCTTCTGACTCTTTAGATGATATTGTTGGAAGCTCATAATTTTTCTCTTTTTCAAAATTATCCTCCTGCTTTGCTTGAGAAGTATCATCAAACGGTACTTCGGTTTTGTCTTCACGCTTCTCTGAATCTTCAGTTGATTCTCCTGCCGTTTTTGAACTCAATTCAAGTTGCTGAGTTTGAAGAATTACCTTTCCCTTGCCTTTAGTTTGCTTTGGAGTCTTTTTTCCCAATCTGGTATTGACTTTTCGTGGAGAAGCCTTTGCCGTACCTGTTTTCTTTGTATTTACTTGGCGTTTCAAAACGATTCGACATTTGCGAGTTGCAACGGGAGACATTCGAACTAAATCATTTCCGATTTTATCTTTTTCTTCTAAAATATTTTTCATATCTTTATCATTAGAATGTTCGGACTTTTCATTATTAAGTGCTTCGTTAGGCACTAAATTCTCCATTTCGTTATCATTTTCCTTCGAAATGTTAATTTGCTTTGCATCTTTAGCACAATTCTTCGAACGAGATCGCACTTTATATTTCCTTGGCTTTGAATCAACAATTTTCAGTTGAGAACAGTCTTGTTGAACACATTTTGGTGTGGATTCCAACGGTTTTTGTGGGCTTGGAGTTTCCTGTTAATAAAGAAATAAACTTTAAGGGTCGTAGTCTTGAAGAAAGTTTAAAATAGCAAGCATTTTTATACCCGACACACTCTGTGTCGAGGGTATATTGCGTTTGTTGGGTTGTGTGTAACACCCAGAACCAGTCGAGATGGACCATACAAAATGTATATAGAAATTATCAGCGTCACCAGGAGATTCGATTTAGACATGTCCGTCTGTTTGTATACAGTTATCTTATCGAAGGAGTTGAGCTATCTTGACAAAATTTGGTATGCGTGCTCACGGGGACATGAGTAAGAACAAGTTCGAGAATGGACCCGATCGGACCATTTTTAGGGGTACCTCCAGTACTAGGGTCTGTTATGAATATCACAAAAACTGCTCTAAAACCAGTTTTTCAAGAAATTTTGATGAAATTTAATATTTGAACATATTTAAAGGCAAGTAATATGATTTTAAAAATTAGAAAAGTGGGCGTGGCAGAAGGGCGTTTTTCAAAAATTGTCTCCTACACCCGAAATACCAATGGGACTTGAACGAAAGTTGGCACGTATGCTTCCTTGATAGCCAGTAACGCCCTCCCCAAAAATTTTTTTCGATAGAACCATTATTAAGGGTACCTCTAGTACTAGGGTCTGTCACAAAAATCCCAAAAATGCCTCAAAAGCGGACTTTATTGAAATATTTCAATGAAACTTAGAATTTAAGCGTATATATAAGGGTCCGATTAGAATCCCGAAAAAAATTGAAAAAGTGGGCGTGGCAAATGGGCGGTTTTTATAAAGAAATTTAACAGAAGTCGGTATATGGGCCCAATATGTCCTTAAACACCTCTTGATATTAAAAATTATTCGAACATAAGTGTCTGTGTCGGGTATTCTATTGTCAGGCTCGCCTGACTATAACACCCTTACTTGTTAATTATTCTTCTTGTCAGTTACTAAATTTTTTTTTTTTTTTCTAATTTACTCAAAACAATTTCCTATATTCGCATTTTAAAAAAATTTTCATATAAAATCATATGACTGCTTCGCAGGAGTTAAAAACTTAGTTTAAACTTTCATAAAGACTATCATTTCAAATTTTAAAACTTCAAAAAGTTTAAGGGGGTCTTCTCATTGAGCAACTTTTTTTTTCGACTTTTTTTTTTTGCATTTATTTATAGCTTGGGTAGTTGTGAATATGCCCCTAAAAGGATTTTTTGAAATTCGAAATAGTTTAGAGGATATAGCCTTCTTTGTCGAGCAAGATCTGCGCTAAAACGAGTAATTTTTGCGTTGCTTCAAACTTTAAACGCGTTTATCTCGAAACCACGTTTTTCGAACTGGCGGCCATGATATCTCCAGTTCAACTGAACCGATTTTCATGAAACAAAGTGGAATCGACGCAGAATTGTCACCATTCTCGGGTGAACCTCGACCATAATTTTAAAAAATTTTTTACTATTTTTTTTTTTACACTAAACTACAAAAAAAAAAGCCCGAAATTGAAATTTTTTTTGAATGGCCGCCATTTTGTCAAAAAAAATCACAAAATTAAGCTTGAGGTTCACCCGAGAATTACATCTATACTGATTATAACCCCGTTTTTTTTTTCCATTTCGGACGCTCCGGAGACCCGGAATCGTGGCCGCCGTGACGGCACCTTTTTTTTCACCACCAACTTTGAAGTCTCATTACTTTTTGAACAGCCCACGTATCGAGGCAAAAAAATTTTTTTATTTACTTTGAACCTTTTGTAATACAATAAATAAAAAAAGTTTTCAATTATTCTTTGCGTTTTCAAATAAGAATTTTTTTAAAAAGGGTCCAAAAAACGGGTTTTGAATGAGAAGACCCCCTTAAACTAAAATGAAGGCTTTTGGCCTAAAGCTAGGATTCCACTATCTGCACAAGCTTTCTAATTTTTAATGCTTGCGCTGAGTATAGGAATGGTTCAATGGTTTGACAATCAGAGAGAGTGAGACAATCAGAAATTTTTATCCGCACATACTGAATTCGTTCGTCCATACAACGTTAAAAAATAAACTTCAATATCCTATAATCAAATAATGACGTTTTCGCTGGAATGTCTTCGCAGGAATTCCCGCAAATATTTAACAAATGCAAACTAAAGGAACCACCAAACAATATGTCTTCTTTTAGGCGCGTTTTATGCTCAAGAATTTTAGTCCAACACTATGATTTGAGCTTCAATTATGGTCTAGGGCTAAAAATCAACTATATGCGTTGATTTTCGCCGAAATTGATCAGCCGATAGTGTGAACATATTCTGATTTTGGCAAGTGTTAAGTCGTCTAAAGCGATTGTTGTTTCAGTTTAATTGTTCCTCGATACGCGCCGAAAAGTTTTTCACGATAACCGACGATAATGTGACCCCTCAACAAGGGATAGTGGAAATTGTTTAAATCCGTGCCGATCTGGTCTGATAAAAATTGGCGTAGATATTGGGGTCCGAGCTTAAAAGGTTCTAAATTTTGTTTCAATTACGATATACCTTTAAAATGTTCTCAGCATCATCGGAAGGCTTTGAATTGGCCGAATCGTTGTGCTCCACAACAGTGGCATCTCCACTGGTTTCAGATTTCGCTGACATTATATTCACTAACTCAGATTTAATTGCTCTCAATTGATTGCAGAAGTTCCTTCTTAGCTCTATTCGTGCTGACTTTGAAACCGTATTGTTTATTTCTTTGCTTTGCTGAAGAATGCGGCAAACTAAAGTCTCCTTACGGAGACGTGCCACGCTCGCCGCAGAAAGATAGTTTTCATAGCTAAAGTTTTGGTCATTAGGGGGACACTAAATAAATAATTCGTTTAAAATATATGATCCAATTTGCTGATGAAGTTTTACCTCGTTTTGATAGACATTTCTTGTTTGACTGGAGCCAGCTTTCTTCTTGGCTCGTGGCGGTCGCTGGACACTTTGAGAAACTTGTACATTCTATTGAAAGTCAAAAAAAAACAATTTCAAAATTAACGATTAAAACGAGATACGCATTAGACCCTTATATTCCCGTTAGAGTCAGAGTACGTAGAAGATTGTTATGGAAACATAATATTTCAAAGTATACTTTATTCAGTAAAATGTGAACTTAATCGCTTTTCTATTCATCTCTATTCCTCCAATCAAGCGCCCCCTTTCCAACTTACCTTGGTTTTGCAAGAGCGTGCCAAAGAAATTCCTGGAAGTTTAAAATGGCTACATGAGTTCAAGTTCGAATTGCAAAAAAAAAAAAAATTTAACTCACTTCGGATTCTAGTCGGATTTGCATTTTCATTGCAGTCATTGATAATGCCGACGTTTGTGTTTTGCGCTTGTGTTTGGTAAACAAGGCTTCGAATTACAATTGTTTCAGTTTTTTGCGTAACTTGAATCGCGTTGAACATTTTTATACACAAATTACGACGAAGCAAAATGCGCGATGCTTTCTGGCGTTGCTTGAAATTGACGAATGAAAGCTCCAATAACGGTTGTTAAGAACAGAGATGGCTCCTCATGCTTGCGTTCGAAAATGCGGGTTCAGACGTAGCAACAAATGTTGCGCAATAATGTCCCTGTTTAGATTGTCCCCGTTTAAAGTCCGTGTTTTAGATTAAGAGAGACACTGAAAGGAAACACATGAGAGTGACAGAGACGAAAGACATTCCATCTTCGTCTTTCTCATGTGTTTCCTTCCAGTGTCTCGCGTTTTGTCTCCCTGTTTAAACCGGGACATTGTTAAAACGCAAGTGTATAAAATCGTGTAACACAAAAAGTACTAAAAATAACAACACTACATTGAAAACGGAGAGCAGGGTTCGGACTATACTCCGATCGGAGTAGATCTACTCCGTTTTTTAAAAAAATTTTGAAATCTACTCCGCCACTACCATATACCTGAAATCTACTCCGATTTTTTCACTTCACCAAACTCAAAATAATTTAGTCTATGTCACGATTTAGACGTAATGAGAACGAGTTTTTTGTGTTCCCTCGTTCGCAAACAAATTGTTGTTTTCCATACAGATGTCTCTGTATCTAAATCTTGACTGATGGAGATAAAAAAATATAAGTAATATGTAAATTTAAGTTATAAATGTTTGCTTCAAATAAATTGTAGACCTTTTTTTTTTTTGCGAAAATGAGAAATTCCAATTTACTACCCAAAAATTCATTTCTACTCCGATTTTTTCGGTCTTCTACTACTACGCTGGCTCTCAGATCATTTACTTTAAATCTAAAGCGAACCCGATGCGCTCGGAGCCAATAGAAGAAATGCCCCGAGACATTCCGGCACCCGTCCTCCGGCTTAAATAAAAAACCTTTACAAAAATTAGAATATAATTTGGCCCTTATACCCCCTCACTCCGCTACTATCTTCAGTATCCAGTGTCAGTTGCAGGAGACAGAGGTTTAATACTAATTTTTGTGCCATATGCCAATTGTTTTTTCAAATTCTGATAAAAATTTCATTCCTACCACTAACCATTTTCTGGCAGCACTTTCTTTAAGCGAACCCGACACGGTACTGCATTGTTTACTGAATTTATATGTACGTGTTCAGTATGTCACGTTACTGAATTCAGCCATTCAGTACGCAAAATTAAAACGATTTGGATTTTGTTCACTGAATCGCTTCCCTCATTGCGAGGCGCATGCACATCTATTTCACTAATACATTGGATTGCTTACTGCATTCAGTACCGTGTCGGGCTCGCTTAAGCTAAATCTAGGTTATAAGGATCCTCGAGGCTAAATCTAGGTTACAACTATCAAAATTGCGCGGGAAATTGCATATCAGCGTTCTTGAAACAAGTTAAAAGATCTGGAAAAGTAAATCTTCTTTCTCATAAGTTTACAAAGAAGTAACTCCCAAACCAAACAAACAATAAAAAAATAAGTTGAAGAGATTTCAAAAATGGTAAGTCGGATTAGAAGTTCAAATGGATTAAATTTAAAAATTGGCATTTTTAAGGATCAAGCAAGTTCGCCGGCACCAACAACGCCTGATCGTCGAAATGCCATGACGTCACCGGTTGGAGATTTCGAGCCTTTTGAGAATGAAGATGAAATTCTTGGTGATCAGACAATACGTGATGAGATGGAAGAAGATGGCGAAGAGCTGTTCGGTGATAACATGGAAAACGATTATCGACCGATGCCTGAGTTGGATCAATACGATCCTGCAATGCTGGATGATGGAGAAGATTTGTCGGAAATGTCTATTGGTGAACGTATGGCTGCTGAAGCCGAAATGCGACGTCGCGATCGTGCCAAGGGCATCCATCGTGACGATCGTGATTTGGGCTTCGATCAGAGCGACGACGAGGATGACTTGGGACCACGCGCTAAGAGGCGTGCTGGAGAGAAAGCCGCAGCCGGAGAAATGGACGATGCTGAAATGGTAGAATCTATTGAGAATCTAGAAGACACCAAGGGTCATTCGACGAAGGAGTGGGTCAGTATGTTGGGACCAAGTACAGAAATCGCAAATCGTTTCCAATCCTTTTTGCGTACATTCGTTGACGAGCGAGGCTGCTACACCTATCGCGATCGTATACGACGTATGTGCGAACAGAATAAATCATCATTTGTTGTCTCATACACGGATTTGGCTAATAAGGAGCATGTGTTGGCTTATTTTCTACCGGAAGCACCATTTCAAATGTTGGAAATTTTCGATAAAGTTGCCAAAGATATGGTTCTATCGATCTTTCCCACCTATGAGCGTGTTACAAGCGAAATTCATGTGCGTATTTCGGAGCTGCCATTAATTGAGGAATTGCGTACATTCAGGAAATTGCATTTGAATCAACTGGTGCGTACGTTGGGTGTTGTTACAGCAACGACGGGTGTACTTCCCCAACTATCGGTTATAAAATATGATTGTGTCAAATGTGGTTATGTTCTCGGACCGTTTGTTCAATCACAAAATTCTGAGGTCAAGCCTGGATCATGTCCGGAGTGTCAGAGTCAGGGTCCCTTTTCGGTGAGCTCATAGAAAACGGAACTTCAATGTGTTTTTAGTTTTTTAATTCAATTTAATTAAATTTATAGATCAATATGGAGCAAACCCTGTATCGGAACTATCAGAAAATAACGCTTCAAGAATCACCGGGACGTATACCAGCTGGACGCATACCACGTAGTAAGGATGTTATTTTATTGGCAGATCTTTGCGATATATGCAAACCCGGTGATGAGTTAGAAGTAACTGGAATTTATACAAACAACTACGATGGCTCATTGAATACGGATCAAGGCTTTCCGGTTTTTGCAACCGTAATTATTGCTAACCATATTCTAGTGAAGGATAGCAAGCAAGTTGTTCAATCGCTGACCGATGAAGATATTGCAACAATACAAAAGCTAAGCAAAGATCCACGCATTGTTGAGCGCATAGTCGCCTCCATGGCACCGTCCATATATGGACACGACTATATAAAACGTGCTCTGGCACTGGCGCTCTTCGGTGGTGAAGCCAAAAATCCTGGTGATAAACATAAAATCAGAGGGGATATTAATTTACTCATTTGTGGCGATCCTGGAACAGCAAAATCACAATTTTTAAAATACACCGAAAAAATAGCGCCACGTGCAGTTTTCACAACTGGCCAAGGAGCCAGTGCTGTCGGTCTAACTGCCTATGTACGTCGCAATCCCGTTTCGAAAGAGTGGACACTCGAAGCAGGTGCTTTGGTGCTTGCTGATCAAGGTGTTTGCTTGATCGATGAATTTGATAAAATGAACGATCAGGATCGTACGTCCATACACGAAGCGATGGAACAGCAATCGATTTCAATATCGAAAGCAGGAATTGTTACTTCATTGCAGGCTCGTTGTACTGTTATTGCTGCAGCCAATCCCATCGGTGGTCGTTATGATCCGTCGATGACCTTCACAGAGAATGTCAATCTCTCCGAACCGATCCTTTCGCGTTTCGATATACTTTGCGTTGTCAAGGATGAATTCGATCCAATGCAGGATCAGCATTTGGCAAAATTTGTCGTCAATTCCCATATACGACATCATCCGTCGAGTGATCAACACATCGAAGAGAGTCAAGAAACCGGTGTTAGCGAAATTCCTCAGGAATTGTTACGACAATACATTGTTTATTCCAAGGAAAATATTCGCCCAAAACTTACGGTAAATTTCAAATATTATTTCAAAAAGAAAATGAATTTTCATCATTCTTTTCTTCCAATTTCAGAACATCGACGAAGATAAAATTGCCAAAATGTATGCTCAACTTCGACAAGAGTCGTTTGCGACGGGCGCTCTACCCATTACTGTGCGCCACATTGAGAGTGTCATACGCATGTCTGAAGCACATGCACGCATGCATTTACGTCAAAGTGTCCTCGAATTGGATATTAGCATGGCTATTCGTATGATGCTTGAGAGTTTCATTGAGGCGCAGAAATTCAGTGTGATGAAGAAAATGCGTGCGACATTCCAAAAGTATTTGGCATTCCAGCGCGATCATAGCGAATTACTTTTCTTTATACTACGCCAGCTAACTTTGGATCAATTGGCCTATATTCGCTGTAAGGAAGGTCCATCGGCGACACACGTCGAGGTTATGGAACGTGATTTAATCGAACGTGCCCGACAATTGGATATTTATAACTTAAAACCCTTCTACGATTCGGATCTCTTCAAGCAAAATGGTTTCTCTTATGACCCGCGGACGAAAACAATTCTTCAAATTGTCACTGAAGCAGCCGTTTGAATCTAGTATATTGGAAAATATTCCAACACCTAATTTAAAGTACAATCACTCATTTTAAAATTATGATTCATTGCGGTTCATTGTTTAAGTTAAGTTTGCTTTTATATTAAAAATTAAAAATATTATACAAAAAAGTTTTTTTTTTTCGCGTGTACTTTTATTTTTGTGTGGCGGATCCAATATGGCTGACTTTTTTCAAAAATGGAAAGTGGGTGATTGGGACAGAGGGAGAGAGGGTGATGGGGAGAGGGAGAGATGGAGCGAGGGTGAGTGGGTGGGAGGGTTATATGGTGAGAGGGGAGAGAGGTGAGAGTGAGAGTGGAGGGAGAGAGAGGGAGAGGGTGAGAGGGTAGAAGGGAGAGAGCGTGAGAGAGGATAGAAGGAGAGAGAGCGAAAGAGAGGAGAGATGAGAGAGGGTGAAAGGGAGGAGAGGATATGGTGAGAGGTGAAGGAGGGATGTTGAGATGGTGAGAGGGTGGGAAGGTTGGATGGGAGAGAGAGAGAGATGGCGAAGCGATCGTCTGACTTTTTTCAAAAATGAAAAGTGGGAGGGAGGGTGGTATGGAGGTAGAGAGGGTGATGTCGAAGCGATCGTGGGAGGGTTGGGGGTTGGTGAGGAGCGAACAGGGGGCGAAGCCCCCTAGTATAAAAAACTTTTTTCATTTTATTCATTTAGTTGAGTTTTCCTACGTATAGTCCTTGCTCTATAGTATTAAATATATATCTATACAATATTTAATTGTTCAAATCGCATTCTTCAATCCCCATCGTCTAGTCCCATTTCTTTGTCGAAATCCTCTTCGCTGATTTTATTTTTCTTCAGCCTTTTAAAAAGCCTCAAATCATTGGCCAATTCATCCAATTCTTCTTGTGTGAACTTTTGTTTTCGCTTTCTTTCTCTCGCATCGGCGCCAGCAGCTGCCAAGCTTTCTTTTTTCCTTTGCTTTTTCGCTTTTCGAAGCTCTTTTTTGCTCTTGGCATCCATTTTCGCCTTTTTCGTTTGCTCCCACGATTCCGTTTTCTTTTTGAATTTTTTCTTTCCCGGCCATTCGCCAGTTTCTTCATAGGTCTTAATTTTTTCCTGCCTCACTTGCTCCTTTTGTGTATTCTTATAGCTAAGATTATTAACATCAACTTCCTGCTTCGGACCAATAAAACTATCAGCATTGCAATTTTTTAATTCTGGCATACGTGGCATTTGCAGCAAACCGTAGCCGGTTGCAGCTTTCCCAAGATCGATATCCTTTAGTCTTAGAATTGCATTGCACTCATGCTTGGTATAGGCACGAACATGTGATACAAATGCGCGCACAGCTCTATCGAAAATAGCTTTATCCGCTCTTTGAAGTCTATGTAGTTTTTCCAAAGTTGGCAAGAGCTTCTCAATTTTGTGTCGATCTCCTGGGAGTTCTTGCAGTTCGACTTTTTGATTGATTTTCAAAAATGTTATATAGGCGTCTTCGTTAGGTAGCAGGAATACAAGGGCATTTCCATCGTTGCCTTGCCTCGCCGTTCGTCCAACACGATGTACAAAACTAGCTGCATTCGCTGGTGGATCCCATTGTATGACCCAATCAATTTCTGGTACATCTAGACCTCTAGCAAGCACGTCTGTACAGAGCAATATGGATGAGGCTTCATTGCGGAATCGTTCGACGATTTTATTGCGTTTATGCTTCATTTTTCCATGTATTCCGAGGACGTTACGCTCTTTGGAAAGGAGGAAATGTGGCAGAACAGCTAGCCAATATTCAACACAAGCGCATGTTGGAAAAAAGATCATAACTTTCCCGTTTGTACAATCGGTTGATTTAAGAAAGTGCAATAGAGCTATAAACTTTTCTTCTGGCTCAACGATTCTATAGAAGTTTTGTAGCTTCACGGGTGTATTAATTGTAGATTTCTCCTTCACTGAAACCAATACGGGATTACGCAATCCAGCGCGTATTAGATCTGTTACTTCATTCGTTTGTGTTGCCGAAAAGAGTCCAGTTCGACGTTGTCTTGGTAGATAGCCAAGTATATTATTGATGGTCGCTTTAAACCCTAAATCTAAAAGACGATCAGCTTCGTCCAATACGAGCAGTTCCTATAAAGACACAAATTCTTATTTCAAAATGGAATGGAATATATCGGATTATTGAAATCTACCCACCAGACTCTTCACACGCGCAGCTAAATTCAAATCATTTCCTTTCCGTTGAAACAAATCTTCCAAGCGTCCTGGCGTACATACGAGAATACAAGAACCCGTTTTCTTTAAAGTACTTATATCTTCTTCTATACTATTTCCACCAACGATTAATTGCTGTCGCAAATGTTTTAAGTGCTCGTGTTCAAGAAATTTCGCCAGAACTTCCGATATTTGGAAAGCCAGCTCACGGGTTGGCGAAATTATTAAGGCACCTATTTCTTTAGCTGTCCATGGGGTTTCTTTGTGACGACGCTGTAGGATTTCTATTAAAGGAACGATGAAGGCAAGAGTTTTACCAGAACCAGTAACGGCTTCGACGGAGACATCTTTGCGGGTCAATAGTAACGGAATCGTTGCAGTCTACAAATGAATTTCAAAACATTCACATAAACAAATATAATAACCACATGTACTCACTTGTACTGGAGTCATAAGTTCGAAGTCAAAATCTTCGATTACTTCCAGTATGGCCTGGGATAGTGGAGGTTTATCTAAATCTGTCCACTTTTTCCGTGACATCTTAATTTGATTGCTTTTTTATAATCTTGTTTAACGGTTTAACACAAAAAAATGCAATGCAATATGTATAAACAAATATTAGTGTTGTGAGGAGTATTCGCATCCGCAATCACGAATACACGCATGTGCTTTTACATTTGACGCATTTGGCGAATATTTTGAGAACAGGAGACACCAAAACCGCAAATACTGATGTACGTTGAGTAAACCTATAATGAAGTTTACTGAGAAGGCTCGTAATAAAATCAAATTCGCTTCGTGAATATATAAATACCTTCGCATACCCGAATATTAAACTGTAACATTTGTTACATCACTAACAACTGCGATAGAGCTGGAGAAACAATCGATAGCACTATCGATATTATTACGCTATTTACACGTTGACATTTCGATAAAGAAACAAACTTTTTGTGGACTAGGGACGGGGATGATGTTGGTGATGATGATGTGATGTGATGGTGATGATGATGATGGTCATGATGATGATGATGATGATAGTGATGATGATGATGATCATGGTGATGGTGAGTTGGTGATGATGATGGTGATGATGATGTTGATGGTGATGATGTTGATAATGATGATGGTGATGCTGAGGTTGGTGATGATGAGGTTGGTGATGATGATGATGGTGATGATAATAGTGATGATGATGGTGATGATGATGTTGTTGATGATGATGGTGATGCTGATGATGATGATGATGTTGGTGATGATGAGGTTGGTGATGATGAGGTTGGTGATGATGATGATGATAATAGTGATGATGATGGATGATCGATGATGTGTAGTTGATGATATGTGTGATGCTGATGATGATGATGATGTGATGATGATGGTATATGGTATGATGATGGTGATCATAATAGTGATGATGACGATAATGATCATGGTGATGGTGAGGTTTGATATTCAATGTTGTTATGGTGATGAATGAATTTGATGACTGTTGATGGTGTTACAATGATTATGGGATGAATAATGTTATTCTGATGATCGAGATGGTTTGCCATTTGATGATTGTTGATTATACTTACAACAACTCAACTTGCAGTTTTCATCACGTCGTAAGAAAAATCTTCAGAAATTCTGCGACTTTATGTGTCATATTTTCAAAAGAATGAGAATTATAGGCGTCATGCAAAAATTTTATTCCATGCACTGATGCCAGAACGAGTGGGTTTGCCCGTTTTGAGGGATTTTTTTCGATTTTACCTTCAACCAAAAATCACTTCAAATGTTTGCAAGGGATTTTTACTGATCACTTTCCTAAAGAAAACAGAAATAGAGAGATTTTTTTCAATATCCGAGGGAAAAGAGTCACCAAAATGCTGCCTAGCATCAGTGCTGGTTACAAAGTATGGAGAATTGAGTAAGAAAGGTTTTAAAATTCGGCTTCTGAGGAGGGATACTTAAGCACAGTATTTTAATAAATTATTACTATGTAGGACCACCATTAATTTTTTAAATTTAAAACTTACAAATGATTTATATTTAAACAGCTCAAACATGCTTGATTGAAATCACAAGCAATTTGCCAATGAAATTAGTTTAAATTTTAAAATATATCTCCCGATAGTACTATCGATGCTATCGATATTTCAGACTATCGATAGTTCTCCAGCTCTAAACTGTGGTCAACAAGTTTGTTTTGATTTTTTGACATTTGACTAGCACGTGCTTGAGGGTTGCCGTGTCCACATTTTAATATACTATTTCTCATACTTTTCAAAAGAGTACAAGTTTATGTTTCAATACGAAATAAGTAGACTTGTTAAAAAGAGCTTGATATGGTTCTCAGACTATTTTGTTTAAAATCTGAATTTAGCTAATAAAGAAGAATTTATAAAACACCCTTCCAGACTATAAAGTTTATAGTTGAGTCAGCTGTTTTGTGATTTGATTGGTTATAATCAGGGCTTCGATTTTGTTAACTTTTATAAATTTTGAAGCATACTTTATGGATTAAAAATTATGTTCAACTCGCATAAAATTAAGATTCAAATCGATTTTTAACTTCAGTATGAATTTATTTGGAGTTAGAAAAGCTTTTTGAAGTTCAATTTCGCTAAACTTATTCGCAAAATGTTGGTAAGAACAATTTTTACTCCATAAAGTAGGCTTTTAATTTATAAAAGTCAACAAAATCCGAGCCCTGGTTATAACAAAAATTTTCACCCGCCAAATTCGTGCTTCAAATTTAAAAAGTCGAAAAAACGGAAAAAAGAAGACCTGAGCAGAACATTAGGCATGCTTTTATTGAGACGCCAGAGATCGCGGAAAATTAAGGCGAGAAATCAGGAACACAAACAGCTGATTACAGTGTTATGAGTTTTAGTTCAACAAATCCTCGAATTGATAATAATTATAATAAAATCAAATTTTCGTTAGCCAAAAGAATTTATGTGAACATTCACTTGAAGCCAAAAAGGATATCGAACGCATCCTGTCCTCACTTTTAAGTGTTCACTGTATTAGAAACAACTGCGTTTGGTAGTTAGGTGTTTTTTTTTTACAACCAATTCCTTCCATAGAACGTTGTTCAATATCTTGTTGCATACCGCTAAAATAGCGTGTTGCGACGGTTACAAATCAGACATTCAAACATACCTTCTCTTTTATGTAAGCACTTATTTGGAGCAAGACGACAAGAACACACGTGCACAGCATACATACATAGTTGAATAAATAGTTTTTAATTTGCATGTCGTCATTTATTTTTGGGGGTTAGGTAGTTAGGTAGCTATAGCAACTTTCTTAAGGCCTACTAAACAAACGAACAAACATGGAACGCAACTTTCTCACTTTGAAAACTATATCGCACCACAAAATCGACTTCATAGGAAGGTAGCGATATGAGTATTCGCGATACGACATGCTAAGTTCTTTTTAGTCATTGGGGTAACTTACTTATTTGCAGCTGGAAGTTTTCCTTTAGTTCTACTTAGACGATTGCACTGAGTAAACAAGGATTCAAGTGCTTTATTAAAAAATTTCGTCATTTCGAAATAATTTCATAAAACGAAAAAGAAGAAGAGTATATCCTTGAATAAGAAATCAAATCAAGTGTGAGAAAATGCACTTCCGCTGCAAGTACAAGCGTTTCCTGTTGTCAATGTCAGTCTTGGTGAACGCTTTATGCGTTATTCGAAGCACAAATTCGTTCGGTATTAATGGCCCTAATGGAACAATTTTTCATTATCAAGACATCAATCAGTGCAAACGCAATGATTTCTATGATTTGGACTATTTTTCATGCATTGCATGCAATGGCGACGACATGAAATTGCAGCCGACCGAGGATAGTAAGTATGTCACTAGTGGGGCGTGTGTTAGGCGCTGTGGGTGTCATAATTTCTATTGATTAAATAGAAGAAAACTAGCGAAAGGTGATATTGAAATTGTGTTAAGAAATTGATTTCAATTGTAATATTAAATTTTTTGAATTACACTGGTCAACAAAATTATTTTATAAAAGCGTTTGCTTATCGAATATTTTAACCCTTCAATTGCCGTGTCTAAGCTGATGCAATTTCGGCTCTTATTTTTCATTAAAGTGACATAGAAAGACTTGTTTAGTGAAAAAAAAAAATATATAAAAATAATATTTAACCCATTTCAGCAAAGCAATTCTATATGTGTATTAGTGAAATAGATGTGCATGCGTATAAAAATAATATTTAACCCATTAGTGCCCACTGGCAACTGAAGTTGCCAACCGAGATTCCACTCTTATTTTCGCTCTGAGAGTGGTACAGAAGCCAAATATGAGCAAAAGAGAGTATGACGACTGAGATACAATCTCTTTTGCTCTATTCTTGCACATTCGAGTTTAGTCTCAGCGCGCACGTGGAAAGTCTATTTATTCAAACTTTGAAAACAAAACTCGAAAATTTTAATTCTGGGCACTAATGGGTTAAGGGAAGCGATTCATTAAGCAAAATCCAAATCGATTTGATTTTGCGTACTCAATGGCTGAATTCAGTAACGTGTCGGCGCAGACATACTGAACACGTACATATGAATTAGTAGTGGTATTCATGCAGCTTCGCAAATGCCTTCGCAACTTTTCCCATCGTAAATTTTCATATAAATTTTGACAGTTGTGTGACAAATTTCTCATTTCCCACAATTTGCGAAGCTGCATGAGTACCACTAGTGTTTCTAATTGCCATTTATAGCGATATATGTGCTAATTACCTTAGATCTAGGCCTGCAGGTGACACTGGGAATTGAAGATAGTAGCGTAGTGGGGGGTAAAAGGGCCAAATTATATTCTAATTTTTATAAAGGATATTTTTTTAAGTCGGAGGAGGGGCGCCGGGATGTTTCGGGGAATTTCTTCCATTTCCCCCGGGCGCCAAAATGTCTCGCTACGCCAATGTTTAATTAATTAATTAATTATTTTTGGCCATTGACCGTGTGATGGGACATTAATACGATGTTTTGCCTCAGTTTCATTAGTGGTATTCAAGCAACAGTGCAAACGCAGTGTGCAATATTTGCACTTGTCAATTTGTACGCAAATTGACAAGTGCAAATATTGCACACTGCGTTTGCACTGTTGCTTGAATACCACTATTATCTTTCTTGCATTCAAACCAAACCGAGTACAGTATTCCTCGGATATATGCACCCCGGTTATAAGCATTCCCTGTTTATATGCACGCGAATTTGTGTCATATGCTTTACATTTTCATACAAGAAGCCCGCTTATAAGCATTCCCCGCTTATAAGCACTATTTTCCGTGCATTTTGCACGGCGCTTATATCCGGGGAATACTGTAGTTGAATTGGGTCGATGCTGAAAATGAAGACCCAAAAAATCTCTACATAAATTTAGGCTAATTCCCTCCGCCATTAAAATAGCCACCGACATTTTTGAATGATATAAACTGTGACAACCGTACATATTTTTTTATAAATTTTTTTTTTAGGATTTGCGTGTCAATGTGCACCTAATACGCTTGAAATAGCGTTCTACGATAGCAATCGGGAACGTCCAATCTGTGCGAAACGTAATTTGAATTGCAGAAAAAATGAGACCAGCACAACAAATACGACCGATGGTAATGATTGCATTGAAAGCGGAAACGGAAACGGAAATGAAAATGAAAAGAAGGCCCCTTGTACTGCCCCTTAAAATTTGTTAATCATACCAAAGAGGAGACTATTGATGACGGGAATGTGGATAGTGGTGGCGTTGGCGTTGGCTTTGGACAAAAACTTCCGACGATACGCATAAGACGCGTTGAGATCTTAAATTTTGTCAATTGTCATTGCGATTTAAAATATAATTTCCACTATCAGGACTATTGTATTGCTAATGAGCTTTTGAAACCCTATCTGCATTACAATTCGTATTGGCAGCCGATTCGAGTCAGTCAACATGGACATTTTGGAGAATTGAAATTTGTTGCTTTCTTCTGTCTGCGCATGCGCATGAGCACAGTTTGCAATCAACTTGCCAATTTATGTATTTTAGCCCACTATTCATTTCGATAAGAACTCACCGTGCAGTGCATTCTTACTGACACAGGCTTCGGATGTTGCCTTCCGTTATGGCGCATCCATGGATGATCAATTACGTCCAATGCGGCCATTTTTGTTTTTCAAAAAGAGTCAACAAACTGCCGAGCTACTCAGAGAGCCTATGATCAATTCGAGTTCATACGGTTTGACGGTAAGTCTTCGCTAAATTGCTCCTTTGTCCAATTAAAAATTCCTTAAAAATTGATTTTTAGAACAACAATGAGATACAACTTTTTAGCACACACTACACGCTCGATGGTAAACTGAAGCGACGTGGACCTTTCCATTTGGATTACATCAATCTCTGTGGCACAAATGTGAAGAGAAATGTAGAATTTGGAAAAATTTTCAAACCCATTGAATGCTCACTGAATTTGGAGACTTTGATCGATTTGGCTCAAGGAAGGATGAGTGATTTTATAAGCCTTTTCCTCAATTACAGCAGCAGTTCTCCGGCAAAAAGAACCCGGATGCATTCGATTCCAATTTTAATTGAAAACCTCACACCAGAAAACCAGGTAGGTTCATTAATGATTCACAATAATAGTGGAAATTGGGTGACCTAAACGCCCAAAAGTAAAATTATAAACTTAAACAGGTTAAATGAAACTACTAATTATTCGAATGATCTTGATGAATGATTCCCCAATAGGAAATGTTGAACTGTGTGACATGATCATGATCATTGAATTATACAGGGTGTTCCGTTTGTGATGGTCAACCGGTCGGGAGCTAATAGAGAAGGTCAGAACTAACAACAAATCGTATGGCAGGGGGGGGGGGGGAGTCCAAAATGCACCCCTGAGGAGTTATAAGGGAAAGAAAGAAATTTTCAATTGTTTCAGAAAAAAAATTGTCACGCCTCAACTTTTGTATCCAAGATAAAAATTTTAATGCAGTTCGACAGAGAATTGTCAGACCTTTCTAGGCGTATAAAATAGTCTTACACTTTATTGCAGCTTCAAGGGTATTTGAGCCTTCAAAGTCAAATTTTAAAAAATTTTTTAAACATTTTTTGACTTTGAGAGCCATTTTGGTATGAAAAAGGTCCTATTAACACCCAAATTTTTTATTTTATTCAAAATGCTAGATCGATTTCCTTTAACTTGGTACCCCATATGTCTAATAAATTTTTTGAAAATAATATGAGAAAATTAAATATCTAAATGAACATCTATCCGTTTGCTATCAATGAAGTCGAACTTATTAGTAGGGCTCGGATTTTTATGCTATTATAAATTTAAAGCATACTTTATGGAGTAAAAATTTTGTTCAACTCACATAAAGTTCAGATTCAAATCGATTTTTAACTTCAATGTGCATTTTTTGAAATTAGAAAAGCGGTTTGAGGTTGAAAATCCCTCAACTTATTCACAAAATGCCGGTTATTAAAAGTTGTTGATCCGCAAAGTATGCTTTAAATTTTTAAAAGCATAAAAATCCGAGCCCTACTTATTAGATGATATTGATATTGAAGTTTAGCGTCCGGTCTATACAATTGGTGCTTCACCAGACGTTTTGGTTTTTGCCCCAGGGGAAGTGTGCATTCTTCCCCCAGGTACCCATCTTGCCTCATCAGTGAGTATGGACCGAATTGGCTATCCTGGGTGGGGATACGGTGCTATCCAAACCTCATAAATTACCACAGCCACCACGAAACTCCCCGAAGGGCCAACCCAATATCCGGCGGGATGCTAAAACGCATCCCGGGGCACCGGATCCCGTGGTAACATGTTATGTCTAGTTAACAGCGTGAATACAGCTATAACTAGTATAGCTGCAACACGCCATGCTACCAAATCGTGACTCCATACTCAGTCGGTCTGTTTTGGCCCTCAGTTGGCTAGGGTCCGCGGGGTTGCCAAGCCCGTAAATCATAATGATAACCCTTGCGGGAAACTTATTAGATTTGATACAGAAAAATAATTATTGAACTACGGATAAATTCAACACGAATAAATGCAAAAACGTCATAAGTGCAAGGTGCTTTCAAGCCTTTTTTTATGCGTTCTCCTAAAAGTATGCACGGATTAATGCAAAGAACGCATAATTGCACAAGTATTCGAGAAAAAAACGTGTTGCATTTATCCGTACTCTACTGTATATTATTTTCCATCAACAAATAACCTATGAGTATGTATGCGGTAAAGGGTTAATTAGTTTATATCGAAAATTTATAGAAGAGAATTCAAAACTTAACCACTATAAAATTACCTTTTTTTTTGTTAAATAGATCGATCATCAGCCCTCAGAATGGTTTCTAGTAAAGCGCTTCCAAATGATTACCGCTCAACCACGCTCGCAACTTGGACCGCGAACGCCCACCTACGAGGATAATCATAAACTCCAGCTCTACAAATCGATACGTTTCGCCTCAAAATTTGAACTTCACTACAAAATCCATCCACATAATCGAATCTCTATACCGATTCTCCGCTTACATCATCATCACTATGAATTCCAAGCCAATACGACATTGGATGAGAGATTTCGCTTTCGTCTAGCCGTGACATTTTCCATAGCTACTCAACCGAATTCTCCAGTCGGACGGCATCAATTGCTGTACGAGATTGTCTTCCCATTCCTTCTCCTTACTGTCGTTACCATTTCACTTCTGCGGGCGCATAACTATCGCAAACGACGTCGCCGTTCGACGATAATTTCCAATTCAACTGGAGCACCGCAAGCGATTCCAATGGAGTTTTGTGATTTCCGAACAGTGCTCGAGTTCCTGATTCAATTGTCCTCCAATTTATCGCATGCAATGTTGATTTGTTTTCTGCTCCATGTGATTTATGATGCGATGGCATTTTTAACACAAAAGGAAGTGAACCTCACATTGCCATTGAATAAAAATGGCCAAGACAACAACAACAATGGAATGACATTGAAAATTCTTATTTATGCAGCTTTGTTGCTGAAGGTAAGTCACCACCGCCATCACGCTCAAGCAAGTTAGGAGGCTCCCCATTGGATCATGAGTGCAATAATTTATTCAATTTTTTTTTTTTGCAGTTTCTCTTTTGTCTCGTCCATTTGTGGCGTTCCACTCACTTTGATCTCTTCTTCATCGATTGGGAGCGTCCGAAAAGCTATGATAACAATCATTTCAATCTGAAGAGCAATCTGGAAACATCATCCGTCTGCTCCAGTGTGCGTACGTTCGTTAGTGAGAATAATGTTTCCGCATGGAGGATTTTCTTCACCGCAAACGAATGGATACGCTTGAGTACAAAGCGGAAAATTTCACCGTTTATTCAGGGATTGGGCGTTCTGTTGCTGTATGAGGTAGGTCATAGATAAAAATAGTTCGCACTGTGGTTAAAGCTCATAGATATTTTAATGTACAGTGTACTCTCTCCTTGCGGACACCACTCTTAAACGGAAAATTTTTGAGAGTGAGAGAGAGAGAGAAAGAGAGAGAGAGAGAGAAGAGAGAGAGAGAGAGAGAGAGAGAGAAAGAGAAGAGAGAGAAAGAGAGGAGAGAGAGAGAGAAAGAAGAGAAGAGAGAAAGAGAGAGAGAGAAAGAGAGAAAGAGAGAAAGAGAGAGAAGGAGAAGAGAGAAGAGAGAAAGAGAGAGAGAAAGAGAGAAGAGAGAAAGAGAGAAAGAGAGAAAGAAAAGAGAGAGAGAAGAGAGAGAGAGAGAAAGAGAGAGAAGAGAAAGAGAAGAGAGAGAGAAAGAGAGAGAGAGAAGAGAGAAAGAGAGAAAGAGAGAGAGAAAGAGAGAAAGAGAAGAGAGAAGAGAGAAGAGAGAGAGAAGAGAGAAGAGAGAGAGAGAGAGAAAGAGAGAGAGAGAGAGAAGAGAGAGAGAGAAAGAGAGAGAGAGAGAGAGAGAAAGAGAGAAGAGAGAGAGAGAGAGAGAAAGAGAGAGAGAAGAGAGAGAGAGAGAAAGAGAGAGAAAGAGAGAGAGAAAAGAGAGAGAGGAGAGAAGAGAGAGAGAAGAAAGAAGAGAGAAGAGAGAGAGAGAGAGAAGAGAGAGAAGAGAAAGAGAGAGAGAGAGAAGAGAGAAGAGAGAAGAGAGAGAGAAAAGAGAAGAGAGAAAAGAGAGGAGAGAGAGAGAGAGAAAGGAAAGAGAGAGAGAGAAAGAGAGAAAAGAGAGAGAGAGAAAGAGAGAAAAAGAGAAGAGAGAGAAAGAGAGAGAAGAAGAGAAGGAGAGAGAGAAAGAGGAAGAGAGAAAGGAGAGAGAAGATGATAGAACGATTTCTGAAAGTAGTTCGGTGAGTTAGAACCTATATTGAGTTAGTAGAGATGCAGAATTTTTTTTAAATCGATGTCAAAAAGTGTGGCCGAGAATTAAGTTGCGCACTTACTTATGGCTATATCTCGTAACGCGTTCAATATTTTATCTTCCTATCTATGACAAAGTTTTAGCCCTAGACTCATTAAACATATTTGTAGTACTAACTGACCCGAAGATATAGTCATAAGTAAGTAAAAAGGGAGTTGCTGCACTCACCGAACACTTTCAGAAACTGCAGTCACATTTTGGTATACATTTTATGTGTTGCACAGTGTAATGGGATATACGAATGGGTTCCAATTCAATTCCAATTTGAATTTATTTAAATAATTCTCTTCTATTTTTTCTCTCCTCCTCTCTCGAAGTATTTCAATTTCCACGCCGCTACTCAAGAAGATTTGATCCTCCAATTATACGTCATCATAGTGCTTCATATTGGAATTTACATTGCTCAGCGTGTCTATCACTTCCTATTTACCAATTACATAACCGGCGATCCATTCAAGAAATTTATTGACCTCTGTTCCTGGGCGAATATATCGGTTTTCATACTGCGTGAATCCTCTTATGGCTACTACATTCACGGTCGTTCTCCACACGGTTTCGCCGACACGGATATGTCATCGATGATCATGCAGCTTCAGCGCGAATCTCAGAGTATGTGCGGACGACGTGGTCTTTTGAGTGATTCCGATCAACAGACCTACATCATTTTGCCACCAGTCAATTTACGGTGGGGCAATTATCGATTTCGATTTTTCAATAATTTTTTAATTTTTAATATTCGATTTTTTTTTTTTTTTCACAGCACTTATTTCCGGCGTCTGTTGATTCCGTTTCAACGTTCTTATAGCATCTCACAGGCTCACTATCAAAAGGAAACCACTAGTCTTGGTGTTGTTAGCACCATCGATGGAAATTTGGAACGAACCTCCATTGCCTACAGTAGTATTAATCGATTCTTTTGTGCTTTCATCGATCATGTAAGTCATAGAGAACAAAAAAACCCTTCTTCCGATGATTGGCTCCATCTGAAATTTGAAATCTTTTTAGGCTATCAAAGATATGGATTACATTATAAAGGAGAAAACTATCTTGGAGAGAATTTTGGACTGTGAATTTGAAAATTATTTGACTGAAAGTGAGTATCAATGAACAATTCTTACATAAATCTCCTTTGACCCATGATACAAGAAAACAAGATAGCGCCACTTCAGTACCGCTATTTTGAGGCCGAAAATTGAGTTTGTGACGTCACTGAGCGAGAAATTGTTGTTGTTTCCATGCTATTCAAAAAAGTTAAAAGCCGGTTTAACATGGGAAAACAACAACAACGAATCGCGATTTTGAGTTTGTGACGTTTCCTCTCTCAAGTGGCGCTATCTTGTTTTCTTGTATCATGCTTTGACCATTGAAAACTGCATATGGCTGATGATGATGATCTTAAGTTCCTCTCAACCCAGCTTCAAAAAAAAAAGCAAGACTTTGATATACCTAGCGTCTCGACAATATTTCGACGCACTACGTTTTGCTTTTCCCGTACGGAAGTTACGAAAAATCTCAATTTTGGGCGTGGCAGAGGGCGTCCATTTTCTGGGGGTCCAACATACCTGTGTGCCAAATTTTAATGTGATTGGTTCAGCCGTTTCGAAAGAGATCCCATCTCTAACGGACGGACAGATAGATAGACATGTCTAAATTGATCCAGTTTTCGATCCTGTCTCTTAAGCGGACACCTATTTGACCCAAAAATATGCCGATTAATAGGGGCGCCCGCTTAAGTGGAAACTATTTGAGAAGCAGAAACACTAGAGTATTCCCAAAAAGTGTCCGTAAGGAAAGAGAGTACACTGTATATATTTGTCTACGGCGCTTAGTTGTAGCTGTTACAAGATCCGCACAAAACTAATATACCCTGCTTATGCTGGGTATAAAAAGATAAGGGGAAAGAATAAAAATTTAAGCTCTACAAGGAATCGAGAGTATCAAAATACTGTTTCTTTCTTTCTTTTTTGCAGATAAAGGAACCTTTTACATCGACAATGCGAACTCATTTAGCCAGCTCTTCCTCTACGGCAATGAGCTTCACACTTTTGTGTTGGAGTTTTTATTGCTTTTGGCTACATTTATGTCAACTCACAGTTTGATTCTGGCATTGGTCTTCGTCTGTTTATTTAACGCGGTAAGTGAAAAATCGTGTTATGAGATCTTTGAAGTCAACACAAATAAATTTTCCCCTTTTTTTGCAGATCGTACAGCGAATGTTTTCGTTATGGATGCGACGCAATGTCTCCCAAAAAACGTTAATCGATAAGAGATTTTTACTTTAAGAAATCATAAAATATGCTTCTTTATGCCATTAAATGCATTTTATATATATCCTTAAATAAATATTAAAACATTAATCGAGTTGAAATAAATAAAAAAATCAAATAAAAGACGAACAATTAATTTCTCATCTCAGAGTTTTATAAAAGACAAGTAAGGGTGTTTTAGAGTCAGGCGAACCTGAAAATACAATACCCGACGTAGATAAAAAGGGTTAATTGTATATATGTTTCAATCAAAGTAACAAGAAATATACTTCTTAAGTTGAACAAGTCGTAGCAGGCAAAAAGATGCACAATGTTATAAAACGCAAATTATTTTCACTTTTTTTTTTGAAGCGCTCGCTTTTAAACAAAAACACGTGTGTTCTGCTGGAAGCTTTACAACTCACTGTTGACGTTTGCAGTGAAGTTTGCTGTCATGTTAGTTTGACATTTCAACTGTCACAACATAGTAAACATTCAAGTGGTCCACTCTAAGTGACAGTCCACTTAAGGTGACCTTACCCTAAAAATAAACCGATCAAGAAAATATTTGGAGAGGATGTTTATGACTATAGGGCAAGCAGAAATGCCAGCTTTCATTCAAGTCCCATTTGAATTGCCAGGTGTAGGAGGCAAATTTAAAAAAAAAAAAAATAAAACACGCTTAAATGTTTCAAAATATTTTTTTTTCCAGAAGAACACTATGTCGAGAATATTGTGAATAATATTTAAGTCAATACAAGTAAAACGAACACAGTTACAGCGTTTCAAGCGACCGGCCGCGATACCAGTGATGCCAGATTGAGGGATTTTCCACATTTTTAAGGATTTTTTTCGTTTTAATTTTTAAATTAATACTTCCAATACGAAAAAGGGATTTTTCATAACCATTTTTCTAAAGCAAACAGGACAAAGGGTTTTTTTTTTTAAATATCCGTGTGAAAAGTGGCGCTGAAATACTGGCAGCACTGCGTGATACTGATTTTTATACCTGTCCTGCCTGGCAACCGCTCGATATGTCCAGTTCTACACTAGGCGACAGTCGCCGGAGACACATATTTTTTTGAGGGTAAGGCACGGCCGAATGAGAGAGCAAACAGTACCCTCTCTCTTCCGCAAAACAAAATGTGTCTCCGGTGACTTGTTCAGACGTTTAAGTCCTTTTAGAAAACATTATTAGTCATCACTTTTAAGGATATTTACATCAAATAAAATTTATTAATTAATTTTTTTTGTTTTTAATTTTCGGTTCTTTCCAAAAGTTCTACGATTAAAATAAAACGTATCGTTACATACACAGCTATACACAAAAATTCAGTTACATTTAGTTTTCGAGTTGTTTTTTTTTTTTTTGTTTTTATGTAATCCTTAGTTAGAAGTAGTTTCTTTGTATATTGTAAAGAAGCTTAAATATTATTAATCAAAGTTTTTTTTTTATTCATTTTTATTTTAAGATTTAGATTTTCATTTTAGTTTTTTTTTTCACATTTAAAAATAAATTGTCTTTTCTTAGACTACCAAAAGACTGCTTTCCGTTTTTTACTTTCTTTCCACTCATACATACCAATTAAATATGTAATAGTAACCCACCAAATAGTCTATTCATTGCTTGTTTTCACGAAGTACTTTTATTATTATTTTTTTTTTTTTTGTCATTTCTAATTATTAATTAAATTTCCATACTGTTTATTTAAATGTTGCATAGTGAGACCTGCTGTGAGCTCTAGGAGAGCGCCTCTTGAAGTAATTTCTATGTTGGTAATGTTGTTGGTATATATTCTTATATGTATTTAGTTATTTATTTGAGAGAAGAAGTGTGTAGAGTGCTTAGAAAAGGATAGTATTTAGAAAATATAATCGGATTGATTTACTTAATATAATAGGAGATTTCCTTTGAACGTGTTTTTGCCTGGAAAACCTCCACACAAACTCGTAAACCAATAAGGTTAAAAAATTAATAAATGAAATTTTGTATGAAAAATTTTCCGCTTTTCACATTGAGGCTCATAGTATTCAGCACAGTTTAATATTTTTGAAGGTTTAAACCAGTGCTTGCCAGCACGACCACTACCACAATTTCTCTCATTCTTCACATGTATGTGTGCTTATTCATTGCCGCTGCCAAACTGATTGAATTCTCTCGCTAACACAGACGCTGTGTGCGAGAAACAACAACAAAGAAACAACAAAGCCGCAATACTCAGCCTTGTATGAAAGAGTATTACGCTGGCAAGCACTGGTTTAAACTTTCAAATTATAGTCTTCCGGGGAGTTTAAACCAGAGGGGGTTTAAACCTTCAAAAAGTTTAAGCTGCATTGAAGACTACGACCCCTAAGAGAATATCCTGAATATTTCTAAATATTGAAATAGAAACGAATTTTTGAAAAAAAATATATTCACTCTCTGGCTTCGAAATGTTTACTTTAAGGGGCCAATTCATGTCGGTCTTCTATCAATAATGTTGTTATCAATAACTATATTAGAGACTATTAAAGTAATTAAATTATTTGTCATGAATTTCAAATATATTCCCAGCGGCCAAAATGCTGCCTACAGACGCAATAGACCGTAACACATTTAATAGGCCGAAGACGAAGAGAGTAGAAGAGTTTCAATGTTTCTATCACATTTTCTCTTAAATAGTTGAAGAAAATTAATTATTGAATGAGGATTTTGAGATGCTTGGATATAATGATTGAGATTTATAAGGATTTAATGGAAATGAAGAGGTTTTGTTTTTTTTTTTAAATTTTGATTAAGGGGACCTTCTGGTCTAGAATTTTTTGAAAATTGATTTTTTTTTTTAATATTTCGGAAGAATAGACTTTTAAGAATATGCTGGCAAAGTTTCGTGAAGATATTCACAAATTTTTCTTTGCTACAGCGTTTTAGTAGTAGAGAACATGCAGCAGCGCGCTTGATAAAAGCAATTTGAACGCGTTTATCTAAAACTACTTTTTTTGACCTGGTTGAATGAAATACAAAAAAACCATCGAACGATTTGTCTGGAATTTTTATATATTATTCATAACATCAATGCTATGGCGAACTAGAATCGAATTTTTATTTCAAGAACTTATAATTTTTCATCAAAAAATGGTCAAAAAAAGGGGAGTTTTTGATGGTTGAAATAAAAATTTGCGCCATTTTGTCAATTAAAAAAAAATTTTTTTTATTCTAGTTCCTGCATAGCCGCATTCATTCTGATTAATAACTATATTTTTTGTTTTTTTTTCCATTACCAGAACTGCCAAAATCTTTCACACCACGGAGGTACTTTTTCAAAGAGAGTCCACTTCAACGCCATTTTAAAATAACAAAAAAAAAAATTTACAACAAATTTTTTATTTTTTGTCAATAAAGAATATAATAAGCTGCATACTTAGAAAATCGTTTTTATTGGCTTAATACCAAAAAAAAATCATGAAAATACCTAAATTTTCGTGCTCTAGACAAAGGTCCTTAAATCGATGATGAAGTCATTTCAAAAGGGACAATCAGGCAACATTCATGACGCTAGTATTTGTGTTAATTGTTGTTGTTTTGTTGCTCCTGTTTTTGTTGAAATGTTCCAAAGAAATCATCAGTTTAAGTAGGAAGTTGTGTGTGTGTTAGGTATTTTAAAACCCACATTTCACAAAAGTTGATTGGTTTTTTGTCCCATTTTTGCCCCTACACTTTCTTTTTTTTTTTTTTTGTGTTCGTATACTTCAAAATAGGTTTATTTTCTTTAAAATAAGCAAATATTTACATACGTTACTATAAACATATTGCCAAAGCAAAGAGAATTTGCATTTCCTTCAGGCTTAATACGATTTTTGAATATTTTTCTTTCTATCTTATGAATGATATTTCCATTTGTGGGTATATAAATATGTACTTATAGAAAAACAATTAAGAATAACGTGCGAAAAATATTTAAAAAAAAAAAAAATTTGTTTGGAAATTTACAACATTTTCAAAATATATGAATTTTTTCTTTTTGGATATATTTATATATATGTATGAATATGTGCTTATGCTTATAATTGGATTTTAAAATTCTCAATTTCATGTGAATTTGTTCGTCCACAAGTTTCATCAGTTGTCTTTTTTCAATTATTTAAATTTAGTTTATGTCAAAAAAAAAAAAAAAAAAAATAAATGAAGAAATGACGTTCGAAAATATTATTAAAAGCAGCACGAGTCCTTTTCGATTGACTGGTAGGGAACAATACTTGCGTTGCCCTTCAAAGTAAACCGATGAAATATTGAATCGTCGTTGGGCAGAGTTCCCATATTTCTATTATCAACTGCGATAAGATGTTTTTTTTTTTTTGAGGTTTCAAGAAAAAAAAAAAAATGGTGGATAAATAAAAGTATAAAATCAAGCTTAAGCCGTTCACATTTAAATAGCCCTAAAAACGAACATCTTAACTAGTATAATTATAAACTCAAAGAGTGCATTTAAAAGTTATACTTAATTCTCTTCTTAGGCCCTACAATGAAGACGTAATTCTTTATGCCTTAAATTTAATAAACAAAAACACACACAAAAAAAAAAAAAACATTTATCGTTAAACCTACATGCAATAAACTGTTCTTATCCACTTCTTAGGCTTACCCTATTCGGTTAGTTTGCGTACACGCTTTGGTGGATTGCAACCATTGCTATTATCATCATCCATAATGGCCGCACTGCAACTCTTGCGGCCATTCTCAATTAATTGTGAATTCATTACACTGCCAAGACTTAAGCTATTGCTACCGCCGTTACTGTTACTGTTACCATTACCGATCATTAGTCCAGGGGACGCTGACGCTGAAGATGATGATGTGGAAGCACTATTGCTATTATTTGTTATTGCATTATTATTATTATTGATATTGTTGTTGTTATGACTTTTTGACGCATAACTCGGTATCCATTTTGCCAATTGCTCTTCAAAGAATGACTCCAAATATTTTGCATTCGTATACGTTTTGCTGTCCTCCTGCAATATAAATGCATATGGGAATATTTCAAATTTTCTTCTATTTATTTAAAATGGTCATAATAACTAAGCGAACTATTTTTAGCTACATTCAGATAGGATTTTAATTGATAACGCTCAAATGGTGTTTCCTCACATGGCAAGTAAAGCGATTTTAAGGGGGTCTTCTCATTGAGCAACTTTTCTTTTCGAATTTTTTTTTTTTTTTTGCATTTATTTATAGCTTGGGTAGTTGTGAATATGCCCCAAAAAGGATTTTTTGAAATTCGAAATAGTTTAGAGGATATAGCCTTCTTTGTCGAGCAAGATCTGCGCTAAAACGAGTAATTTTTGCGTTGCTTCAAACTTTAAACGCGTTTATCTCGAAACCACGTTTTTCGAACTGGCGGCCATGATATCTCCAGTTCAACTGAACCGATTTTCATGAAACAAAGTGGAATCGACGCAGAATTGTCACCATTCTCGGGTGAACCTCGACCATAATTTTAAAAAAATTTTTTACTATTTTTTTTTTTTTACACTAAACTACAAAAAAAAAGCCCGAAATTGAAATTTTTTTTTGAATGGCCGCCATTTTGTCAAAAAAAATCACAAAATTAAGCTTGAGGTTCACCCGAGAATTACATCTATACTGATTATAACCCCGTTTTTTTTTTTCCATTTCGGACGCTCCGGAGACCCGGAATCGTGGCCGCCGTGACGACACCTTTTTTTTTCACCACCAACTTTGAAGTCTCATTACTTTTTGAACAGCCCACGTATCGAGGCAAAAAAAATTTTTTTATTTACTTTGAACCTTTTGTAATACAATAAATAAAAAAAGTTTTCAATTATTCTTTGCGTTTTCAAATAAGAATTTTTTTAAAAAGTGTCCAAAAAAACGGGTTTTCAATGAGAAGACCCCCCTTAACAAGTATTTTGCTTTCGCTTGCCAAGTGTGGTTGATCAAAAAGTATTTTCAGCAAGCAAAATTGTTCTTGATAGAATGTTTTAGAGCAAGACAACTTCGCTTCTTTAGGAGGTAAAAGCGCTTTACTTGCCAAATGGCATACGCATACACTCACCTGATGGAAGAGATAGGTGTTCTTGAAAATTAAACGCACATCCGATACGAAGCCAGGAATATCTTTATAATGATTCGGACTCGAAGGATCCAAACGTGTACGAATAACATCCAATGACATGGGACTGCGCGCAAAAAAAAGAGGAAAAAATTTTGCTCATTAGTAATTGGAATTATTTTGGTACGTACATCATTAAAGAAAGACAATGGAGATAGAGAGAGATTATGAGCGTTCGCCTATTTACCTGCATATGATATCATAGTACGCTGTATTCGCTGGAGATTCCGGTTCACGGAACTGCAAGCTCTGCTCATACTGACAATAGAGTTCCAAGCAGATGCGCTGCAGTATCTGCAATTCCAATCGACTAAGCTCGCCGGGAGTTTTGATCAAGTTTTCCGGATTGCTGGCAAGCGCTTTCAAATTCACACAGAGTAGACATTGCCAGCTTTCGCTCTCATCGGGCAATGAACTGATCGCGGGTATATGACAATTCTGATGGAATACCTTGGGGCATTTGTCACAGCACATTAGCTCGCCGCCATCGAGACAAACGGCACACCAATCCTCGTTGGGGTCATCTTTTTGATCATTTTTATTATTAACTGATTAGTTTTCATTCGAATTTTTTTTTTTTTTTTTGGGGATTTTTTTTATATTTTTTTTTATTTGTATTTGGTTTTTAAATTTTTCAATTTATGTTAATTTGTGGTGAGAAGTTTTTTGGTTTTTTTATTTTTTATTTTTTAAATGAATGAATGGAATAAATGGTGGATTTAGATTACATATCGTTTTGGTTAAAGATTCAATGGATTTAGAATGATGCAATGAAGGCGTAAAAATGATGATGGCATAGCATTAAAAAAATAGGGGGGGGTTGATTGTTATGTGGTGAATACAATTTATTCAAGGGGAGTTCATTTGTGTCAGCAGCGTTTTTTTTTTTTTTTGGGATTCGAATTCGGAATTTCGAATTTCACGTTCGATTTCATTTCATGGTTGTAGGCGTTGTTCAAAGGTAGCGATCAATTGATATATATATATATATATTATTTTTTTTTTTTTGGTTAATTGATTTGTTTTGGCAGTTCAATATTATTTTTGATTGATTTTCGATTGAAAAAAGAAACGAAACAAAGCAGAGAGGTATACGTAATTAGATACACTACAAAATGGCGTTTCAGCTGGTTACAACAACAAAAACTAAAAGCTTTTTTTTGAACATATATAAATGCGAGCAAAACCAATAGCTTTACAAAATGGCGAAAATAAAAAAAATTAATTTGTTGGAAATAATTCAATAAAATAAAAAAAAAGAAGGAGAATAAAAGCAAAAACATTTCAATAAAACAAAAAAAGCATCTAGGTACACATTTCTAATGGACTTTCGCCTTCCAAATACAAAAAAAAATAAATAAATATTTAATAAAATGTTTATGGAAGCGTCTATTATAGAAAAAAAATGTTTCTGAGGGGGTATTGCAGCTTTTTCGAACAGAAATCGACAAAAAATTATCTGCTGGCGATCGATTTTATAGATCCCGATGAAAGATTTTTCTAAATATATGCGTTTTTTTATGGTTTAATGGTCTCCGGAACCTTATTTTTTTGACCGACCTTAAAAATGTGTAAGAAAATGTCTTCGAGTGGTTCATTTTATTTAATTTGAGTGATGATTTGTTCAAGTCCCATGATGCATTGTCGATTTCTGCTAGAAAAAGCTGGAATGGTAGGTAGGTAGGTTGGTGCGGCAGCTTATAGCTCACGTAGGCTCACAGATAGGCCCTTTGTGGTACCATAGAGACACGACTATCCCCTTTCTACTTCCTATAGAAGCCAATTTGACTTCCTGATGAACCGCGCGATGTCTGAAATTTTGATTTCTGACAGTTCGGTGAGGCTGGTCAGAAAGGTGTGTCCCAGTAGAGACAGTCTTTTGACGCAAGGGGCCACCGATGGAGAAAATCCTTCCTCCCCTCCACCAGCGACAAAATTTTGTCCCGTTGCATGTTTTGAACGGGTTGAGAAAATCTCTTTTATTCCCATCCCTGCCATGGGCGGCCAGGTTGTCTAGTGATCCCGCAGAAATCTTCTTCGACCCAAAGCTTGTTTGCCATGTCGAGATATTCTTCTTTTATGCGGAATTTCAAAAAAAATTTCAAAAATCTATATAAAATAAAACGCTTCCAGAAATATTTTTTCAAAAATTCTTTTCTTGTTTAAAAGGCCAAAGTCCATAAGAAAAGTTCCTTTAGATGTCCCGGGAAAAACAAAAAAAAAAAAAATTATTTATAAACTAGTGTTACTTAAGTTCGAAAAAAGCCCCACAAAAAAAAAAAAAAGGTTTCTGACCAGAGAGTTTCATTGTAACTACTATCCCCCCCTTATTCATAATCAAATTTGAAATTTAAAACATTAGGGGTATTCACAAAGGCGTCGGAAAATAGTAAAGTCGGAAAATCGGAAAACTTTAGCTGCTTAAAAAGTTGTGCAAGATCCAAAAAAAGTTTAAAAAATTTTTAAGAAGTCGCAATATTCCGATTTTCCGATATTCCAACGTTTTTAACACGCCTTTATGAATACCCCTATTATGGGAATTCATTCGATCCCTCGAAGGAGTGAACTCTGAGAACTTCTTTGCGTTAACTGTCAAAATATATGGAAGCTTTGACGGCTGTTCAAAAAGTTCTCAAATTTCACTAAGTTCGAGCTCTGAATGTCAGTGTTTAGATTTAGAGAGACACTGGAAGGAAACACATCAGAGTGACAGAGACGAAAGGCATTCTATCTCCGTCTTTCTCATGTGTTTCCTTCCAGTGTCTCGCGTTTTGTCTCCCTGTTTAAACGGGGACAATGAATACCATCATTGTTTAAATGTCGATTTTTCATACAAAAACAATGTTTTAATTTTAAAATTTGATTATGAACAAGGGGTACACATGTTTTCCGGGATCGCTGAATACGAATTTTCGATCTATATAGGTCCATGGGTTTCAGATTTAACCATAATCTCAAAAAAGCATCCTCTATCGAGGTTTTTTTTGCTTCGTTTTCGAGGTAATGGTTAAATCTTGATCCCATGAAGGTTTTTATAACTAAAATTCGGACTTAGCGACGCCGAAAAGATGTGAGAACCTTAGGGAAACCTTTTATTTGTGGGACGAAACTAAAAAGAAGTAAATTTTAAGGAAAATTTCAACAAAAAAAAAATATCGAAAAACACAAAAATAAGCTCGAAGAACCATATTTCATCAAATATCCTCAACAAAAATTCGAAAACGAAAAGGAAACTTAACACAATTTGAAAAAAAAAAAAAATTAAAAAAATTTTGTTAAAGTTCAAAATCTTTATCCGATCTGGAAAACTCCTTTTCTTTTTTGGTAAAATTTAGTGAAATAAAAAATTTGGAATTTGCGGAGGTCTTTTTTTTTTGAGTAGCATATTTGGTAAGGGAGATCTTATTTGGAGATGTAGCTGCGATGACAAGCCAAGGGCACTTAAGTCAGAATTCAGACTCACGTGCCTTTTGGCCTTTCAACACAGTTACAAAAGTTGTACGTGAGGGATGGGGGTTTGTTTGTGAGTCTGTGTGTGTCAATAAAGCCAATTATGTTAAAGCTTTCCAGACGCGTTGTTACTGTGCAAATTATTATTATTATTATATATTAAAACATTCAACTGAAAAGACACTTCACTTTAGAAGCACGTGAACGCATACCTTCTTGAGTGTTGGATAAATCGGTTGAGCTATGGACTTGTGGTGACGTTGTTTTCGTGCGCCCTTCGGGTAAAACTTGTACGCCATTCGAATCAAGTTTGGCTATGGTTGCCATCAAATCATTAATTGAGTCATCACGTACTTTATCGATCGGTTCCGTAAAGTCCTTGGTATTCTGGGGGGGTTGGTGGGGAAACAAAGAAGAAAGAAAAAAAAAACACATTTTTAATATCCAATCAAAAATACTGGGATAATACTGCGCGATCTTACCTCATTCGTGCTGGGACTGGGCGTTTTGGGATTTGTTGATGATACATTCGGTAGTATAGAGACAGCAGGCCCAAGTCCTAATGAGGCTGCATGTAGATTGCCAACAGTAGAGCCACTACTGCCACCAGGCATGCCCATTACTGAAACATTGCTCGATGGTGGCGTTGTATTTTTAAGAGTATTTGGAGATTTCAATGAGATTTTAAAATTTTCTGTTTGCCGTCCATTGGCGAATTGTATTAGAGGACCTTGCTGAGAACATGCTGCATATATATTGGTATGGATGAAAAATAGAAAAGAACATTTTAATGAAAATTACACAAAATCTCTAATTTCATCCATGATACAAGAAAACAAGATAGCGCCACTTCAGTACCGCTATTTTGAGGCCGAAAATTGAGTTTGTGACGCCACTGAGCGAGAAATTGTTGTTGTTTCCCATGCTATTCAAAAAAGTAAAAAGCCGGTTTAACATGGGAAACAACAACAACGAATCGCGATTTTCAGTTTGTGACGTTTCCTCTCCCAAAAGTGGCGCTATCTTGTTTTCTTGTATCATGATTTCATGCACATTTTTCGACCATCCACATTACCATTCGACTGTTGGGCCGACTGCGGTGTATGCCATTTGGCTATTTGACTGTGCATGCTGTTGTTACTCATTTGTGATTGTGTTTGTGGCGGCGGTCCAGTATTGAAGCCACCCTGGCTCCCATGAAACCCCATGCTCTAGAAAAGAATAAAACGCAAATTGTTAATCACAAAGTTTTACTCATTTTTTAACACGAAAACGAATGGATGTGAATGCGGATATGATGGCACTTACGTTCTGCATTGGATTTGACATCATTTGCGGTCGGGACATGGCGCCTGGTGATGGTATCTGACTTCCACACGGAGCGCCGAGTCCAGCGCCGGAATTTGTTGTTAATGCTGCCACCGCTGCCTGTTGTGCATGATGACTCGACATACGCTGATAGGTGCTCTGAAAGCGAGCGGCACTGTTATTCATAAAATTGGCATTGTTCGGTCCACCAGGAGGATTTTGTGTATAATTCTGATGTTGTTGTCCCGGTGGACCGCCCATAAAATGCGGACGCATTTGCGGTGCCATTTGCTGATGCGGCGACGGTGCGCCGCCAGGTCCACCTGGATAGCTTGGCGGTCCGTTGAACGACATGTGCGCTTGATTTGGACTTTGTGCAGCTTGATTGTTTAAAAGTCCACGTAAACTAATGTCTACGTGGTGGGGAGTTGAGAAAGAAGTCAAATATCATTCGGAAAAAGAGAAGAAAAAAAAATTATTTTTTTTTTTTAATGACATACCCATATTCTGCGGATGCGTCGAGGAACTGACATGTGGTTGGCCCTGTCGTTGTATGGCCACCGGTGGCATACCACCAAAGCGTACTACAAGAGATAGAATCAACTGTTAATGAGCGGTTCTTTGGGTGGTCTCAGATTGAGTGAAGAGTGGGTTTTTTTTTTGTGATTCAATAGAAAAATTTTGATTGTTTCTGATCATGAATCGGGCAACAGAAAATATAAATAAGTTCAACACCTAAAAGCATGCAATGGAATATTTAAAAATAAAAATTTATATAATTTTCAGCCTTTATAAACGAAGCTTTTGAAGGCTTTAAGAAGATTCCCATATTTAAATGGGGACACATTTTTTTTTAGTAGACAGATTGATTATTTATAAGCATACTTTTAGGTGTTGAATTTAAACATTTTCTGTTGACCCTAATAATGAAAAATGAGTGCTCAAACAAAAAAGAAGAATTCTAATTGAATTTAAGAATTCAAATTGAAAAAAAAAAACATCAAGGACCTAAATGGAAAATCCCTTCTTTGAGTAGGGACACTAAGAAATATCTCTGCACAAAAACATGCTGCTTCGACTAAAAAGAAAAAAATTTCGAAAAATATATTCCTCCAAGGAATGTTTACTACACAAATTTTTCCCTTTGATGTGGCAGACATACTAACTCGCTTTGAGCAACAATGCTTTCAACTAAAAATGTGCGAACGATGATGCCCATACCCTTACCTGTCCCATCGCTACCGAATGTGCGACTCATTGGTATGTTATTGAATTGCTGCTGCGGCGATGTGCTGTTATACATTGGCGGCCCACTCTGTGGACCGAAACCACCGGGTGGCCCGGTCGGTGACATTCCAGTTGGCATGCCTGGCGGGAGGCCAGGACGTAAGGGTGGTGCCATATTCGGACTGGGCTGTTGTCTGGGCGGTCCGTTCGGTGATGGCGTTGGCGGATACGGTTTTCCATCGACGACAACAACGCCAAGTTGAGAGATAACTAAGAGAGAAAAATTGAAAGGTGTAATAAGAACATCATCAAAGACTGAAGACGAAAAATGGATGGGATGGAGAACATACCTTTCTGTAGTTCGGCAACTTGATTCAATTGTACTTGAATGCGCACAGGTATCTCTGGATTTGGTATATCTGCGCGTTGACACTTCAGCTTTTGTAAATGTCTAACGAGTGATTTTTTACTCGATAGTATCGCATAATCGCTGCCCTTGTCCAACGCGTTCGCCATGAACTCTATACAATGATCCGTATTGTCCGAGAGCAATTGTAATGCATCCTTCTTTTCGATCAGTACTTTCATCTTACTATCGCAGACCTCGTTCAGGCGCATAACCAACTGTTTTCCACGCGTATTGACTGTATTCGTAATTTTCACGACCATCGCTGTGATCTCCTTGATCAAATCTCGTTTCTTATCGGCGATCAGTTGCTGCCGATCGTCGATAACCTTCGTTGCCGACGACAATAGGAAACGTTTGTAATTTATTTCCGAAACGAGTGTCGAGAGGGCGTGCCGCGTCTCTGTGGCAATCTCATGGGCGAATTTATATTTATGATCACGATGATCGCTGAGTTGGCAATCGCGGCATGTTAGCTTATCGCAGGTCTCACAGAATAGCGATAGTTTCTCCTGCGGATGCACAAGACACATGTGCAATTTATCAATACCGGCAGCACCCGGTAATTGTTCATTGTTGGCTTCATCCTTTGGTTTAATCGTATGATCCTTGGTGATCTTAAGACGTTGATGTGCTTGCACACAACTATCGCATATGTATTCGGAACAGTCGACGCACCATGACGTTGCGAACGCGTTATCTGAGCAACTGCTACATTGAATATTTACCGAAGCAGCCGATTTGCCACCGACACCTCCTCCGCCGCCGCCGCCGCCGCCCACCACCACCTGGTTCGTTTGAAGAGCTACCACCACCACCACCATCGGCAATGGCATGCGCATTCTCACCGGTCGCGCATTGTTCGAGCAGAAATTGATTATCGATGATGAATTCACTCTGCGATGCCATATTACAGATCGGACAATGGATAAGCGGTGGCAATGTACGATCAATTTCAGAGAATTTCGTACTAATACATTGCGCGCAGGCGACATGAAGGCATTCCAGCAATTTTGGACGATCATTCGATCCGAGCATTTGGGAGCACCAGACGCATTTGAGTAAAGCAAATTTCGTCGATGCCGAGGATGTTGATTCGGACTGTAATGAAAAAATTGAAAAGAAAATTAAAATATAATAAAAATTCAAAGTCAATTCTGAAAGGTGGCAGCACCTTTATTATATATATAGGAATATTTGCATCAGCTGGCAGCACAAAATAACAACTAAAGATAACACTAGTTTACAAATAATTATATTTTATTTTTCCCGGGATATCTAAATGCACTTTTCTTATGGACTTCGGCCTGTTTTTATACCCGACACACTCTGTGTCGAGGGTATATTGCGTTTGTGTGGTTGTGTGTAACACCCAGAACCAGTCGAGATAGACCATACAAAATGTAGATATATAGAAATGATCAGCGTCACAAGGAGATTCGATTTAGCCATGTCCGCGTGTCGTCTGTCTGTCTGTCCGTCGTCTGTATACTGTTACAGTTCTTATCGAAGGAGTTGAGCTATCTTGACAAAATTTGGTATGCGTGCTCACGGGGACATGAGTAAAACTAAGTTCGAGAATGGACCCGATTATACCATTTTTAGGGGTGCCTCCAGTACTAGGGTCTGTTATGAAAATCACAAAAACTGCTCTAAAACCAGTTTTTCAAGATATTTTGATGAAATTTAATATTTGAACATATTCAAAAGCAAGTAATATGATTTTAAAAATTGGAAAAGTGGGCGTGGCAGAAGGGCGTTTTTCGAAAATTCTCTCCTACACCCGAAATTCAAATGGGACTTGAACGAAATTTGGCAGTTATGCTTCCTTTGTAGCCATAAACATCCTCTCTAAAAAATTTTTTGGTAGGTCCATTATTAAGGGTACCTCCAGTACTAGGGTCTGTCACAAAAATCTCAAAACTGCCCCAAAATCGGATTTTTTTGAGATATTCCACTGAAACTTAGAATTTAAGCATATATTAAGGCCTCCGATTAGAAATCCAAAAAATTGGAAAAGTGGGCGTGGCAAAAGGGCGGTTTTCATAAAAAAATTCAACAAAAGTCGGTATATGGGGCCCTCAATGGCCTTAAACACCTCTTGATATTAAAAATTATTTGAACATGTGTATTTGTGTCGGGTATTCTATTGTCAGGCTCGCCTGACTATAACACCCTTACTTGTTAAATATTGATTTTTGAATTTTTTTTTTTGAAGGGGTATTGCAGCTTTTTCGACCAGAACTCGACAATGGATCATCGGACTTGAACAAATTATGACTCAATTTAATGAAAAATGAACCCCTGTAACAATATTTCTGACATAGTTTTAAGATCCCGCTTAAGCCAATCAAGGATTCACTCAGTTTGACGCACCTCTCTCGTGCCCGTCCAATCCTCATCCCTAGCAACAGAGCTGAACCTTGGCTTTATTGCGCTACTTTTAGTGGCTCAAAATCTTCAGCAGCCAAGTCTCTTGAATTGAGGCCCATTTTACCAAAAACTACATTATATACTATCCTCTATATAGGTAGTTAAAGTTGGTTGCTTAGTGTGGCTACATCAAGGGTGACACGTTTAGGCCTCATATGGGCCCGTTGTGATACCACGGATAATGGGGAAAACAAAGGATAGAAATAGAAGAAAAGAAAAAAAACGACAAAAGTAGCAGCCATGCCCGAGCTGGGAGTTGAACCCAAAGCATGATGGCATCTCAGCCAACAATGCGACGGAATCCGACAAGTAGCAATGTTATATTAAGACTAAAGATCTGGCTACTTATTGTTAGTTCCAACTTCAAGGAAGATTCAATAGAGAAATTTGTCACACAACTGTCAAAATTTATATGAAAATTTACGATGGGAAAAGTTGCGAAGGCATTTGCGAAGCTGCATGAATACCATTATTAAAAAAATGGAAAGTTTGAAGATAAAAGAAAAGGAAGCTAAAGTCCACAAGAAAAGTGCATCAAGATGCCACAGTAAAAAAAATGTTGTAAACTAGTGTAATAAGAGTCATAAATTTCATGACAATAGTGTTTCCTTTCGTACACGGAGAGAAATAAGTGACCGAAATAGTATAATTGCAACCAATTACATATGCGATGGGAACCTTGCCCCGATTGGCGTTTATTAATTGGAGCCAATTACAATATGGCAGCAATTTAATATATGTACATAGTTGTGTCAAATTACTACAATAATTACCCTTTAGAAAGCTGTTAAGCAATTTGCCTAAAAGAACTAGTACTTTTACCAGTACTAAAAGAACTAGTGCAATGTTTGGGTAAGTTTGCACCATAACTATACTAGTGATCAGTGGGAATAATTGCATTCATTCATTGAGGCGTTATAAATTGATAATAAATACACAACCGAATGGTTTTCTTTCATTATAAATATTTATTTCCATTTTGTACTAAAAAAAAAAACCACGATTCTGTAAACTTTTTCCCGTAAACATCACTAGTATTTAACTGGTGCAAATTTACCCAATTGGATCGAAAAGTACTAGAATAGTTCTGGTGCATACTGTACTAGTGCTTTCCTGTACAGATTTTATACTGATTTTCGACAGAATTTTATATGGACAGGGGTATAGAAAAGAACTAGTACTGGTGGCTTTTGTACTAGTAAAGTACTAGTACGACACTAGTTCAAATTCCTACAGGGTACTTTCAAATTTTAGATGCATGTCTGTAATTGCGCTCTCAACACGAATGTAATTATATCTGATTACTTTTACATTTAGAAAGCATTGGTGTAATTATTCTTTTGATTGTATTTTACCATTCGATTAACAGCTTGTGCGTATATTTCTCAAACGGTTTATAATATCGATCGTTCTATAAGGTGTTTGAATTTTCAGAATCCAAGGCCATATAGAACTATAGCTGCAACTTCGGCCAAATTTTGGCGCGTTATGGCATGATTTGGTGAAAAAGTTTAACTGTGGTGAAAAACGCCATAAGTCGAGTGTTGTGGTGAACCACCACGTAATAGAAAGTGTGGTGTACCACGTAATAGCTTTTGGCCGAAGTTGCAGCTATAGTTCTATATGTCCAAGGCGCTGGTGGGCCATGTCCAAGGCGCTGGTGGGCCACGAATATGACTTGGTGAAATATATTCAACCCAATCGTGTAGAATGGCCCTTTCAATATTATTGTACACCATATAATATTGTATAATTACAGGCGATAGCAAATTTAATTGGACCCAATTATATATGTAGTTGTATCTACTTGTATATCATTCGATACAATTACAAATATAATTGCAGCGAGTGAAAAATATAATTGGACTTAATTATGAAAATATAATTACATGAAACCCAATTACGTATGTAATGGCTGACAAAATATAGTTGGGTGGTATGTGATATTTTTTCTCTGCGTGTACAAAATCTGACCGCAAACATGCCTACAGACAAACGCTTTCTCAAGATATTACTCGATTATTTTGGGGAATAATGAGGGTTGTTTTTCCTCCATCAAATGTTTTGGGAGTCTTTATCTTCATATAGATTGGAATTTCCATATTTATGTATTCTAGAGAAAAAAAAAAAAAAATTGTTTTTGAAGCTGCAATAAAATATGACGGATATATTATATAGTGTATATATAAATACTTCAAGATAAATATAGATAGATAAGATAAGAGAAGGATAAGATAAGATAACTTTCTTTCTTTTTTCGAAAATTTGTGAAATGTTTTAACCCAATTTCTGAGTGGGGAAAATGATTTACGATGGCAATTTATTGTGCATAGCTGAGATCTAGAAGGATTCGAAAAAGCGATAGAAAATCAAATATGGTGATAAAAATTAAGTCGCTCCTGAGGTTATGAGGTTATGAGGTTTTATATTCATGAAATAGATAGATTATCAGAACATCAGAGGCAGGCAAACTAAAGACCAAAAATATATTTCTATCTTATCAAGACGCTTAACCCCAAAAAGGCTAATCGGTCAGTCGGAAATCATTTAATCAATTTTGAACGAAAAAAAAAAAAAAATTCACAACTGAAAGTTCGAAATTTAATGACCCTACGAAACAAAATGGGTTTCTCTCAGGCAGTATGAAGAAACACCATCCCAGCGGAAAATTATCTCCTGCATGACAAAGTCACCAATGATGTCATCGATGACATATAGGTGACATTGTCATGCATGACATCTTGGAGGACATGTCATCGTGGCTGTTCACGTGCTTGACTCTCATTGGCCACTGAAATTTAAATAAGGTTTTAGCGTCAGTTCAGCGTTAGCATGAAGTGGCGTAGATGATGAGTGCTCGACTCAGAATCCGAAGATCGCGGGTTCGATCCCTGGCAGAGGCGACAAAAATTGTTAAAAATAGATTTTTTAAAAATTTTCGAAACATTCAAAGAGAGGGCAAAGAAGAGAGTTATCAAACTGGTTTCTATAAATTGACATTTAGAGAGAAAAAGAGAGCAATGTTGCTGCTCTCAAATGCTTTTTTCGCCATCGCATCCCCTAGCATGACAATGTCACCGCTGAAGTCCCTGTCAGCTCCTGTGTAAATGTCATACAAAGTGTCACCGGAAATAGCATGCATTCCGGCTCCGAAGTCACTAGGACATCATCGGGGATGTCCGCGGGACATTTCCCGCTGGGATTCCATACAAATGTGCATGTGTGGAGTTCGTGTCCATTAAATGGAACTAAAAATCACTTCATCATTATTATTTCGCAATTATTTGGAATCGAAATAGTTGAAGGAAAGTTTTTTGATTTAAAAAATTATTTTTTTTTTTTTTGCATAAATTTCTATTTAAAGTTCCATTTCAGTTTGGTGGCATGCAAAAAACGAAAAACACAAGAATTAAATAAAAAAGGAATTGAAAATGAAAATTTTCCATTTTTCCTTGACACGGCAAGATTGATTAGTTTTATCTTGAAAGTTGGAAAGCATAAATCTTATTGATTGATTATGTTTGGAACGATTCTTCACTGTAGTCGAGTGAGCACAGTAAGCACAGTGAGTCTCGTGCAACGTTGCTCTTGAAGTGATTGTATCTTTTTAGTACAAGGAGCAAAATTCCATAATTTTTTTTTTTTTTTGCTTATTCTTTTTGTTGGTTCGTTGGATCGTTGTTGTTGCTGTTTCTTTGCCTAACAGAGAGATACTTTATTAAGTATGTATGTATATATATATATATATGTATTGAAAAATTGGACATTGATAAATTCACACAACATTGAAAATCGTTGCTAATTAAAGCATGAAAAACTTGTTTAATTTTATGTAGCTACTAAAAAAAAAGTTTTTAATTTAATTGATTTGTTAATTAAATTTTCATAGAAATGTCGAAAAATTCTCAATAACAATAAAATAGTATTGTGGAAGACCACAGAGACACTAAAAAAAAAGTTTTTCTTCTTCTTTTTGGTTTGAAAAAATTCCACAAAAAAAGTCCTGACTGTATTGAAGAAGTATTCTGGGGAGAATTGTGATTTTTAAATTCAGTTTTCGTCTTTTTATTGGGAAAATAACAGAATAATCGTCTAATAACAGCGATAACACACCTGAAACAGACGCAGAGTTGCATTCACATAAAAAAGGGCTGCCATACTTATAAAAAGTCTTCAAGTTAAAAATCCCTTCTTCATTGACTTATTAAGGACTGCGTGTTTTGTTATTTTGACAAACTGAGAAATTCAATATCCTTTTTTCTTCGCCTTTTTGGTTTACATAAAGTCCTACGAAAGATCTTTTCAAATTATATAAAAATTCTGTATAAATAAATATAAATTTCAATATAAAAATGAAAAGGTAGCTTTTTGAGATGTTAACAAATTCGTTAGAGCTGTAAAAGTGCAAAAGTTTACACTACTCGAGTGTATTCGTTATTTTTCGTCAAGTACTCGTTACTAAGTACTAGTTACAGTATAGTACATACGTTACAAATAGTACATACTGTTACAAAGTACTAGTTACAAAGTACTCTTACAAAGTACTCGTTACAAAGTACTCGTTACAAAGTACTCGTTACAAAGTACTCGTTACAAAGTACTCGTTACAAATTACTCGTTACAAAGTACTCGTTACAAAGTACTCGTTACTAAGTACTCGTTACTAAGTACTCGTTACTAAGTACTCGTTACTAAGTACTCGTTACTAAGTACTCGTTACTAAGTACTCGTTACTAAGTACTCGTTACTAAGTACTCGTTATATTTTTCTAAATATTGTTCATTCATTCATTAAATAACTCAAGGTTGATAAAGAAATCAAAACTCCCTCATGTTCTTTGAATCTTCACCTCAGTACTTAGTAACCAAATATCAACTCAATTCACTCTACTACCATAAACTGTTTTGCGGACCCATTATTTTAGTTCCTAATTACTCCGGCAACCATCAGCTGTCATGTGTGCAAAAAAAGTACTAGTAACGATGTACTTTTATCAGTAACGAGACGTTATTGAATACTAACTACACTAATCGTTACTTTTTACCGAATAGTAACGATATTTTACAGCTCTAGGGAGCACTCAAGAGAGTTTTATGCCAAAAGATCCTAGATGATTTTTCTTTCTTGCACTTGAACAGAGAGAAATATCCCCTTTTCCAAAATTTCAAAAGTCATGTCACAAACTACCTCAAAATGGGAAGAATCTCTTCAATTGGCAGCATTGATTGAAAGGCTGTATATAGGTTTATCTTTTCTTCCCAGTGGTAAAGTTTTAATTTTGAAATATCTATTGAATTTAATAGATGTTTTTCAAGTGTGGAAGCTTGATATAAAGTTCAATAAGTTCTTCAAATGGAGATCGGAATCTCTTTAATTTTCTCAATTCATTTCAAATAATTCTCAAGTACTTTACAAATGAAGATGAGTCACGATGACGAAACGATAATACATACATACATACATATGTATTCGAATTTCGTGCACAATCGTGTGGGTTGCCCTCATGCAACTGAAGCGGGTTAGGGGTAGAAAGTTCTTTGATGTATTGAAGAGCCCAAAATCACTAAGAATTAAGTGCACCTGCGATACTTGAAGGGTGACTAATGGATATTTCTAATATTTCACTACGAGAAGCCACTACATTATTGAGTATTGATCAAAGAGAGGGTGTCTTATTTTATTGTTTTCGAACCTAGCGACGATTGACCTCCAGTTGGAAATTACAGTACTACCCTAAGAGTAGTTTAATGTGGTAGTTGTTATATTCCAATGACAGGTTAGAATTAAGAACCCTGCAGTAATATGGACTGACCCAAGTGTAGCCTTCGGTCAGTGCTTCATGTTAGCAGTACTAGTCCCTTCATAATTCCACTTCTAATGTATTCAATTGACCTTTTTAACATGGGCCTGTCCTTGGGGAGGGACTAGTCCGCAAAACGGCTGATCATAGGTCAGTTTCTTTTTGGGTCAATTGCCGGAGTTTTTGCTGGTTTTAAGATAGTCAAATGAGGAAAAAAAAACAACGTATTTCTTATATAAGTATATTCTAAGTTGATAAAAAGTCGTTTAGAGACTACCCTTAAACCAACCCCATTATTACCGACCGCCGGCTAGCCGAATTCGATGGAGCGAACTGCCATAATATAACCGGTAGGATTTAGACCGGTCAAAGGCGTAGTCCTTCTTAGAAAACTGACCGCTCATTACTGCAGGGAAGATACAGTAGGTACTCATGCACTCATGGTAGTATTTAAAATTTTTGTAAAATGTAAAAAAAGACGTCATCCAGGCTACGACGAAGGGAGATAATTCATTTTTATTTAGTTTCAAATTAAAATGTTTTAAACTTATGGCTGGATTATTAAGTCAATTTCGTCTCCCTCCATTGTTCCCCCGTCAAATACGCCTTTGGACACTAAACTCAATATTTTTCCGCCTTTTTGACTTCAAAATCCCTTAACCGATTGCTAAAAGCATAAAGTGTATATCAGTGTCGTAGTTATTTGGGATATGTGAGAGGAGTATGCGGGTAAAACCCCCTCCGAGATGCGAGGAATTACAAAGAAACGCCAGAAAGTAGACGCGACACAAATTTTTGTATTAATCTACAGCCTCAGCCGAAATAATTTTCTACTTGATAGTACTGTTTGCTAACAAAATTCAAAATGGCGGCATTAAAACCACTATATGTAGGTATACAATGTACATATTTACTGAAGAAAATATCAATAATTCATTTGAGTTTGACAGATCAGAGATAAAATCCCATCACACTCTGCTTCCACACAATCCATTCATCGTTGGCAGGGTTGCCATCAACAACTCATTTGTAGATAGATCTTTGAAAAGATTCATTTATTTACAAAAAAAAAAAACCCATATTTTGTGTTTAATTCCATTTCCAGATTGCGAAAATATGATCGAAATATTTCTTGCTTTGAAAAGAAAACTTTCTCCGAAATGTCCTTGGCAAGCATAATCGAATTTCCTTGCAATTTTCGTCCGCATAACCGAAAACAGCGGGTGTTCGGATGTGCTCGGGCGGACGCTTGTATTGTCATTTGCACGAATTTCTGCATTCTTCATTGTTCAGCAGTGCGAACGGTTTTTGCCTGTGACATGAGTTTTCCAAAATTCTGAAGGACAGGAAAGACAGACGTCAGCGTTACATGTTTTCATTTTGTCATGTTTTTGACTGATTGTGGGCGTGTGTGTTTCAATGTGTGTGTGTGTGTGTGTGTGTGTTCGTGCGCAGGGAAGTGAATGGAATTGAATTGAAGTGGGTCTGGAGTGGAGGGGAGTGGTTTATGTAATTGAAATCATATTTGGGAAAAGGATGCATTCAATTAAAGCGAAGATGATGATATTGTGGGCGTAAAGCACTTCAAAATTTCTTTTAATCACTTGGAAGAGAATGTTAGAAATTCATATAAATAAAAAAAAAAATTAATAAAAATTTAGAAATTTGAAAAAAAAAATTAATAAAAATTTAGAAATTTGAAAAAAAAAATTAATAAAAATTTAGAAATTTGAAAAAAAAATTAATAAAAATTTAGAAATTTGAAAAAAAAATAATAAAAATTTAGAAATTTGAAAAAAAAAAATTAATAAAAATTTAGAAATTTGAAAAAAAAAAATTAATAAAAATTTAGAAATTTGAAAAAAAAAATTAATAAAAATTTAGAAATTTGAAAAAAAAAAATTAATAAAAATTTAGAAATTTGAAAAAAAAAATTAATAAAAATTTAGAAATTTGAAAAAAAAAATTAATAAAAATTTAGAAATTTGAAAAAAAAAATTAATAAAAATTTAGAAATTTGAAAAAAAAAATTAATAAAAATTTAGAAATTTGAAAAAAAAAATTAATAAAAATTTAGAAATTTGAAAAAAAAAATTAATAAAAATTTAGAAATTTGAAAAAAAAAATTAATAAAAATTTAGAAATTTGAAAAAAAAAATTAATAAAAATTTAGAAATTTGAAAAAAAAAATTAATAAAAATTTAGAAATTTGAAAAAAAAATTATTAAATATAAAAAAGGCTATAAAAAGTTATTTGAAAAAAAAATCGCCCACTCAAGACTACCCCATAAAAAATATTTTTTATTTCTTTCGGCAATAAAACTTGCTTACTTCTCATAAATCACACGACACTACCGAAGACCAGCATCCATTTTCGAAATCCGAAAACATTATTTCATATACATAGGTACATACACAAAAATCCAAAAACCGAGAAGAGAAAAAAGTCACAATTGACAGACAGACGGACAGACACACAGTCAGTCAAGCCAACGCCAAATTCAGCCAAAGCTCCGCCATCACAATTGGATAAACTCGACCAAGCCAAAAAAAATGAAGAAAAAAAACCCCAAGCAACGAACGTCCCCGTCCCACATGAAACTGACTGAAGTGAAAAAAAGTATTAAAAAAAAATTAGAAAAAAAATACAAAAACCATTCATCATAAAATTCGAGGGGTATCCAGAAGGGAAGTGTAGGTCGGTCTACCTCCTACCTAATGTACCCGCGGCGATGTGCACAGCCAGAACCAGCTGACAAGCCTGACAGACAGCGGGCCAAATACAAAAAAAAAAAAAAAAAACTAGTGGCCCGCATGTAGAGAAAAGACAGACGGATGCGGGATATACTATATTTTCTCTTCTTATATAACGAGTCTATATACTATATAGGATCGCATGTATGTAGGTATAAACAACAATGTTGCAAAGCATCCAAGTTGACAACCGAATTTGATGGAGGCACGTCCACACGGAGTCATGCCATGCCAAGTCGAATCGAATCGAATCGGATAGAGTCGAGCCGATTTGCGCCGAGCCGAGCCGGGCCAAACCTTGAAATCAGATGCCCTCTTTAAACATTAATAGGAGCGCTCTCTGAGTACTCTTCAAATTGCTCGGGAATTTTGCTGATTTTTGATTTTTCTTAACTTTTTTTGTTTTTCTGCTTCTGACATTTTGTATTTTGATATATCCCAAGCCGGTCCTATAAGACCAATCATAGAGAGCCGGAGATGAAATGGCAAGTTTCATTGAAAAAAAAAAAAATATTAAAAAAAAAACTCCCTTCAAGCCAGTGAAAATATCCCGCAAGTCATGGAAATTAATTACAGCAAAAATGTTTCACAAAAAAGACTTAAAAAAAAAGGAATTTATTAAAAGCTGGCAACATTTTTCATTTCCATTCGACGTTTCACAATTTAACATCCTTCCATTTTGTTTTTTTTTTTTTTTTTTTTTTGCTGATGCACGTCAAAAAGAAGGAATAAAAAAGTGTTGCCAGCTTGAATAAACATTTCCTTTTTAGCTCTTTTATAGCTGTCTTTATAGCAAAATAATATTTAATGACGAAAACGGCTGCTCTGGCTGAAGATGGAAATTTTTTCTTCAATTTTTCAGAGCTACATAGGAAATATATATATTTTTATACGTCTACTCTTTTTTTTTCTTATTCTTTTTATAGTAACTTAAAAACGGCTGCGCCAAAGTGCTCATTAAAATGTTTATCTTCAGTCGGTTGGGCTTGTTTATGGTCAGTAAAAATCTTTATGGTTTCAATAAAACGTTCTCAGGTTTATGTGAAGAAAAATAAAATGCAGAAATTGAAGCAAGAAATAGCGTACATGGATGTATGGGTAATAAAGATAAGAAAAAGTTCGTGTTTTCTTAAGAAGGATCTAACAAAGAGGGGTTGCCATTTGCAAGATTTCAAATTAAAATGCCGTTAAATTTCTCATGATTGGACTCCCACGCAGTCGCAGTTGACGGGTCTGAAATTCACCGGGTCCTTTCAATGACGTACAGTTTTTATGTAGCAATTTTTGGGGTGGGTACAGTGTTGCCAGTTTTTTCTAAAGAGGATATATTGCCTGAATGTCTAAAAATAAGGCCTGAATGTCTAAAAATAAGGCCTGAATGTCTAAAAATAAGGCCTGAATGTCTAAAAATAAGGCCTGAATGTCTAAAAATAAGGCCTGAATGTCTAAAAATAAGGCCTGAATGTCTAAAAATGAGGCCTGAATGTCTAAAAATAAGGCCTGAATGTCTAAAAATAAGGCCTGAATGTCTAAAAATAAGGCCTGAATGTCTAAAAATAAGGCCTGAATGTCTAAAAATAAGGCCTGAATGTCTAAAAATACGGCCTGAATGTCTAAAAATAAGGCCTGAATGTCTAAAAATAAGGCCTGAATGTCTAAAAATAAGGCCTGAATGTCTAAAAATAAGGCCTGAATGTCTAAAAATAAGGCCTGAATGTCTAAAAATAAGGCCTGAATGTCTAAAAATAAGGCCTAAATTCCCGCATATTTGATTTTGAATCTTCTAAGAACAAAAAACTTTAACCAGTTAAAATTCCCCTAAGTACTTTTCTCTACTAAAGTCCCGATAGAGACCACAAAATTCCCTTGATTTCGGAGAGATTTCCCAAAACTGGATATAGTGGTGTGAAAACTGGGTACGCTGTATACAGCACTGGTATATTGAAGTAATAAAAGAAAGCGGCATCGCTCCCCTGCAGGAAGCCTGTCGCCATATGGCCCCATGTCTTTATTGACGTCAATATAGACAAGAGAACTAGTTCCAACGTCAACAGTATTTATAGGCGGTGTCATTAAGAAACTGTACTGTCAAGAGGTATAGTTCATATCTTTATTGACCATGTCAACAATGTCTCCTTATAAAGCGAAAGAGTACTCCCCTTTTGTCTACATAATAGTACCGATAGTCAATAGTTCGTCAATATTTCTTCGGTCAATTGTTGACATGCAATGCCCACTCAATGATAAAATGTCAATAGGCCAAAGCATTGCGGCGGGTATAACTGGTCAGTAGTGACGTTGACGCGGTCAGTACAAAAAGAGTATAGATTCACTATTGACATTTCCTACAGGGTCGCTTCATTGCGTACAAAAGCAATATACCGGGTGTATGGCATAGTACACAGTTTGTGAAACAATTCGAATACAGTTATTTTTCTTATGTTGATCTATCTACTTATTTATATACTTTGTGCCCATGCACCAAAATACTCCGGCTGGGTTGGAAGTTCCGGTATTTATTTTTTTTTTTACTTTTTGGTCAAAATATAAGCAACCAACAAGTGTTCTGCACCACAAAATTCTCCCGAATGTATCTTGTTCTATATTAGAGCTGTAAAAACGTTAAAATTTTCACTACTCGAGTGTATTCGTTATTTTTCGTTATTTTACTTTTGCGTCTATAGTAACTCGTTACTAAGTGTCTACCGTTACTAAATCTCGTTACTATAGTACTCGTTACTATAGTACTCGTATACTAAGTACTCGTTACAAGTACTCGTACTAGTACTCGTTACTAAGTACATCGTTACTAAGTACTCGTTACTAAGTACTCGTTACTAAGTACTCGTTACTGAAGTACTCGTTACTAAGTACTCGTTACTAAGTACTCGTTACTAAGTACTCGTTACTAAGTACTCGTTACTAAGTACTCGTTACTAAGTACTCGTTACTAAGTACTCGTTACTAAGTACTCGTTACTAAGTACTCGTTACTAAGTACTCGTTACTTAAGTACTAGTTACTAAGTACTTATTATATTTTTTTAAATATTGTTCACGAACGAATGACGTTGCATGAATAACTCAATGTTGATAAAGTAATCAAAAATCTCTCATGCTCTTTGAATCTTCACCCAGTATTTAGTAACCAAATATCAACTCAACTCATTCTACTACCATACTGTTTTGTGCACCCATTACATTAGTACTTTATTACTCTGGCAACCATCAGCTTGCATGTGTACAAAAAAAGTTCTAGTAACGAGATACTTCCATCAGTGACGAGACATTACTGATTACTGGCTAGAGTAATCGTTACTTTTTACCGAATAGTAACGATATTTTACAACTCTACTATGTAATATGAATAGTTTTCGAGATATTGCGATTGTCTCAACTTGCCCCTCAACTAAACTTGCCCATACTAAACTTATGCGCTCTCGGCAGTTGTGCTAAAATTTTCCTTCAAAACTTTAAGAACCTATAATAGACCGTCAATTAAAAGAAATTACATAATTATGGCCATACAAATTACAATCCTTGACCACACAAAATTGACCATTTATGCAAATGCCAAGCCAGTGATTACATAAATCTTTAAATACATTTGCGTACATACATAAAAAAACCCACATTGCTAATGAAAGGGGATTTCAATAAAAAAAAAAAATCCAAAAAAAAGCGAAACTTCATTTAATGGCAACACGGACACACTTAATTCCCAATCACAAATAATGACTGCCCGGCTGTCTGTCTTTCTGTCTTCCGTCAGTCCGTCAGTCCGTCTACGGCGTATGCAATTAGCATTCATTTTCATTTTCAATTTTAATTAAAGAATTAACGTGCAGCCGGAATATTTAGACCGCACAACAAACGGATTTCGAGGTAAAAAAAAAAAAAAAAAACAATAATAATATTAAAAGGGGCCGGGGGCTTTTAGGGGTTGAAATGGGAAAATAAATTAAATTATTTTCTGCAAGATTCCATCTGCCAGCGATAGCATTTCACATTCCCAAATGGGACTGCGCCATCGAAAGAGGAAAATTTCCCAATCGTAATTGAAGTTTATGGAATCGATGGAGCAAGTTGAGATAAATGAGTTCTGCGGGAAATTATCTGCTAATTGGAATAAAGATTAATCCTCTTATTGGAGAAAAATCCTTTTTGGCAGAATCAATTTGCGAATCCGCCTGGCATCTGCCACCCAATAAAAATCCCTCTAGGTTGAATACTATTCTGGCTTTTTAAGGAGACCAGCGCTTGTCCCCATATATGCATGTCCATTCACAAGGGCTTTGGCTGTAGTTAATAGCATTATGAGCTTTTAAAAGTGTTGTTCCGTTCTTTATCATTTGAAAGGGGGGGGGATTTTATATCCGCTTCATGGAGAATAATATCAACATATGCCCGCTCACGAGACTTTTCGCTATAGTTAATAGCAGTGTGAGTTTATTAAGGACATTGTTTCCCTTTTAATCATTACAAAGTACAGTGTGCTCTCTCCTTGTGGACACTACTCTTAAACGGACACCTATTGGGAATACTCAAGTGTTGCTGCTTCTCAAATAGTTTTCTCTAAGCGGACATATTTTTTCGGCACATATAACCATATATGTCACTCTCATAGATATTGCGCGGGACATTTCGCGCCAGTTAGAAAGAGATGTTACCCGGCAGCCAAATAAGAGCGAGAAAGAAATACTTTTGGTGAAAACCTATGTGAAAAGTGTGAATTTTGGTGGGTACCCAAGACCGTGGTGGGTACCCAAGACCGTGGTGGGTACCCAAGACCGTGGTGGGTACCCAAGACCGTGGTGGGTACCCAAGACCGTGGTGGGTACCCAAGACCGTGGTGGGTACCCAAGACCGTGGTGGGTACCCAAGACCGTGGTGGGTACCCAAGACCGTGGTGGGTACCCAAGACCGTGGTGGGTACCCAAGACCGTGGTGGGTACCCAAGACCGTGGTGGGTACCCAAGACCGTGGTGGGTACCCAAGACCATGGTGAAAAGAGCCAAAGTAGGAACGGCTCCTGAGGGACATATACATATAGTTATATATGTTTTTCGGTCCTGCAGTTGTCCGCTTATGAGAGAGTAGACTGTAGTTGGTATTTGATATTATACTCATTACAAAGTAATTGGTATTTTAAACTGCTTTATATAGAATATAGAATATAGAAAAAAAAGTAGAGATTGTTATGGAAGGAGCTGTAGTGATTTAAGTTCGGCTTATTGTGTTCTGAAAATGTCTCCCCAGATAGATAACCTTTATACGTGGCTTCATGCGAGATGTTCAGCACCCAGAATTTTGGGGCCCCACTTACAGATAGACCTTTTTTTATCTTCAAGTCACTGTAACCATTTTTTTTTTAGTAAGTAGGTAGGGTTAGGTTAGACTAGGTTGGATAAGGTTAGGTTTACCGGGGTCGTCCACAAATATATAGACTCACTTAGGCCTAAGATGGTCCGTTATGATTCCGCTGATTCGGACATCTATTTGGGAAACCTCATAGGATTATGTTAACCGAGTTCAGATAGGGAGTGAAGGAAGTAACATCCCAAGGTTCTAAATCCCAGTTTAACAAAGGCCGGGCAGTTCAGAAGATTTTTAAGCGTTCCCTCTTCAGACTGACAGCTCCTGTAAAAAACAAAAGCAGGGGCCTGTAACTTTCTGGCATGAGGGCCAGTGAGACCGTGACCGGTCACCAGTCCAACGCTTTGCCGTCTCTCTTGAAAGGATTTCCGCACCCTCATATCCACGCTAAATACAAGAATTTTCCCTTAACTTACATGTGATTCCCAAACGATTACCAAAGGCGCTGGTTTGATTCGTTACTGGATAAAGTACCCGATTACTCAAACAATCAGCTGTGTAGATCGATTAGAGAATTTAACTGGGGTATGGACACCATGTGGGTCATAAATCAAAAATTAACCGGTGTTATATCTTTCAATTAGTGGTCTGTTATAGATCCTTAAAGCTGAAAAAGTGAAGTGAATTTAGGATATTTTTGTACAAATTTCTATAGATTTAGATTAGATTAGATTTGGCGTTGGGTTTGGGAACCAAGTCTCCATGTCACTGCATCCTACAAAGATTATTGTGACTACTCTTCTCTAATTCCATAGGCGAGTGGCATTTCAAAATGCCGCGATGTACCTACCGTGGAGATACCCTACCAACCTCTATTGTTGAGGGATAGGCGAGGTATAAGTAACGGAGTCTGAGTCTCGTCAGACTATCACAGCGGCACATAATGTGCTCCGCTGTCTCCTCTTCTTCGTTACAGAGTCTACAGCTGTCATCTCTGGCTAGGCCCAGATTCGACAGATGTTTGTTTACTCTACAGTGTCCAGTAAGAAAGTCTGTGACAAGTCGAATTGCCGTCCTGTTGAGCAGTAAGAGCTCTTTCGTTCTGAACTTTGAGAAGAATGGCATTAACTCTCTAGCTTGTCTGTGGCCAGTAGTGTTTATAACACAAATTTATATAACAGAGATGTCAGATTGAGGGATTTTTTCCCTTTTTGAAGTAGGTACTTCATGGGATTTTATTTTTAACCCAAAACCACTTTAAATACTTAAAAAGGATTTTTCGTAACCATTTTTTCTATAGAAGAGGACGGAAGGAATTTTTTTTTTAATACCCGAGGGTAAAGTGGTGCCATAGTATTGTCAACACTTACTTCAACTCAATTTTCTATGACAAACAAACTGAATTAATCAAAAACACTACACAGTCCCGCAGTTTTATCCTCGTATTTTTTTTTTAAATTTTATTTAATTTTTCCGTTTTGAAGAGCCCAATTTGCAAAAATTCTCACCACTAAAAGCCTACGTTGTAAAAAGCTTTTAAATATTCCTTTTAGAATACAATTTCCCACAAAACGTCCCATCCACGGCTCACACACACTCACACATACACATAAAAGACCTAACGAAGCCAATTTGCAATGTCTGCCAATAATTGAGTTATGCATCAAAAGGCCAGAAAAAAAGCCCACGTCAGCTTTATTCGAAATGCACACTATTCACAAAGTGAATATTCTCAAGGTTTGACTTTTTTTTTCCACTCTAGAACAATTTTGAAAAATAATTGAATTTCGAAAGTTGAAAATTTCTTTTTTTTTTTTTTTTTTTTTAAATAAATTTTTTCAAAAGGGAAAATTGGACAAAGCCCCTGCAATCAAAGCATGACAAAAGGACAAAAGGAAGTCCTGTGAAAACATACAGCCAGCGCCAACAACAGAGACGGAACAGGAAAATCGATTTTTTGGGTTATTCGCTTTTTCAATGGTTTCGGTTGTTACATTTTATCGAGCGGAAATCGTAAAAAATATAAAAATGGGATTTAATTTTCTTTTTTTTTTGCCCTCTTAGAGAAATTTATGTAAAATTTTATTGTTCTCGTTATTTGGGAATGGGTGGGTGCATTGAACTTTCGACAAGGTACCGAAAGAAATTTTGTACTTTGATGACATTGTAATCGATCTATGTTTTTTTTTGCATGTCATGAGCGTAGTTTAGTGAGAAATATCATCAATGACAATGTCATTGAAAACGTCACCGATAACATTATTAGTAGAGATGCCGCGGATATCCGGTTACTATCCGGTATCCGGCATATCCGGCATAAAGTGAACTATTCGGCCGGATGCCGGATACTAACTCATAATCCGGCCGGATACCGGATATTAAAAAAATGTCACAGTTTTTCATATAAATCTCCTTGAAGGAAGCCCTTTATGAAATAATTAAGTAGAACAAAACGATTTGTAATGATGACGACTTTTATGTGTTTATGTATTTCAAAAAATCAAAAAAAAAACGTACAAAATCCTTAGATACTAGAGACGGAGCGAAACAAGTGAGAATGACGGAGATGCAATAACTTCGGCTTGTGTCATTTATTTCTTTCCAGTCTTGAATGAAAACTTGAACGTGTGGCTGCCATGTCAAGTCGAAATTCATTTGAAAAATAATAATTCAGTATTTGAGTGTGTGAATGAAAAGGAATGCATAAATTTCGAGTTTTTTATTCAGATTCGGATTCTAGAGCATGCCTGAATAAAGCTACTTTTGAATTTGGGAAAAAATTCAACTATCCGGTTGCCGGATATCCGGCTATCCGGCCTCGCAGCTTGCCGGATATCCGGTATCCGGCAAAATCACTATCCGCGGCATCTCTAATTATTAGTCTGTTCATGAATTAGTTGATTTTCATCAATGAACAACTCATCAATGCCAAAAACTTCATTCATTTCATGGGTGACAGTCACCTGTTTTGTCATCAGTGCAAAAATTATACGATTTTATATCATCAATAGTTTATAGGAGATAGTTGATGAGGGAGAAATTTGTGTTTTATATTGGGAAAAAAACATCACTGATGACAATGTCATCGAAAACGTCACCAATAACACTGTGAATCTTCTCATTTGCTAGTATTGTTGATTTTCATCAATGAAAAACTCATCAATGCCAAAAACTTCATTCATTTCATGGGTGACAGAGTCACCTGTTTTGTCATCAGTGCAAAAATTATACGATTTTATATCATGAATAGTTTATAGGAGATAGTTGATAAGGGAGAAATTTGTGTTTTATATTCGGAACAAACATCACTGATGACAATGTCATCGAAAACGTCAACCATAACACTGTGAATCTTCTCATTTGCTAGTAATGTTGATTTTCATCAATGAAAAATTCATCGATGACAAAAACTTCGTTTGATTCATGGGTGACAAAGTCATCTGTTCTTTCATCAGTGAAACAATTATAAGATTTTATATCATAACATAGCGTTGATTAGAAAGTTATATTTTATCTTGTGAACAAACCTCACCCCCATGACAATTTCATTGAATACGTCACCAATGACATCTTTCATCGGCACCTTTAATGCCAATGATAATGCTCTTCATAAATAAAAAATTCATCAATGACAAAAATTCATAATTCTTAGGTGACAAAGCCATCAGTTCTGTCTTCAGTGGAAAATTTATAATATATTCTACCATAAAAAGTGATATTTGTTATATGGCAAGGCCTAAAAATGTTTATATACTTTTTTATTATTTTTTTAATAAATATTTTTGTTTTTATGTACATACCTATTTTTTAATTTATTTATTTAATTTTTTTTTTATCTATTTATTATTTATTTTATCTATTTATTTATTTTTTTTTATCTATTTATTATTTTTTTTTTTATCTATTTATTATTTTATATTTATTTTTTATCTATTTATTTATTTATTTTTATCTATTTATTTATTTATTTTTTATCTATTTATTTTTTATTTTTTTATCTATTTATTTATTTTGTTATCTATTTATATTATTTTTTTATCTATTTTTATTTTTATTTTTTTTACTATTTATTTTTTTTATTTTTTATATTTATTTTTTATTTATTTTTTTTATCTATTTATTTTTTATCTATTTTTTTTTTTTTATCTATTTATTTTATTTTATTTTTATCTATTTTTTATTTTATTTTTTTTTATCTAGTTATTTAGTTTTTTTCTATTATTTTATTATTATTTTTTTTTATCTATTTATTTTTTTTTTATCTATTTATTTTTTTTTCATTCATTTCGTTAAGATTTTTGTCCTCTTTTCGTAGTAACAAAAAAAAATTCCCTTGCATCATTCATTCATACCCTATCGAATAATTTATCCTATACATAGAAGTGAATTTCCTACCGACAACACCCAAACGAAATTCATACACCTATAGAATTCCAGAATGTTGCTGAACTTCTCTCCACTCCCAAGTCAAGAGAGAAAAGTTGGGTACGTATGCAGCGAGGTAAGAAGAGAACCGAACCCATTATATGGTACATTTCTACTGATTCCTTTTAATTTATTACTCTTCTTACTTTAGCTGGGGTGTGCCGCCATTATGTATGTGAGAAGCTCTACAAAATAAACGAATTCAAAATTTTCCTTCAACAAAGTTCTTTCCTTTCCTTTCTCCATGGCAAAATCTCCTCATACAACAGCTAAAATGCAACGTTCCTCCATCCAACGCAGCTAAGCATATTTTATGCGATTCCATACAATATTTCAACATAATAAATGAATATAAATTTCAAAATTTCGTTCAGAAACCTAACCTAAAAGAAACGAGACGAACGCAACGAAGCAGAAATCATGCACAGTGGAACCATCTTGAATTTTGGTTGCTTTTAACGACATTGTACTTTCTTATTTCTACTAATTAACTCAGATTTATGGCGTCGTTCGAATGCTTGAATTTAACGAATTTTCAAATAATAAAAAAAAAATTATTTCGATTGACTTTTTTCCTCGATTTTAACAAACACTCCTTTAATGAACTTCGGTTCTGGCACTGACATTGGTTCCAATATTGTTTTTTTTTTTAATTCTTTAAAATTTTCCATTTGCTCTCGTTAATTAAGCCACGCAATACACGAATTGGAATAATGATGAATAATTACACTTCCTTCCGTTGAAGAATGGAATTTAATTAAGGGTTCTTTTCATGTGACTCTGGCAGGAAATTAACAGTCACTACGGAACAGGTAGAAGGGAGGAAGTGCGTCAATTAATCATGGTTTGAAGTTGGAATTAATTAATTTGTAAGTGACGAAGAAAATTGATTGTTCATGGAAAAGTAACTGGTAGAAAAACGAATGACTAATGTATTAAGCTAAAGCCGTGAGTCATGTGGTTTTACCACGTCTATAGGCTAGTTGGACTGATCGATTGATATCACTTCAAGTCCAAGACAATTCGTTGACATTCCAAGACTATCTTCGTCGGGATAATTTTTGATTATTTTTTCGATATTAAATTTTTTCATTAATCTGAAGTCCGCATTATTAATTTTCGATAATTTGGCAATCCTAGTTATTAATGAAAAAAGGATAGCTGCTATGAACCTAGAATAATTACCGCCTTAAATTCTATTCGTATATTAAAAATGTAATGAGTAATTTTGGTTTTAATAAAAAATTTTTCAGTTTTGTTTTAAAGTTTTCATTCGATTATTGAAAACATCACTGAAGTTTGTCAAAATTTATCTTAAGTACCGATTACTTAGTGAAGACTTATTTTTACAACATATTTTTAAGCTATATTTTAAATTTTGCATACCAAAGAATGAAAAAAAATCCGAGTTCAGCCCAAAAAAAGTACCGACTACTTTGTAACGAATAGTTTTTATACGCATTTCAATTAAGTTTTGTTTTAAAGTCACAATTTGAGCATTGAAAACATGTCAGAAGTTATTCAAACATCAATCTTTAGTACTAATTACTTTGTAATGAGTAATTTTGGCGACATAATTTTTCCGGTTTTTAATTTTCTAAATTGAAGAATGAAATCAATTCAGGAACCAGTTTAAATTAAATCTAAGGTACCGATTGTTCTGCAATGAGTAACTTTTAAACCAACTTTTTTTCAATTTCGTTTTGAAATCTTTAATTCCAACATTGAAAACATATCAGAGGTCAGCCCAAAATCAATCTAAAGTATCGATTATTTTGTAATGAGTGGTTTACTGAAATAGAAAACAACTTTAAACATAACAAAAACACATACTACTCATTACAAACCATTTGAATGCATTGTTAATGAAAAAGGATAGCTGCTATGGACCTAGAATAATTACCGCCTTAAATTCTTCGTAAATTATAAATCGATTTTTAAACCTTTTCGTTATAGCGGTCCTTGAAATCTCGGAAAACACTCAAAGAGACCTTGTTTTGTGGATTCATTGTTTATACAAATTTATGTTCTTTATGTCATGCATACCTGTAGGTACTTAATATCACGATGCATGATAAAAACATGGTGAGATCCTCTCTCTCTTGAGGATTTTCAAAGTATTAAAAAAATATTGTGAAATTTTATTTTTGAAATTAAGAAGACTTAACGACAAATTTCCTGTTCTTAATTTCTCAAAGAGTTATAAACAAAAGCGATAAAAACAGTTCGTTTACTCTACAGCAATTTATTAGAGGAAATAAACTTTGAAAAGGAACGTTAAAAAAAAAACTTAAACGAGAAGGATCATTAAAAGTTACGAACTTAAAAAAAAAAGGAACAAAAAAAGAGAAGACATTGAAATGAGCAGGAGCAGGGAGGAAAGTTAAAAGTTTGAGAACTACTTTTTTAGTTGAACTTAGGGGAAAATATAGGTGGCCAGAGCACGGTGAGTTTGAATTTCTTGAAATATTGCATAAAAAGGAGGAGAAAGTGAAGGAAAGATTGCATCCGACTGTCTTCAAAAAATGAAGGTGGATGAACATTTTGGGGGAAAATAAAAATGCAAAAAGAGAAAGTCATAAAGGAAGTAAGTGGGTTAAAAGTGTATGCACTACCCGGCACACTTCTGTTGTTTTCTAATTGAAAAGAAATTGACATTGACACCATATGAAATTAAAGTACATTAAATGAAGAATAAATGTGTGAAGTTGGGAACCCTAATACTAAAATAAATGGCCAACTTCACGAAGGATTTCCTGAAAAATAGGCACGTTTGTATTAAACCTTAAATGGATATGAGTGATATGAAGGGATAATATTATCGCGCATGAACGCACAACCACATAATTCCCGCCTCCACCTTCTATGCAGCCAGGAACAAAAGAACACGTGGCCAAATTAATTGCAGAAAAACACGTTTCTTCTTTTATTGTCGGTATGGGAACAAGCACCGTCGATGGTGTCAGCCGGCGTTTGTTTGTTCACATGGCGCGTTGGGTGTCTTCGTAGGCTTGCACTCGGTTCACATGAACATTATTCTGTTCTGTTGTGTTGCGTTGCGTTGTGTTTTGATGGTGCGGTGGTTTGTTTGCACATTTCAATCGTGCAGCTAGCAACAATGAAAGTTGTTGACACTCGCACTCAAACGCACAGAACGGACAGATCCACGAACATCGAAAGGGCATATCCAATAAATAAACATGAATGAACACACACGAAAAAAAAAAAAAAACAAACACGAACACAAAGAGAGACAGAGAGCAAGAAGTAAACAAACAAAAGCAAAAACAATATTATTGACCTTTGCAAGAATCCAATTTCCATTTCAATATTTTTTAGTTTTCGAAAATATAACAAATTTCATATTCAAAATGGCCGTCATAATGAATAGTGAAAGTGAAACTTTAATTAATATGCATAGCTATTAATGGAAAGCAGAAAATCTTTGGAATTATGTAGGTACTTATTTAAAATAAGTTTTCTTTTTCATAGCTGATGACTTCTTCTCCTATTTATTGCGCTTGAGTTACCGATTCGGGTAATTTAACCATAACAGAATTGCTGATAATGCCGCACAGAATTAGTGTTGAAACAAAATAAGTAAATACTACTTGATATCGAATACTTTTAGTCGATACTGAGTAAATTTTGTACTCAATACTTACCACCAAGTATTTTCGCGGTATCGATACTTTAATGTCGGTATTTACTCATAATATTTTTCTTTGTATTAGTGATATAATTTGGGGGGTTTTTTCCCTTTTTGAGGGACTTTTTCGATTTCATTTTGAAATGGATTTTTCGTACCCATTTTCTTAGGAAGGGAAAGGGATTTTTATAAATTGTCTTAAGGTTAAACCTGCGCCAAATTATTGGCAGCATTGAGAAGAAACTTTAATTCAAAAAGAAATGACCAAGTCTAAGGTCTGTATCCATGTTACGTGCTTGGATTCGACAAGTGCAAAGTGCCGTATTTTTTTTAAAACACTGAAGTATTGTACTACCTGTGTTATGATGTGTAAATACCAAGAATCATAAAAATTTGCTTAATCTTGAGCAAGTACTACCTAGTATCGATACTTTTGGTTCGGTATTTTAGTGGTATCGATACTTGATCTCGATACATTAAATGAGTTTTAGTATCGATACTTTCATGGTATCGTTTCAACACTACACAGAATAAGATCATCGGTATGTACTAACTACAATATTGATTGTTCGCACTTAAGTGCTGTATACTTTGTAATGAGCAATTTCTAAAACAAATTATTTTAAGTCCTTTTTTAAATTTCATTGTTCGAAAACAAAAAAATTATTCATAAATCATTCCGAATTCAATATAAAGTACCGATTACTATGTAACGAGTGGTTTTAATACAATTTTTTTCAGTTTTGTTTTAAAGTTTTCATTCGATTATGGAAAACATCACTGAAGTTTGTCAAAATGTATCTTAAGTACCGATTACTTAGTGAAGACTTATTTTTACAACATATTTTTAAGCTATATTTTAAAATTTGAAGTATGCAACATGAAGAATGAAAAAAATTCAGAGTTCAGCCCAAAAAAAGTACCGACTACTTTGTAATGAATAGTTTTTATACGAATTTCAATTAAGTTTTGTTTTAAAGTCACAATTTGAGCATTGAAAACATGTCAGAAGTTATTCAAACATCAATCTTAAGTACCAATTACTTTGTAATGAGTAATTTTGGCGACATAATTTTTTCGGGTTTTTGATTTTCTAAATCGAAAAATGAAATCATCTTAGGAACCAGTTTAAATTAAATCATAAGGTACCGATTACTCTGCAATGAGTAACTTTTAAACCAACTTTTTTCAATTTCGTTTTGAGATCTTTAATTCCAACATTGAAAACATATCAGAGGTCAGCCCAAAATCAACCTAAAGTACCGATTATTTTGTAATGAGTGTTTTACTGAAATAGAAAAAAAAAACTTTAAACAAAACAAAAACCAATACTACTCATTACAAACCACTTGAATGCATTGTTACTCATATTGCTCTGCTAGAAAGGAATCAATAATATTTTCGATAAACAAAACATGAGCCCCCAAAGACATTTATTGGTTTTGGCAGTTTGGCTCTGCCTATTTCGAATTTTTTCCCATTAACATATCGGATATATGTACCTATATAAAAGCATAATAAATTACAATGGCTAGATAAAGCGAATTCTCATTTTTATTTATTTATTTATTTATTTATTTTTTTCCCCCATTTATTTCCTTCGCTTCAATTTATAAATTTATTGTTTCAATTTGGCCATTTAAGTTGATTACAATTTACAATTTGATTTAATTGCCTTTTCGAGTGCTTTTTGCGAATGGCGTTTGTGGGTATGTGCATGTGTGTGTATAAAGCCGAAAAGAAGCGGATAACAACAACAACACTAATACTACATAATAATATAATAAAAGCAACGATAGCAACAACAGCAGCAGAGGCAACAACAGCGGCAAGAAAACTTAAAATGGGCATTCAACAATGGCGTCGTTTACGTGCGAAATTCATGAAAGCTCAATATAGGCGAGGAGACCAGGCCATCATTTTTCGCCGTTGTAAATTGCAGTTGAAATATGTATGTAATTTATGCTATCGAAGCTCGAAAAAAAAATCTACTTTTAACGAACGAAATATAAAATTTATTGCATTAAGCATGCTATTAGAGCAATTTTTTTTTTTTATGCTCGTTATGTCATTATAATAATTATTATAATAACCATTACAGGAGGACCCCATTAAAGTTAGTGGAGAGAAAAGCATGAAGGAAGGAAATAAACATAAAAAGTAAAAATAACAACAAGATTAATAAGAAGACGCCAAAGAAGAACAAAATCAAAATGAATGACATCAAGTTTCAACACTGGAAACTTAAGCCTCAAAGACTCAAGACTCAAGATCGAGGCAGTCACGGAATAGTAAGCGTGCAACTCCTCTCAACTAGAAATGGGCAACGTAATCTTTAAGAATTTTCTGAAAGATTCTTTAGTTTCTTTATGCATGAATTCTGTTGAAAGGGATTTCGTGCATGAATAGCAATTTTTCCCCTTATTCTCTTCATTTCAGATTATTTATTAAATTTTTATATACTTGCATTCTATATAGTTTTGTGGGCATGTTCATATCTTCGTTACTCCTTATTGAAGATGATTGATGATAAAAAGGATGAAATTGAACTCGTTCTTGGGAAGACGATCGACGGGGATGTTGAAGATTCGAAGTATATACATATAGTTTCATTTATCTTCAAAAAAGGAAGAAAAACAAACCTATTTTAAAAAGAATATAACATCTGTGCAGCTGCCAGTTGAAAAAGGCGCAGTTTTGGTACAACGACAGTGGGACAAAAACACTTTTCAAGCAAATATCAAAATCTTTTCCATTTTTTTTTTCAATTTATTATTACAGCCAGACTTTTAAAAGGCCATTATTTTAATAAACCTTAAAAAAAATTGCAATAATTAGAAGAAAAAAATTTCTTGTCACGGTTGACATTTTTGCGGTTTTGACCATAGGTACTTATATTTTTTTACTAACCGTGACCTTGTAGACATTTAGTTAAATGTATTTTTCTATGCAAGTAATTCAGTTGTAATAATGAAAAGATTTCAGAAATCGGTCCAATTGCAATATAAAATACCGAATACTTTGTAACGAGTAATTTTACAAACAAATTTTTTCAGTTCTGTTTTAAATTTAACAATGCGATCATGAAAACATCATAGAAGTTTGTCCGAACCTATTGTACCGATTACTTTGTAACGAGTAGTTTAAAAAAACTTTTTTAGTTCGAAAACAGAGGCAGCAACACCATTTCTTGCGAAGGTAAAAACGTTTTCAGCGGGAGCCTAATGGTAGTTCTCACGCTTATTGTCAAACTGCCAAAAAGAGAATTGAATTTTTAGAAAAACACCAAAGGATAGATGTTCAACCGTTTTCAAGTCTTGAAGTTAATCCCGTTATGGTTTGAGGGAGTCTTTGGGACTAGTCAAACTAGTGAAAGGCGAAATCGGCAAAATCAGCAAAATCAACGAAAAAATTAAACAAATATTATGAGTTTAAGAGAAGAAAGGAAAATATTTAGTCAAAAGTTGGTAAACAAACAGTAAATATTTTTTTTCAGCAAAATGTTGCGTCTTTTCATATAAAATTTTTAGGAAAAGGTGGCGGCTACCAACCAGCACCAAATTGGGCAAAATTTCAATGCAGAACTAGCTCAATCTATTTTCTCTACGTGGTGCCTGAAGGAAGTATGTAGAGCTATAGAAAGACGGCGCTATGTCATGAAGGAAGAGATGGAAAAAAAAGGCGCGTTAAACAGGGTTTCAATGAAAAATGCGGTATGCCTGGCGTCATCGGTGCCATGGACGGCACTCATATACAACAAATGGAAAGTCCTTTCAACAATGAGCACCTTTATTTTAATGGAAAGTTGAAACACAGCAAGGTATCGCAAATGTCACCGTTTTCCCAAATGGTTTTTGAGTTTTTTGCACATTTTTTTTTCCTTTTTGTCATACGTTTCTTATCTTTCGCATCCAAAATTCCCTGATTTAAACTTCATTTATTAGCTCAAGCATGAAAATTTTAGCCAATTCACCCTATTTCTTCAAGGACGACACGTTTAAATATTTTCTTAACTATCAATGCTTTCTCTCTTGCGAAATAAGGGATGTTCTTCCTTTTTATCTTATTATCTCGTTTGAGAAGACAAGAATTTCGAATTAAACATTCTATTTAAAAAAAAGAACTATAAAAAAAAAATGGACGGATTAAGCCGAGGGTTGCCATAGTGCAAAACAATTGAGGATTTGTGGATTTTACAAACATTTAGCATAACGCGCACGTGCGCCCTTATTAAGCATGTATGCGTATGTTTTATATGCACGACCATTACCCAAAGCTCTAATTTGTGTAATTGTTTAAAGAAATCTCCCCACTGTTCAACAAATTCCATTTAGGGATTAATTTTGACTAATGTGCATTTTTTAATGTGCCTTTTCTAGAATTTAAAGCGATGTGATAGACATACATATGTAAGAAGGCTGTTTCATAAATGGTTTTAAAATGGAGAAAAGCGGGCAAATGAAGAAATAGAAGGATAAAACAGAGAAAGAAATAAGACAAAAAGGGGTAAATAATAAAGCGAAAGGAGCAAGAAGCCCGATTTAAAAAAATGGAGGGAGAAAGAAATGGCGAAAGAGCTAAAAATTGAGAGAGAGAGAGAGAGAGAGATAGAGAAGGAAATAGAGAGAGAGAGAGAGAGAGAGAGAAAAGGAAATAGAGAAAGAGAGAGAGAGAAGAAAAGGAAATAGAGAAAGAGAGAGATAGAGAGAGAGAGAGAAAGAGAGAGAGAGAGAGAGAGAGAAGAAGAGAGAGAGAGAGAGGACGAAGGAGAGAGAGAGAGAGGACGAAGGAGAGAGAGAGAGAGAAGAGACGAAGGAGAGAGAAGAGAGAGAGGACGAAGGAGAGAGAAGAGAGAGAGAGAAGGAGAGAGAGAGAGAGAGAGAGAGGAGGAAGAGAGAGAGAGAGAGAGGACGAAGGAGAGAGAGAGAGAGGAGGAAAGAGAGAGAGAGGAGGAAAGAGAGAGAGAGAGAGGAGGAAAGAGAGAGAGAGAGAGGAGGAAAGAGAGAGAGAGAGAGGAGGAAAGAGAGAGAGAGAGAGGAAAGAGAGAAAGGAAATATAGAGAGAGAGAGGAAATATAGAGAGAGAGAGGAAATATAGATAGAGAGGAAAATAGAGAGAGAGGAAATATAGAGAGAGAGGAAATATAGAGAGAGAGGAAATATAGAGAGAGAGGGAAGAGGAAGTAGAGATGGAACAGGAAAGAGAAAGAAGTAAAAAGAGAGAGAGAGAGAGAAACAAAGAGAAAAAGTATAAAAAATAGAGGAAAAGAGAGAGTGAGGAGGAAAGAGATAGATAATGAGGAGGAAAGAGATAGATAATGAGGAGGAAAGAGAAAGATAATGAGGAGGAAAGAGATAGATAATGAGGAGGAAAGAGATAGATAATGAGGAGGAAAGAGATAGATAATGAGGAGGAAAGAGATAGATAATGAGGAGGAAAGAGATAGATAATGAGGAGGAAAGAGATAGATAATGAGGAGGAAAGAGATAGATAATGAGGAGGAAAGAGAGATTGAATTAAGGATAGCGAGAAAGATAGAAAATCTCCAGAGAAAAAGGGTTTAAAATCTGTACGGGTACATGCATGGCAATATTACCATATTGCTGAATTCTTCCTTCCTAGAAATTCATTTCTGATCATAAAGAAACTAAAATAAAATTTTCACTCGCTCTCAGAAATGCATATTGCGAAATATTCACTGAAGCAAAAAAAAAAAAAAAATACTTGATATGCAACGCTTTTCCAACGCAGACGCCATTGAAAAATGCTTGTTAAATTTCCTATCGAAAGAAACCTTCCCTCTTATCTGCACCTGCTACGTCCATTTATGAAAAAGAATCTCCAGTTTCACATTCGTTTTTATGATGTCCGAAAATGCTCCAATCAGGCAAATTCTTTGGAAAGCATACATACATACATATATGTATGTTTTTATGTAAAAATGTATGACTGTTTCGATTTCCTTGAAATGTGCAAAGAGAAAAAAAAAATAATGAATGCGTGCCTCCAAAAATTCAAAGGCTTCTTTTCATGCTCATTAAAACCATTTCCGCTGAAAAAATTGTTTCTCGCTTGACTAGTCAAGCCGAAAAAAAAAAACAACCGTACTCGGCTAACGATTTCCCGTGAATTGGCGACTTCCGAAGAATTCGCTATTTTCAAAGATTTGGACGAATTCCGAGAAGTTTTCGACATGTTTTTCTGAGAATGATGGAACAAAAAATTTTTTTTTGCAGGCTTAGTTGGTCCACAGAGATGTGGTATTTCAAAATGTGAGCTTTTTTTTTTTTAAGACTGAAAGTTGAGTCTATCGAATGTTGAAATAAGACATACATACATACATATTTTGAGTTTAACGTGGGTACACACCATGGGTGGGCTTCCACTCCACGACACCTCAATGCGAATGGCCAGTATTAAAAAACTGGCGGTTGCCACAGCGTGCCTTCTCACAGTGACGCACTATGCGAAGCTCACAATAAGTTCACATGTAAGCCACAATATTGGAACCCATTGGTAATGGTATGGTTCTAGCTCACCGTTAAGCAACTACAACCCCGACGAGGGGGCCTCCCAAACGATCAGACACGGGTGATCAGTCCGTGGGGCCCTGAACCCGTTCGACACGTTAAGGTCAATTGGTTTACCGTTGGTGACTTGATACAAGACACTTCCATTTTATAGATTCTATACAAAATCTGTCTGGAATAATCGAACTGTTAGCTAGGGTCCGCGGGTTTGCTAAGCCCGTAAATCATAAGATTCCCCTTGCGGGAGTTGGAATAAGGCAGTCATAATCCAAACTGTTGATGGAATTTCCTTTTTTCCGAATAGTGGAGAAGGACTATGGATAATGATCCGATTGCTTTCGCGTAGCCGTTGATGGTGGCGATTGTTTGGGAGTTTTCAAGTTTTGAAAGTCAACTTTCATACTTTAGATTTTAGCTTCAGATTTTTGATGTTTTCAACTTTCAAATGATAATCTTCATGCAAGGTTTAAGCCAGACTTAAGATTTTTTCCACACAGTAATATAATTTTATGTATTGATGTCTATCGATAGTGATATACTATCGACAGTATTCCAGCACTAGAATCTAGAACTAGAAGTTAAAGATTATGATTTCAAAATAATCGTACAATAATCCGTATTATCTCGGACTAATGAAAGAATCATAGCTGATAATAAAATCAATTACGATTGAGGATTAAAGACACGATAAATTGTAATCGTTACTTATTATTAATTCAGATTTAAACGGTCTGGGATAAATTGATCAAACACAACGATTTCTTCGACCTAAACCCTTGAAATTGTAGAAATTGGTAGTAAGACTTTTCTATGGATAGTTTAACTAGGTAGCAGCGGGATATACAATACGTTATAGTTTCTATATCTCGAATTACCATTACCTAAAAGAACTAGGACAAAGGATTTTATGTAACCCCCTTTCTAAACGCTATTGCCATTCGATTCAGTTTGGGTTATAAAAATTGGACTTTATTCTTATAGGGTTAAGATATTTCGACACGCTACCAGTTTAACACGTGCCACCTTGCACACGTTCAACACGCGCATCGAAAAGAATTCTACCAAGAGCAAAACGTTCACACGTGCCACATCTCATGCTTCATAATTGCCACATTCATCACACATGCACATGAGCCACAGAGCCCCCCGCCCTTAGTTTTTAACATCAATCTAACTATTAACAATATTCCTCGGATATATTCATCCGCCATCCTCAATCTTCAACCTACTGAATATATCTTGATATGAGCTTTCTCTACATCCTATAACGAGAAGTTCGCTTACCTTTGTGATGGTTCTTACAATCCGGGGAATACTCTATAATTTTCTAGAACTTGCTGATGGAGTTTTGCGGCGGGTTTAAATACTCTCTTTTATAACCACCAGTTTATTCTTTAGACAGGCTCAATTTATGTCCTTCTCAAGCCTTGTTAACCTCTTTTCGGATTCGCTAATGCTCCGCCTGAGGTCGGGGGTATATGATCTCAGCACCCTTCTGCAGACATACCTATCCTGGATAATTTCATCGCATAGACGCATACTTTGCTGATATTTTTTCATCTGACCGATGCAAGTATTTTTCGATCTACCTGCCCTCCGGTCAGACAGGTTAGATTATATTTTAATAATATTATAATCAGCCCCATTCTAAATATTTCACGGGAAGATTTCCCTGCGGATTACAAAAAAAAAAAAAAAAAAAAAAAACCCTGCCATTCTACACACAAAGGGAAGGGAATAGAAGGAAGAAAAAATTTCGATAGATTTCGGTCAGAAACTTATTTCTACCTCTTTTATAGCGCTGATTTCCACTTCAATCAACTTAACTTTTCGGATTTCGCATAATGCATACGCCGAGGTCGGGTATATGATCTCAGCACTTCTGCAGACATACTATCCTGGATAATTCATCGCATAGACGCATACTTTGCTGATATTTTCATCTGACCGTTTTCAGTTTGCTTCGATTCCATGTCAAAACGACAGATAGGTTAGTTGATTTTTTCATAATATTATAATCATCCCCATTCTAAATATTTCAGGTAGTTTCCCTTGTGACTTTAAAAAAAAAAAAAAAAAAAAAAAAAAAAATTGCCATTCTACCACAGGAATGGGAATATGAAGATTGAAAAAATTTCGAAATCAGAAACTTCTTTCATTGAAGTGGAAATCAAGCTTTAGGCGTTAAAAAAAATGTAGGTAGAGAAAAATTCCCGGGGAATATTCATTTAAAAAAATGGCTTAATAAGAACCCCCAGGATACTACTATAAAGCCTGAAATCCACTATAGAGTTTTTTACGTAGAGAAAATATTGTAGAGTGTAGAGAATCTACCTTTATTGTGTACACTGAAGACATTCTCTACAATTCTACAGCTCCACGTAGAGCTGCCGTCGACATATTTATAGTAGAGCTCTTCCATCTGCTCCATGCTATTAAGCAAGATGTTTCTCTACGACTCTAAAGTAGAAATTACTAGCATGTATGTAGTCGTGGAGCACATACTACAGCTGTACTCTAAATATGTCGACGACAGCCTTACGTAGAGCTTTAGAATTGCAGAGACGGTCTTCAGTGTATACAATAAAGGTACAATCTCTATACTCTACACACTTTTCTCTACGTAAAAAACTCTATAGTGTATTTCAGGCTTAATAGTGACTAGGTTCAAAGTTTAATAGACAGTCCCCGTCAATGATTTGCCATCAATTTGTAATCCTGTTCATTCCCACAAACCTCTGGTAACCCTAGTAGTCTTCGACTCGACTAAAGAAAGTTTTCATTTACATGCACCTAAAGGCAATATACATATGTAGGTAGATTGTGTTTGGAAACACAATATTTAATGATCAAAAGACCAAGAAAGGGCAATTATTTTCGTATTGGGGATAAAAACTATAATTTCTTTCAACCACAACGTAGAGCGTAGAGTGTTCTTTAATTACTGTATTTAAATAAATGATACTTGAAAAATTCATGACCTCCGACATTTTGCTGACAGCAATGACAAAGATTGAAATAGGTATATATGTATGTATCTATGTAGATAATTATAAGTTTGTCTACCCATCAATAAAGTCAGCCTTTTGGGCAATTTAAAAGAAGAAGAAAAAGTAATACTCCTCCTCCTCCCGATGAAAGAGACGCAATTAAGAACACGCGAATCGAGTTTTAAATTATAGCATTCTATTTAATTATATAAAAAATAAAAATAAAAAAAAATTTAATAAAAATATCTTTGATTATAAAAAAAACATAAGAAGATTTATTTGGAATTCATTTTTCTACGCTGAAACGGGAATTTCCAGAGGAAGAACAAAAAAACTGCTCTATCGGATTTAAAGGGATTAACGAGAGTGAAAAATAGTAACTAAAGGACTGAGAGGAAGAGAGGGAGATATAAAGGTCGAAAGGTTGTGTAAAAATGCCTTGTAACAAGATACAAAAATAACGAATGCAATCACAACAACATGGACAGTAACAACAACATCAACACCGGCGACGATAACGATGACTGCGATGAAATTTGATGCCTGATAGTCCCCAAACGGATTTTGTCCTGACGTCTCTGGTAATCCGATCAAAAAGAAAGCGGATTATAAGCGCAGCTAAATATTAGGAGTACATTTGAATGACAGGGAATTAAGCGCCTTAGAGTTTCACAAAGAAGCAGCAGAAGAACGTTGGTGATCAGAACAGAACACCTCGATGGTCCAAAAGAATATTTCATTCAAGTCCAAAAAATAATGCGGTTAGAAAATTTTCATTAAAACGGTAAAAATGAAAAAATTAATTTAAAAAAAAAAAAATAAGAAAGAAACCACAAAATCAGTCAGTCTGAGTGGTTGCTGGAATGGCTAAAATAAAGGGTTGCCATGCATTCCTGCTTTAATTACAAACCCGAAAGCAGCTGTGAGAACACATGTCCGTGTACGGGCATGAGAGGTTGAGGAACAAGTGTCAAATGCCAAAAGCCGCAAGCAAACACAGAAATAAAACAACGAAAAACAACAGAACAACAAAAGCAGCAACAAAGCCACAACGAAAAGAAAATCGAAAACCTTAACCTGAAAACCACATTTTTTAATTATAAGCCGAAGCTGCCATAAAAGACAAAATAATGAACGGAAAATCTCCAATTAAGAAGCCAGGAACATCGTATAATTAAAAGAACGAACAAATACAAAGAAACCAAATCAGCATCATGTCTGGCAATGAAAATAAAGGGTTCATGATTACCGTTACCTGAAAATCTCACATTTTTAATTGTAATTGAAATATGTCAAATTCCAATTAAGCCGGAAGCAGCAAATTATAAACACAATATCAAAGAAGTCAGACCATTATGCAATTGAAAAGTATAGTATCAATGACCTTGAATTCCTAAAATCCAATTTTAATATAACAATTAAAAAATAAATAATAATAATAATTAATAAAGAGCATAATCTAATTATAAACAATATATATAAGCTGATAATATTTATTAATAATTTAGTACGTTTAGTATGAACCTTATTAATATTTTTATAATTTATACAATAAAATAATAATTCATTAATAATATAATATTATTAATTATAAATTATATATAATTAATTAATTAATTAATAATAATAATTATATAAATAATAATAATTATAAATAATAATAATTATATAATAATAATAATAATTATAAATAATAATAATATATATAATAATAATTAATAATAATATAATTTAAATAATAATAATAATAATTATAAATAATAATAATTATAAATAATAATAATAATTATAAATAATAATAATAATTATAAATAATAATAATAATTATAAATAATAATAATTATAAATAATAATAATTAAATAATAATAATAATTATAAATATAATAATAATAAAATAAATAATAATAATATAAATAATAATAATTATAAAATATAATAATTATAAATATAATAATAATAAATAATAATTATAATTATAAATAATAATAATAATTATAAATAATATAATAATATATAAATATTAATATTATAATAATATAATTTTAATAATAATAATATATAAATAATAATAATAATTATATAATAATTAATATAAAATAAATAATAATAATTATAAATAATAATAATTATATAATAATAATTTTAATAATAAATAATTTTAATAATAATAATTTTAATAATTATAAATAATAATAATAAATATAAACAACAACAACCGTCCTTTTCCCCTTCTTTATCGCTGTCCAATGAGCTGATTGAAGTATCCTCACAGCCATTTCCAGAATTAGCTAACAACAATGAGATATCACAATTAAAGAAAGCATTACCGCTTCATTTTAAATGTACGAAGTTCTAACCTAATAGATACCTCTAAGAACCCATAACCTTTTTCACTTCATTAAACAAAATCCATACATAATATTCATTAAATTATTGTTTGATTCAGAGCCTCTCAATCCTTTCCTACAAAGCTCCTCACTTCAAACTCTCAAAAACAAAAAACATAAGACCAGCTTCTTTCAGCATGCACACGCGACGCCATTTTGAAATTCAGATTGTTGCACTGTAAGAGCATCATGAAAATAATCCATCGATAAAATATATGAAAGCAGTACAGAAATACTTCTCCGTTTCTCTTATCTTACCGCTCTGCATGCGCTGCCCGCCCCTCGCTTCTCTTCTCTATGTGAATTTCCTTTGAATTTTATCGTCGGGAAATGAATAATTACAGTCATTGTCAGCAATGCAAATACTCCATTTTGTTATGCAACAGCAGCAAAAAACAAAAACAACAACAACAAAAACAATAACGAAAATTTCATTCCTTCAATTACAAAAACAAATCGACCAAATTAAAACAACAAGAATAACAATGGCAAAAATAACAAAGACAAGAAATATTTAAAGGAATTTGAAATTCGAATTTGAATTTGAATTTGAATTTTGAAGGTATCCGCAGAGACGCCGGAATCGTTCATTAGTGTGCGGTTGGACTGAGAGGATTTCTTGGAATCGGAGAGTGCGGTCGGTCGGCGCTCATGTCGTTTGGGGCTTTTCTTGTTATTGATAGTTTGATTCTGTACTTTTTTAGAAGTCACGTCCATTGTTATGTATTGATTGGATTGGATTGGCCAATGGAAATACGAAGATCCGATAAATTTTGTCCGGAGGAGAGGAGATTGAAGGTTATTTCAATATAGTTTTGACTTCGATTATTGAGTGTAGAACTCTTTTGAACAGTGGGTAAATATACATACATACATATGTACATAAATATATAAGCTATGACTTATGTAGTTCTTCGGTTCAAATAATTTAATCAGTACGCAGAAAATAATTTCGGAGTGATCAGAAAAATTACTCCGAAATCTGTAGAACGTATGAGGCTTATAAATTACCCAAGATTAGTCCGAAATGTGTTGCGAATTTGAGACCGGAATGAAAGGAAAATATGTCGGAAAATTGAAATTGACATGAGTCCGAAATATACTTACTCTATAAAATGTTATGAAACTCAGATATGTGACTCCGAAATATGTAGAAAGAACGAGGTTCAGAAATTTTATACCAAAACATATGAGGATTATAAAGTACCTACTTCGAAGTATGTCGAAAATTTGAGAACGAAATGAGTCCGAAATATGTATGTAGGAAATACGAATATCAGATATATGACTCCGAAATATGTAGAAAATATGAGTCTCGGAAATTTGACTCCGAAATATGAAGAAATTAGAATCCTTATAAGTGACTCCGAAATAAGTAGAAAATATGAGGCTGCAATAAATGACTCCGAAATATGTATGTAGAAAATATGAAGCTGTAATACATTACTCCGAATATGTAGAAAATTGAGGCTGTAATACATGACTCCGAAATATGTAGAAAATATGAGGCTGTAATACATGACTCCGAAATATGTAGAAAATATGAGGCTGTAATACATGACTCCGAAACATGAGGAAATTAGAATCCTTATAAGTGACTCCGAAATAAGTAGAAAATATGAGGCTGTAATACATGACTCCGAAATATGAAGAAAATACGAGGCTGTAATACATGACTCCGAAATATGTATATAGAAAATATGAGGCTGTAATACATGACTCCGAAATATGTAGAAAATATGAGGCTGTAATACATGACTCCGAAATATGTAGAAAATATGAGGCTGTAATACATGACTCCGAAATATGTAGAAAGTTTGAGATATTTGGGTCCGAAAATATGATGTACAATATAGACTCCGAAAAAGTCCGAAAGTATGAGGTTGCAATATAGACTCCGAAAAAGTCCGAAAGTATGAGGTTGCAATATAGACTCCGAAAAAGTCCGAAATATGTAGAAAATATGAGATTGTAATATAGACTCCGAAAAAGTCCGAAATAAGTAGAAAATATCAGGGTTGATATGTATGACTCCGAAATAAGTCACAATGCAGCTGGATTTTCGCAAAAAGTGAAATATGTACATTCATTTCGAACACTTCAATGAGCTCATTTAAGGACTCCCACAACAAGCCACACCCCAAAAATAAAACCTCAAGGATTGTAAATGTTTACTGAGCAGGTAGGTAACTTTTTTGTTATTGTTTTAATTCTTTTAATTTTTGCCAATTACATTTCAACCAGTAATCTTCGACACCGGAGACAATTTTGGTTAACAAAATGAGGACGACTCACACTTTTCGGAGTGCAAGCCGGAATTGCAGAAGCATCCAAGCATTTCGTATTTCCATGACAACCCGTTCGAATTTATTCATGTTGATTATTATTGCACACTTTTACGGACGAATAGAATTCAACTTTGATCAAAAGGAAAGCTGCTAGAAATCTCATTTTACTTCGTCGTCTCGGCCATTTTGTTTGGCTTTTCATTTCATTTAAATTTTGCGAATTCCATTCCAACGAGCCAAACTACGGAAAAGCACGTTCAAATATAAACCTTTGGCAGACACACAAACAACCAACGGACTCCCAACCCCAAGCATTCTCAAAAATATTCGTATGAATTTCGAAATATTTCCCAATATTATGTTTTAATACTTTTTCCATAAACACATTCTTTTATTTTATTTTATTTTATTTTTTTTTTCTCTCCTGCTCTTATTACATTTCAATAAATGCAATTTAGCAAGTTAAGGCATGCCTCAGCGTGTGTTCAAAGTCCATAAACGATTTTCGATGACGATAGACTTTCACTGCTCTTTAAAGAAATCACACACACAGACACGAAAAAAAGAAGGGGAAAAAAAACTTTCTAAAATATTTAAGGCTTGGTCGTTGTTTATTAAAAATGGAGGAATATATTTTTAAAGGGAAAATTCGGAAGAAAAAGAAAGAAGAAGAAAAAAAATTGGAAAAGAGAATATGCTATCAATATTTATTCTATGTTGGATTTTCCTTCCGATGTTTTTGGAGCACGTTCCTCGGAGTTGTGCCAATTATGGCAATTACTGAACGAATTGCATAGCTGAATGAATATGCTTAGCTTCCATAAACGATTGAGGGAACTTATTAAAGAAGGAAAAGGAAAATAAATTACCGTGAAACCTCCTATAAGCGGGCATTGAAAATAAGCGCAATTTCACCCATAAATGGTATGTGCCCGCCGCATAGCAGAGGAGAGTCTGTATCAGGGTTGCCAGACGTCCGATGTTAGTAAATAATGCCGTATTTAGAAAATGCTTTTCCCCTTATTTTGCTCTCCAATTTTTCATTTATAAAGAGGTCAATTTACCAAAAAGGAGTGCTCTTAGATTACTAGGAATATGATCAGTATCAGTAGTCTAGAATTGTAGTTAAAAAATAAGACCAACTGGTACAAATGGCCTCTTGTTGACCAAAGGTCTAATCGTGAAGTACAGGTTAGGCCATGGTTGGAAAATTAAAAGGTTTTAGTCCTGATATTTTTGTGACTAGTCGGGCAGTAGTTGGAGAAACATAAAGGGGTTCAATCCCTATTGGGACTCCAGTTTATTTTAATGATCAGGAGAGAAAGCCCTATAACACTGCCTAGCATCTAATATATCTTTTAAAATAAATTTCAAATCTAAATCTCTTCATTTTATTTTAAAATCATAGCTTTTAAATAATGATTAATAATCGTAATCATTACAAATTTGATTGATTTTAGTTCAAAATGTTGAAATAATTGATTAATTACGATTCTTTTCTGTCCGGCCCTGTAATCAAATGATTACGATTACAAATAATCAGATTGTAATCATGATTACTTGGGATTCGTAAAAGTAATCAGAAATAATCAAAAAAGTAATCCGACTACTTTTGATGATTATTTTTGATTCTTTTTGATTATTTTTAAAGTTTTTGTCTACACATGAAGAAATAGCAATGAATTACGAATCACAAATTTCTCACATAAGGATTATATAATCATTACAAATCTTTTTAAAATGTAATGTAATTGATTACTCTAATCGTAATCGCAATTTAACAGCCATGTTTAAAACAAATTAGCTTGATCTTTGCCATAGAGTTTCAAAATTACTCTCCCGTGAACGATTAATACGCTGATATGGATTTTCTCCTCTGTGTTTTTAAGTGGCACGCGTGGAGATTGTCACGTTCGTTCTCAATACATAAATAAATAATTTCGCACATGTTCAAATAAAATAAAAACCTACATATTTTAATTAAAAACCAAAAATTTTCCACAAGCCGTTTAAATTTTTGATGAGTTAGCACTCCAAACCTCACGAAAATGTGTAGTGGTGGTTTGCGTAACAGCAAGGTGCTGATTTTCTGTCCTACATTTAAATCGTTTTCTTTATCACTTAAGGGCTATACGCTCTAAAGCAGCAAGTAAATTTCCAATACCAAACACAACATGTAGAAAAAAACACATAAGTACTTTGACTTTGTAGTTTCGCTACTTGAACGCATACGCTAATTACAAGTAATCGGACTCACAGGGTTGCATTTAAATTTTTCTTTCTTTCAATTTACTTGAACAGCGTTGAGCCCTTTAGGTCAGATGCAACTTAAAAAAAAATCCACTTGAAACTTTTCATAAAACATTTCTCTCTATAGCGAATTTCTCAGGGCCTTTTCACTACATTTTTAGTAAGAGAAACGATCGATAGCACTATCGATAACTATCAAAAACATCGATGGTTTTTTGACGACTATCGATAGTTTTGATCCGTTGACAATTACTTGAGCTTTGGAAAGATGGTGCTGGCGGTGACAGAGAAGGCTTTTTGTGAAATGGAAAGATACCTAAAAATGTCCGATCTCGATTATTGTAGTAACCGAATTTTTAAATAATCGATTTCCAATTATCGATATTCCAATTTATCGATATTCCAATTTATCGATATTCCAATTTATCGATATTCCAATTGATCGATATTCCAATTATCGATATTCCAATTGATCGATATTCCAATTATCGATATTCCAATTTATCGATATTCCAATTTATCGATTTTTTATATTTTAATCGATGATTGGAACTATCGATAGACCTCAAGTACATCTTCTTGCCACTTCATGCCCTGAAATCTTTACAGAAATTCTGCGAGTCTTATGTGTCCCATTTTATGAATCAAATGAGAATTATAGGCCTCGCGCTAAAATCTTTTATTCAAACCACTAGCATTTTGCGAACCAAATTAGTTAAAATTTGAAAATGTAACTTCCGGTGGTACTATCGATACTATCAATGGCTCAGACTAGCGTTGCTACGGATAGTGATCCGCCCGGATGCCGAATATCCGGCTGGCTGCTAGGCCGGATGCCGGTGGTTGGACCGAACTGAAATGAAAAATCTCTGAAAATGGAAATTTTTGTTGGAAATGATTGTTCCAATTTTTAATCTGCATCCTAGTAAAAATACATATATACCGCATATATCCGGTATCCGGCCGGATACTAAATTTAAAGCCGGATAGGTCGGATATCCGTTTCAATTCTAGTTCAGACTATTACGCTATTTACACGTTAAGACATTTCGACGATGAAACAAATTTTCGAAGGGAGGGGACGCAGGGGCGAAAGAGAAAAACGCTCTGATATCACATCCTCGCGAGTCTCAAGCCATCAAAAAATAGTCTCTATCAACTATTCAGACTATCGATGGTCGGAAGTATCGATAGGTCTCCTGCACCTCTATTTTTAGGGCCTTTTTTCTCCTTTTAACTAATTCTCTGTTTCCGAGAATAATCTCATGAAGTGCTTGAAGGTAGCTTGTGTATCGTTCCTGAAGTAATGAAATGGTTACGGAGTAAAAGAGGACCAGACCTAGGTAAGTCCATATAGAACCGATCCCAAATTTGTATGAAAAGCTAATGGTCTAGGGTTAAGGTTCTATCGGACTTATCCTCTTTTAGTCCCAGAATGAGCATAGTTGGGTGAGTTCGCTTAAGCTTGTACGCTTTATGCTTTTAAAAAAAAAAGGTGATTTCAATGTATGGAAAGGCGACCGGTCCTCACCCGCGGTCGACCCATGGCCGGTCCCAATTACTGCAGGGTGCTCCACAGGGTATATACACACTTTTCTACGTATCTACACGACAGTTTTTTCTCAACTCTACGCAAAAAAATTTATAGTCGACACTTGACTTTAACAATATTTTTATGGCCCCATGAAATTCGTTATAGAGTGTTTCGACTGTAAATAAAAAGATTAATAAATAAATAATAATTTAACGCACTAATCCAGGGTGGTTAGTGCTCGTACAGCTCGAAATTTGTTAGCCTAAACATGCATATACATACATATATGTGTAGATATCTATTTCTGTCAAAAAAATCGAAGTGTCAATTAAAGGTATACAATTTCGGAAATGTAATCTTTCTATAAGCCACCCCAAAAAATACAATGGCACATAAAATGCTTTTCTTTGTCAAGTGAGTTTACCTTTTTCAAAAGAGATCATGATTGACAGCTGTCAGACTACGAGAATTAGACTTGATATTACGTAGAAAAAAAAAAAAAAAAAAAGATTCGTATTCAGTAGTAGAGTTGTATTTTATATTGGTATACCATTAAATTCCTCTGGTTAGAAACAGCTTACTTTTACTTCAAATTAAAGGCCTCTTACAGTTTATTTGACTTGCTCATATGAAGCACAAGCAATTAAGGGTGCTATAGTCAGGCGAGCCTTAACAATACAATTGCCCTATTAAGGATTTTATCTTTGAATTTTTGGAGATTTCTGTCGTTCTTTTAGGAAAGATTTGCTTAAGGCACATTTAGAATAAAGCCAGTGAACTTTAAGGTCTCCTAAGTCCACTGTTAGTAGCAGCTTTAAATTTTATTTGGGATTAACCTTTAACTGTGGACGTTCCATTTTTGTTAGACTACTATGGACGTGCGGTCTCACAGACCGCTATCTTTACGGGATGGTTTCTACCTTCATGAGAAAGTATTGTATCTTTTTTTTTTGCTGTTATCCCTTAGAATAGCTAATAACTTTAAATAAGAGATGCATTTTTAATAATAAAAAAAAAAAGGATTTATTTTAAACTTAATCTAACAATTAAAGGCAATTTTTAGTCTTTATAGCTTGAGTTCACTCTATTGGTATATCACCACAGGAAAATTATTTTTTTTAGTTACTTTAACTTTTCTTACAATGAAATATAAAGACCAAAAAACATAGAAAACTTAATAAATTCTTCACAAAAATAAACATAAAAATTTCGACAAGGGTCAAATTTTGTCATTTTTACTGGCAGTCTTTGCTAGAGTTGCAACGGATATCCTGCCACTATCCGGTATCTGGCCTATCCGGCCTTAAATTTAGTATCCGTGCTGATACCATCTATATCCGGTCGGATACCGGATAACCATCTATATCCGGCCGCCGGATATCTCACGTTAAACATTTGCTATATTGTATTTGTATTAGGATGAAGATTAGAAATTGGAGCGATTGGAGGAAACCGGATGCAGTTCCACTAACACTTTTCACAGACAATTTTTTTTTTTTTTTTTTTTTTTTAGAGATTTTTCATTGCACTTCTGTGCAACCACTTGAAACACGCACTACTAAAACCCTCAGGCAACCCTCAGGATCATTGAAACGCCGTTCAATATGGCTTTAAAACCAAAAATATATAAGAAAAAATATTTCAATTTTCGGCAGCCGGTTATCCGGCCTAGCAGCCAGCCGGATATCCGGCATCCTACCGGATACACATCCTATGCAACACTAGTCTTTGAACAGCGGCTTCGAGCATTGAAGGAATATTGGCATATTTACAGCCTACACAAGTGTGGGATGTCTTTCTTTTTATCTGATAGTTTGCCTGCAGTCTTTGGTTGACCGTTTTTTTTTTTTGACATTTTAGGTAACAAAATCTCAAACAAACAAAGCATCAATTTATAACACAAACGTGGACGTGCGGTCTCACAGTTAAAGGTTAAGGGAATGTCTCCAAATATCCCTAAACCAGGACAACTTTGCATAAGTCCTTCTCTGGGTAATTTACACACACCATCTGGCAACTCTGATTCAAGCAACGTTAACTTATGATTAACTGAACCGTAACTCAGTCATTAAATCCTATTTTTGAAATGTTTTTAAACCACCAATCAAAAAAAAAAAGTAAAAAGATTCAAAAGATTTTCACAAAGAGAACAAGATGTTGCAGTCGTAAAAATTAAAATTACATAAGAGTGGACACTGAAGCATTAAAAAAATTATAGTGATCGCAAAGGTTTTTTTTTTTATGACAGCCCTGCTATTATGTAGGAGTTGCCGCGAACTACTTTATAGAAAGCGAAATCGTTAAAATCGTTAAGGAAAAAAACATAAAAACGCAACACGCAAATGTTCGTAAATATCGATTCAAAAGGAATCGCATACCAAAGAGATAGCGTACAGAAAAAATTAAAAAAAAAAGAGAGATTATTTAAGGAAGTGTTGGCAATGAAGAGCGCAAATAGAACAGCTGCACAAAAATCCGATAAGAAAGCCATTGCCTTACCCTAATAATATGACCCAAAAGAATCCCCTAAAACGAAGGTCTCCAAAATTGACTTCGGATCGTGCGTTTCGTGCACTTTAGCGATGCTATGTCGTGACAACAACAACAACAATAACAGTGGCTAAAACAGCACATATACCAAACACGAAGTGAACTGCGCACGATCGTGAAAGATGGAATCAAGTAAAACAAAAAAAAACAAAAAAAAAAACAATTCCTGCGGTCGTGTGGAAAGAAAAACGTGTAGATAAATTGAAAGCGATAAAAAATAAAAAGTAGGCAAAAAATATCCGATCCAGAAGATAAAAAAAAAGACGAGTTCTTGCCTTTTTCGGTTTTGAAATTTTTTGCTTCTGCTTCGCTTTTGGTTTGTTGCTTTCATCTAAGCTTCGCGTCGGACTTTTTTTTATATATTTTTTTTATTTTTTGTTTGCCAATTCGGGAATAATGACTGTATGAATCACTTGAAAATGAACATTTTTTGCACGCGACTCTTTTGGGGAAAACGGATTTTGCAATCCACGAGATAGAAACAATGAAAGAAAAGACAACAAAACAAAGAGCGAAAGGCACGAGAGTAGTCTTTACGACAAAAAGGATTTAAAGAAGACAAGATAAAAATGTTTTTTTGAAAGGAATACAAAGCGGAATAAAGGAAGAAGAAAAAAACATTTTTAAGGTGACCATGAGTGTTGCACATACTACGAATCCTTTATAAAAGCCATTGTAGATGTCAATAAACTTATAAGACATCTGTCAGATTGTTGCAATACTTTTTTAAATCATCTTAACTATGGCACTATCGACTCGTGTCATACTGCAGGATAGACATCTTTGATTTTGAAATAATTTTTTTTTTTTTTTACTTTTGGAAATTGACAGTTAATTTCCGGTGACATTTGACAAGCCAGTGGCTTCGACGGCTATCCGTACATATAAAAGACAGGGAGAATATGTCACAGTGTCAAATTTTTTTTTACATGAAATGTTAAATGTCATTGAGTTTGACAGTTGCGATGTCGTAAAACTAGGATTGAAGAAATTTAATTTTTTTTTTTTCATCAAAATTTTTTTTTATTGACAAATCGTTCGTATAAAACTGATAAGCGACGACTCAATTGACTCATGGGCAAATCCACGCAAAACGGTCCTATCAACGGTCAAATCCGTCACAGCCATTCTGAGCCGAAATCAGGTAATTTTTCATTGCTTAAATGTTGTCAAAAGTGTCCAAAATTTTTAATCCTTGAGAATCACATCCTTTTTTGTTTTGATAAATAATAGGTTTGTTCCCGTCCTGCACGAAACTGCCCTATTTTGTCGAAAATTGTTGCCGTACTACACGAATGTGCAAATGAGAGAGATTTTGACAGAGTATTTGTCTTCTTCATCTGTCAAAATCGGCCAACATTGACCTTCCGCCTACAAAGTATACGAGACTGTAAGCGACCTGAATATTAATATATTACAAAGCAGGGCGTGAAACCGTAACTAACCGTAACCGATTTTAACCGGTTTATTTTCCTAACCGAAATAAAACCGAAACTCCCTTTTTTTGGAAACCGGTTTTCGAACCGAAACACCGAAACCGGTTCGAACGGTTTCTGGAACAATTTCCAACATCTTCCCCAAAATTTCATTTATTTCACGGTCGCTCATTAATGTCTGACATTCAGTCTGACTGATCAGTCACCCGTGTGCGTGTTTATGTACTCTTGCCTATACATTTCTCTCCATGTGTTAGTATGCCGTACACGTGCTTTTTTCACTAAAACAATTAACTGACTCATTCAGTCAATGTTTATGTGACTCTTAATCAATTACATACTATGTTTATATGAGCCACTTGATACGTATTTACTCGACACGTTTAAGACTATCTGTCTTTTTTTACCAGCAGTAAAAATCGTGTGGGCAAACAGAGACAGATAGACTTAAGTGTGTCGGGTGAACACGTATCTAGCGGGTCGTGTAAACATGGTAAATGACGATAAAAAAAAAATAGCCCCATCTTACACCATGTCCTAACTTCAGCCAAAGATGCACCTTTGGAAGCTTTTAGATTTTCGGCACAGACATAATAAATAAGATTTGTACGCATTTACACGTTAAGACATATCGATAATGAAAAACATTTTTTGCTGGCCAGACGCGAGTGGATGCAGTGATGCCAGATTGTGGGTTTTTCCCCATATTGTGGGTTTCACTCAAATATGCGTGCATGGGGAAAAGTTATGGTAATTTTATATCGAACTTTATGCACTACATTTAGGTAATTTACTACTGTATGAGAATGAAAATGTTTTCCCATTTCAGTACATGATGACTTTTGCTATAGACAGCATCTGATTGAGTTTGAACGATCTGTTCTCGGAACTTACTTAATTCTCAAACATTTGTCTCGTGAGTCTGACTCTAGAATATCGATAATGTCTTAACGATGTCATCGCATTACCACCTATGGAGTAATGTGTTACGATTCATCGCTTCTGTAGGCAACATTTTGGCCGCTGGGAACAGTTTTTGGCAAAATATGGGCAGTTTTAGGCGGTCTCGTGCAGTGCGGGAACAAACTTATTATGGACTAAAGCTTAAAAAACAGTGAGTGTGACGCGATGGAATTGCCCTCACACAATTCGAAGAAAAGGGATCGAAAATAAAGCACACAGTGGGGCTTCTCATATGCCGGCAATCTGGGTTGGGGCATTTTTTTTTTTTTTTTTGAGAGGTGCTTGCACATTGACATGTCCGTAGAGAAGAGGTGCCACCGCCCACACTAATATTCCTGCCAAAACTTCTACACAAATTAATCTTAAAATCGATCGAGCAATATTCTTCGCCCTCTTCGCTAACTGTTATAGGGCATTTACATATACGTTTTAGCGCTCCTTGTTTAAGCTAAAACGACTAAGTCAAAACGGGGTGTTTACATATGCGCATGTCGTTTTGTCATTTTGTGGTTATCTTTTGTTTGCTCAACACGTGAAATATGAGTGAATATTGTAATTTAGAATAGAAGCAATTATTGAAATTGCGTTCGTTTTCTACATTGGTTGTGGAATTAACCTCACAATTTTTAAATTAGAAATTTCAATGACCATTTGTTTTGCATTTTTATAGTGATGACAATAAAATTTCGATATTTTTTATCAGTTATAAGCAGGATTTATCTTGTTTAGCTACTTGTTTTAAATTAAAACAGGAAAGTTTCTCGTTTTAGTTTTGTACGATAAAACGGGAGAAATCTAAGTTGTTTTAGAGCTAAAACGGGCAAAGTTACTAAAACGCGAATAAAACGGCATATGTAAACGGCCTATTACCTTCAAATACAAATTCACATTGAACTTAAACTTCGAGAAGAGAAAGAAATTTTAGAATTTCTTATCAATGAAGGAAGTTCTTGAAGTCGTGCGTCAGTCTATTGCCCTAGCTTCGAGTTACAGATAGTCCGGGTTTTGAAATTCGATTTCAGATTCCACAAAGTTATTAAACGACCGGCCCTATTGTAAATATTTATATAGTTAAATAAACATCGAAAATTCACTTTCACTTGGAAGGGGGAATGCCGGCTTTTCATTTTTTACTTCACGTTTGTACATCTGAGTTGTTTCTTTGGCACGGAATAATTAAGATAAACTGGTTTTGTTGACTGGTTGTTGAAACGCCTCAAAATAGAGAAGAGCTCCTCACTTACGATCGCGATCTTTTAGCTACGAACGCATCGCTCTCTGAAAGGAGTACGATTTTATTTATTATTTTTATGGAGTTTCCACTGGAAGTGAATTGCAAAAAAAAAAAAAAAAAAAACTTTTATATTTCTGTCGTGCACAAGATTGACTAAGATGAATATCTCTCAACCAGACAATTCTTACATCTCATATTTTTTAATTGGCAATCAATCAATGTCAATGTCCGATGGCGGAGAGATAAGAAACTTTTTGAACAAAAAAGTTTCGTCTTACAAAAAAGAAAACATTCGGCTTCCTGCAAAATTATATTCAAAGCGAAACAAATTGAAATTTCCTAAAAAAAAAAAAAAAAAAAAAAAAACCTAAATTGCCATAAATCAACCATTTCCGGTCGAAAGAGGAAACACTTCCGCCGCCGCCTCTAACGCAAAAGCTTATTACCGAAAAGTACGTAGATATCTACGAAAAAATATCAAAACTTACCCGTTTCTCTGCACTGTCGCAGGGGTTCCCAATCGACGATGAGGAGGATGATGACGACGATGATGTTAACGCCGTAGCTGTTGTGCCAGTAATTGTTAGCTGATCTTGTGGCATTGGCACCTCTGGCATGGCCGCGTCCAACTGCTCCTGCTTAATTGGCGGCAAGAAGGGCAAAAAGTCATTTTTGCTTAAATTTTCCAATTCCTCTAGTTCCATGTTGGCGCTCTTATTCCGATGGCATACGTAAATACGGATGACTCCCTGTGGCTGTCTGTCTGTCTTTCTGCGTTTATGTGTGCGTTTAATGTGCGCCACTGGGATATATCACTTTCGAAAATTTTCGTTTTTCAATTAAAGGAAAACTTAATTGCACACTCACACAATTGTATTTGTTGTTTCTGCAGCTGCAGCGCAACGACCAAACAAAAAACCAACAACAACACAAAAACTGAAATTTTCTCTTCTGCTCGATTATTCGCTTAAATTAAAGCGGCATTCGTTAAAAACATTGATTCTGATCATTTTTGAATTGCACTTTTCACTTTTTTCCACTTCACCATTTTCAAAAAATCCAATTTAATTCGAATTTTCTATTTATGCTCAAATGCTATTGTTGCAATCCGCCATGTTTCCGTCCATTAATGAGAGTGGCAAATTATCGTTGGCGCTATCGATTGTTTTCCGCTTTTTCGCTATCGATAGCTGGAAAATTGATTCAGGGCTGCATTTAGATGGAATCGATTTTCAATTAGAAGCCAGAAGTAATCGAAATTCGAGAAAAGAGAGCCATTAGGAGCCGAAACATCAGAGCTGTCCGTTTGTCAATTGGAAAAGTATCAAGAGGGCCCTTTATACGGTCATATATGTTCGTGGATTTGTTGGGTATGATGAAAAGTATGAGTGTGTGAACGCAAAAAAAGCAAGTTCTACAATAATAACCAACATGAGAAATCATCACTAGAATTGACATTAGGAGCCATTTGGTTCGTTTGTTATGTTCGTTTGTGAGATTTGGTTTTCAAAATCTTTTGATTTTTCTGTCGGTGTGACGAACAAGCTTTATAATGTAAATGGCTGCATCATGCACACAGTACATACCAAATATATCGTCGATAAAAAGGGCTGCTACTAATGCGCGTGCCTTCTTTTCTCGCTGAAAATGAGAACGAAATGAAGTTTTATGACATGTTCGTCCATATAAACACACTAAGTCGAGAGTCAGACACACGAACAAATGTTCTGAAACAATTAAGTAAGTAGAGAAAGACGAGCGAAGAAAAAAGACGGTTGTTTGTTAAATGTTCTGTGCTTCTCTTTCTTTCTCATGCAATCTAATGGAATTGTTCCGAAACATGTTCGTGTGTCTGACTCTCGATTAAGTTTTTTTATGACACATTTGCTTCATGCTAAGTTCGTGAACATATATGACCGTATCAAGGGCCCTAAACACAAATGAAGATTAAATGCAACCGTGAGTTCTTTATGCATTTTTATTAAAATGCAAGCTTGAACGGAGAACTGTCAAAACATATGTCGCGGACTTTTGACAATTTTAATAAGTAAACGTTTTCCGAAGTCCACAGCCATGGAAGCGATCTTGGAGCAGCAGCGTCGCTTCCACGAGGAACGCGAACGCCTCGTCAAACTAATGGTCGATGAATATAGCACCAAGAGAGCGAATGAAAAGGAACGCATTAACTCAGAACATCGGCTAAAGTATCTGCAAGATATGTACCACAACTCTACATACAAACTGAAGGAATTGTACGAAGACAAGGACAATGAGAGGAAAGCAGAAATCCAATCACTCTCCGGCCCAAATGAGTTCAATGAATTCTATAACAGACTTAAGCAAATCAAAGAGTTCTATAAGAAACATCCATCGGAAGTTTGTGTTCCGCTTTCCTATGAATTCGAAGAACTCACGAAAGCTTATACTAGCGCTGATGAAATGAATGGACTGGTCGAGTTCGCTGACGAAGAAGGCGGTGGACGGTATCTTGATTTGAATGAATGCTATGATATGTATTTGAACTTACGCGGAGTGGAGAAGGTGGACTACATAACGTATTTAATAACATTCGATCATGTTTTCGATATACCGCGCGAGCGAAAGAATCGTGATTACAAGAAGTATTTGGAAAGCCTGAATGATTACTTACATGGTTTTATATTGCGTATACAACCGTTGTTGGATTTGGATGCAGAGATATTGAAAGTAGAGTTGGAATTTCAACGTCAATGGCTGCAAGGTATCGTTCCCGGTTGGGCGATGAAGGAAACAGAATCGGCATTAGCTAATATTGGTGCTCATCTTGACTTGTCGGCGTTTTCAAGTTGGGAAGAATTAGCTTCACTGGGATTGGATCGTTTGAAGTCGGCATTGATGGCTCTGGGCTTAAAATGTGGCGGTACCTTGGAGGAACGTGCTCAGCGTTTATTCTCGACGAAAGGCAAGAAGACACTCGATCCATCATTGATGGCTAAAAAGCCAACGGCCAAGACATCTTCAACTCATTCACGTGAAAATGAGCGTCATAAGGAAATTGCTCAATTGGAATCATTGCTCTATAAATACGCAGAACTTGTTTCTGAACAGCGGTCTGCCACCAAAGAGAATGTACAGCGGAAGCAAGCACGTACAGGTGGTGAACGTGATGATAGCGATGCTGAGGCCAGTGAGAGTGATAACGACGATGATCTGGATGCAGATGAAATCCCATACAATCCGAAGAATTTGCCACTTGGCTGGGATGGTAAGCCGATTCCGTATTGGCTTTATAAATTGCACGGATTGAATATTAGTTACAATTGCGAGATTTGTGGTAATTTCACCTATAAAGGACCCAAAGCATTTCAGCGACATTTCGCTGAATGGCGTCATGCTCATGGTATGCGGTGTCTCGGCATTCCAAATACAGCTCATTTTGCTAATGTTACCCAAATCGAAGATGCCATTACATTGTGGGAAAAACTTAAGGCGCAAAAGCAAAGTGAACGTTGGATTGCCGATCAGGAAGAGGAATTCGAAGATTCGCTGGGGAATGTTGTCAATCGAAAGACCTTCGACGATCTGAAGAGACAAGGGTTACTGTAGAAAAATGTAATAGATTCATAAGTATACAATAATGTAATTCTATGCAATAAAATCTTAATTAACAAAAATATTAATATATTTATTTAACAAAATTCAGCTAAAACGTTTAATCCCAAATTCCGAAGTCCTGTTAAAGGTAGAATATAGAATTGCTTCGACAGATCTTCTATTGAATCTTGATCGTAGCTTTTAAGCCATGGAAAATCCTGAAATATTCAACAATGAGTTTTGTAAGATGTATAGGGATACCATTCTACCTGAAAGTGTGCGTCGTTGTTCAATTGCACGTGCCCGCTTTGTGTTGTCTGCAGTCTGATGGTCATTTTTACATCACTTGGTAGTTTTTTCATCATTTTTAATCGCTCAGGCATTTCGTACAGGGCTTTTCGTATTTTTTCTTCAAAATCTATCAGGAACTCATCGTCTGCGTTCCCTTGTGCATTGGATAAATCGAATATATCAAATAAATGTCGCTCGATCATTGTTTTCTCATCTAAATAAAATACGAGCTCCACACGTCGAAGATCGCATACATCATCATCAACTTTACATCTAAGCAATTCCCTAGCGGCCTTTAGAACATTAAACAAATACGCATTTAGTGGCGGGAATGTACTAGCGTATACAGGAGCTTGATAAAATCGACGTTTTTTGAATATTTGTTGAGGATAAGCATCGCGAAGGTAAAGTATTTGATTTATAAACACTTCGATAACTTCAATAAGGATATCTGCGCGTTCTGTTTTTTGCATTGCCGCTATTATTTCTGCCTTGTTTGAAATTAAAGAAATTGAAATGAGATTGTTGAAAGCTTTCCCAGGGAAAAGTCTCAAATAAGTAAAACATTGTGAACTTTTTTTAACTAGGGTGACCAAATTCCTTCGGTTAAATAAAGGACACCAAAATCGAAAACCCAAAAATCCGCCACACGGTAAAAAATTTTAAATTAGCATGCTTCGCAAAAATAAAAGTAAATGAACTTGTTTTTTATTCTAAGAATTGATTGGACTTTAAACTGCATACTAGATTTTAATTTAAAAGAGTTTTATTATTTTTTTTTTTCGTTTTTCAAAAAAACTTCTTTCAATCCTGAAAAACGATTTTAAGCCCCCTTCTGTCCGACCCAAAATAAAGCTCAATTCATTATCTTTGGACCTGATTACATTTCACAATAAAATTTTACACTTGGCATCGCTTTGAGGTTAAATTACAATCCTTCCCTCAAAAATGGAGGTTTCCCATAAAATTAATTTGCGCGACCTCTAAACGTCCTTCAAAAAATCTGAAAATATGCTCAAAATATTTTTAGAAATCTTTCGAATTCCGTGAGGACATTTTAATTTTCCAAAAAAAAAAATTCGGACACCCTAGTATGTTTTTTAGAATAAGTTATATACACTGGAACGGGGTTTATTAATATACCAGAAAAATGAATAAAATAAAGGACAATCAAAGGCCGATTAATTACTTTCCCCAAATCGCCCAAAAAAAAGGACATTCCTTTAAAAAAAGGACGTTTGGTCACCCTAGTTAAGGCTTGTTCAGACGCTACGTGTTTCAGCTCTCATCGTGTTTCGGTGCCAAACAAGACCAAACACTTGTTTCGCCATACAAATTTTGACATCCGAAACATTTGAAACTACGTGTTTCAGATCGAAAAAGTAGCGAAAACAATAAAAATTGCTTCATCTCTAAATTTAATCGATATTGTTATCGGGAAAAGAAGTAAAGCAAAAGAAAAATTACTATAATGCGATCTAAATTCATTCCATTTTTTTCCACTTTCAAAGCGGGAAGAATGGCCCAAAAGAAAAAATAAACGAAAAGTGGAAAAACGAAACACGAATGATAGTGTCTGAACGAGTAGCTTCGCATTCGTGTTTCACGAAACGAAACGCATGTTTCGGAGCTCCGTCTGAACAAGCCTTTTTGTGTCGTTGATGCAACCTTAAATTTCATAAAGGTATCACTTTAATAGGTCTCTTTGTAAACGAAAATGTCATTGCTAATTCCTTGATGATTTTCTTCAGACAATTCCAGCTGAGAAGTTTCGTGTGAGAACAGAGCTGTTATAAAAATGTTCATAGTAAAGATGGATTGAACAGTAGCGTAGCGAGGGTAAGAAAAGGGGCGCCAAATCATATTTCAATTTATATGAAAGTATTTTTATTGAGGCCGCTTGGAGGGGTGACTTCAGGGGCTATGTCCCCTAAAAACTGGAAACAGTGAGGTATATGTTCCCGGGTTATATACCCAGAAAAAATGTTCGGCAACAATCTACTAAATTGATTTAGAAAGTTAACTGAGGAGAAGAGACGTTCATTTATTTCATGTTGCGGAAACAATATCTGCTTCTCTTTCTTTCGCATACGACTAAGGCCCGATATTACAGTGCATACTTAAGGTCTCCTTAGCACTTAAGTAAAGCTTAAGTCTGTAAAGCATTTTAACAGTACAAATTTTAAGTGCTCCTTAAATAAGTTTTCAAATTAATTTAATGAAGGAATTTCACTAATTTTACGAATTTTAAAAAAGTATAAATAAAAAATATAGGCTTTTTCAAATGTTGCCTGCCGAAAACAATTTTCGTGAGTTTTGGATAAAAATTGACTGTTAAACCGCTTGACACTTAAGGTGTTCTTAAGTCTTCAAGCTTCCTTAACTTAAGTATGCACTGTAATATCGGGCCTAAGTCTCTTCATTAAATTTCCCTTCTGTTTGTTGTCTCTCAAGCATTTTTATAAAAGTTTGTGTTTTTGGAAATTATTCAATAAAGCTTCCCTTTAAAATCTCTTTACATTTCAATACTATATATGTATATGTAGGTATATAAAAAAGAAAACAACGAAACATTGATATACAACACAATCGCTTGGCTCAATTACGTTTGTGAGGCATTCGCCGACGTTGATGGCTGTGATTGTGCTTTCTCTGCTCGTTTTTCGTGGCACGACAGATGCACAACCTCACCATTCGGATACCGTACAAAAGGTGACTGAGCGCCAAAACGTTTCTGACAATCCGGACAGACTGTGAATTCTGTTATTTCGACATATTGACTCTGAAATTGTCGTACTAGCTCACGTCCATATTGGATTTCAGCTTCTAACAATTCCATTTTCATTTCATCCTCATGCTCCTGAGCCATTTGATAACGCAGAACAGTATCCAAATAATCTGCAATGCGAAATGCTGGCAAATCGTCTGGCAAGAACTAAAAAAAAAAAAAAAAAACTTTAAAATTTATATCAAAGCATTTATATAATTTCGACTTACCGGCATCAGTTCGCATGGATCCAGTTTAATGGCATATTTATTGATTATCTCCAATGCGACTTCAATATTTGACTCTTTGAATTTTTCATGTAATTCAACTCCTTCGTATAAATGTTTCTCTGTAACACCCAAAATTATCTTGACAAAGGTCAGAAAAATATCTTCATCGTCCTCATAGTTCTTTTCACAATATTCAGCAGCGCTATCGATATCACCCAATATATTAACATAAATTTTGAGCACCTCTTCGTGCTTTTTAAGTCGCCCGAGAATAAGTGCACGTTCTTCTAGCAAAATATTTGTAGGAAATTCTTTAAGTACTGCATCCGGAGAGTATTTGTCAGAATTCTTCAGTATGTTATAGAGCTTGCTGCGACAGTCTTTCAGTTCTTTAGATATTTCCTCTCTGAAATAAGTGGAAAGTAGTTTATACTTGTGTGGGGAACGGATTTCATCATATAGGCTTACCTGTTTTCGTCCGTTGCTTCCATATTTTTCAAATCTTCCATCAATGATTGCACTTTTTCCCTGTATTTTTTTATAAGCACATTATGCATAAACGAGCTAGTCTCATTCCATTCATTAATGATATGTTCCAAGTATGGTATGACAAGATTCTTATGTTTGCTGACTAAGAAATCCAAAATATTAATGCGCGGCAGATTTTCAACTTCAATAAGATCGTCCGTAAAAATGCGTAATCCATCTTCGGGATGTTCTGTTAGAACCCAATCGGAAAATTCCAAAATAAGCGGTAAATGTGATGATCCCAACTGTTGAAGATAACGTATCGTCCGATCATGCCCGAAAAGGCTTGAAGTTTCAATTTTAGCTTGACCCTGCAATAGCTCCAATGCCTTCTTATGCTTCCCATTTGTCTGATAAAGTATAATAAGTTCAGATATTTTATCGTGTTTCTTTAAAGTCTTTTCCGATTCTTCGAAATGACACTGATTGAGACGCAAGAGAGGAGCGATAAGCGAGTCGTTGGTCTGGAAAATAGAATTTCCTTTAAAAAAAAATAATTTGGCAAATGCGTTATTTTTTTTTTAAATCCACCTGTAGATAGCACTTTAAGAGTGTCGTATCAATTATCGAGAGCAAAGATTTTGAATTGCTCTTTTGATCTCTCAATTTGACAACTTCCTTTTGACGTGCTGACGCAAGAAAACTTATTAAAGCCATAATGGCATTCTCCAAGTCTTTATCTTCTAATTGAGGCATCGGTGGTGCTGCTGGTACGGGTACATCGCCTTCAACGAATGCTTTCGGTTTCGATTGATCCTGAAGCAGATTTGGAAATAAACGGATAACATCATAAGGATCTGCCGAAGCTGATGCAAATTCCGTCATTGCTGCTTCGAATTGTTTATTCGAGAAGAGTTCTCGAGCATAGCGCATATGAATTTGGCGTATTGTTTCGGCTTTGATTTCCTCCGCTTCGTCTGAGACCGACTACAGGATTAAGAATAAGTTAAGAAAGTTAAAAACTATTTTTGGGGGGACTAAAAAAAATAACCCACAGTCAATTCAATCGCTAGTTGATAGCGCTTTTGTTGCATCAACTGCTGCCTTTGGGTTGGTATATCCGACAAACGTATGCACCAGAGCTCGGATGCGCCTGCAGCAAAAATAGTTCCCTTTGCAGAGCGTACTAAAAATTTGGTTTTTCCCAATTCTGGTATACTTTGGACTAGTGTTTCTTTATTAATGCCATTGTCATCGAGACTTCGGACTTCAATGGCATTTGCAACGCGTCCAATGGCATATGGTTCATCCCAAACTAAAATAAATTTTTGATATTAATTGAAGAAATACATGAAAGTTATTAATATTTACCCAATCCCAGTAAACGACTGCTCCAGAGCACAGGTTTGAAAACATTCTTTTTAACGCCAGCGGCAACCATCGTTGGATCAAGACTACCGTGAATTGGATTCTTTCCGTCTTCCTTTTTATTATAATCACTTGGATCTATTGCAACAAGGAAGTCATCTTTGGAAACTCCTAAAATATTGTTCTTAAGAAGGCACATACAAGGATCCACACTATGCGACGATGAAGTAACAATTAAATCATGCTTTTGCGGATTATTAGAATGTAGCTGTAAGACAATCAATTGAAAGCAAAATATTATTAATATAACTAACACCTTATTATGAGGTTAAACTATAACTTACACTATAAATAACATATTCGTCCTTGAAGCCAACGCATAAAACATCATCTACCCAACAAAGTGCCCTTGGGATATCCTTTAATTCTATGCTGAGCTTTTGTGAGTCCAAAAAGTTGACTTTCCAATAAAAGAACTGTAAGGTCCTTTTTATGGCACAGCAAATGCGGATAACGGTCAATGCTTCACCCGAATCTAGTATTGTAGTCTAAAGAATTTTTTAATATAAATAGTAAAAATACACATCAAAGAATTTTATTATATTCGAACCTTCACATCCTTTGCGAACAAAGTACACCCCTTCGTATATAGCGATGAGCTATGTATGAATGAGAAATTATTTTCAATTTGATTTATATCACAAACGTTGATCGTATTATCGGTTAACACGAAGAGTAATTTCTCAGCCGTAACGATTTCCATTTGGGTGATAGCTTTTTTACTGAAACTCTTATTGAACATAATCATGTCCACACTGCCATCTTCGCTAACGGAATACATAATCAACTGACCACTCCGTGTGCCCAGAATAACATTATTATCTAAAAATTCAGAGAAATTCAGAAAAACAAAGGATAAACTAAAATTTCTGCACTTACCATAGGCGGCTATTGACTCAATTTGCACGCTTTTTAGGACAGACTGTACTTTGTATGCTTCAAGCATTTTGATTCCAAAAGTTTTTGATCCGTCCTCTATTGGATAGTTTTTTAAACCATTAATTTCTTTCAGACCCCGCCGTCCTTAACTAAATTGCAATTATAACTAACAGCAGATTTGCTGCACTTGCTATTGTTGAGCAGGGTTGCCGTTTCATGGATATTGGCTTAGTAGATTTTATATTGGGGTGCGCATTAGAAAGCACAAGCGAGATTCATCTGATGTATACTTCATACGAACGTAGTTTTGGCTTGATGTATCATCGTAGAAAGAATTAATAATTGTGATATTTGGATTGATTTTTTTCAGCTTAGACTTGAGGGGGTTATTTTATTTTTTAGTCCAAAGTTAAAGTAGATTTAGACTTATGATTTAATTTTAAAGTTAATTCCGTCTTAATGGGACCGTATTTTGTAATTCGCAAGGTGTATTTAACAAGGTGATATCAATATTACAACAAGAACAACAATTCTAAAACAAACACATTGCTTTGTTGTTGCAAAGAAACTAAAAAGTCAAAAAATTTCATATAATTTGACAGTTTAGTTTCAGATTTGTTGTTTTTGTTGTAATATTGATATCACCTTGCTAAATACACCTTGGTAATTCCGTACGTAAGCCCAGCAAATCACGTTTCTGGTAAATTTTCCAAATTTTCTCGGAATTTTTCCAGGAATGTCTCTTGGTAAAGCTAAATGGGCATCGGGAACTTTATTCGAAAACATTTTGTGTACATGTAGTAACTGTCCCTCTCTTGCACGTTGGAAATCGCATATGTGTGAGTGAACATCAAAATACTTGCATATGTGCTGGTAACATTTCGAAGCAGATTTTGCTGGGAATCGACCGTATTTTTTATAAGAAGCTTGGCATCCCTTGGCTATCTTTCAGTTATCAGTAAACCAAAACAAAAACAGCTGTTCCTAGCAGGGCCGTTAAATTTCCACTTGTGAAATTCGTTTCATTGTTATTTTGATGGACCAAGGGAGCAGAGGAAGCTAAAATAATAAAAAAAGATCATAATAATAAAAGAAATTAAATCTAGATTAATGTTACATTGTATACGTGCATGTCTTTTCAAAGTAATGCTGCTGCGCATCGAACTGATTTAGAGAACGTTGGCTTATCTATAATTTTAATAAACTTGGTGGAACTGCAATTGCAATTGAAGAACGTACGATGAGCAAATGGAGCAAAACATGACATCGAATATTGAATTGTACTATGCATTATTACCCAAGGGAGAGCGTGATTTAGTGAAGGTAAATAAATTTTTAAGAAATAATAATAATATATTTAAAAAAATTGAATAATTTTCTTGTAAAATAGAATGAACTGAAACTGATTGAATCATCAGTGAAACAAAAACATGATGCTCTAGTAAAATTGATATACCAACGCCCCTATCCATTGCTAAAAATATTACAAAATGAACATAATAAATCACGCTATCAGCTCGGAATCAGAAGGATCATTGCTGAGGCATTGCAGATATTTTTTACAAACAAAGAGAGACAATATGGATTGGATTTTATAAGTTTTTTGGCAAGTTTTCCAGCTTATATATTAGATGCATCATCTTTGCGTCATAAATTGCTGGATTATTTGGCTACAACAACAATAAATGATGAAACCATATTGGCTTTGATCAGTCGAAACGACCCGATACTGATTAATGATGTTCTCGCGACAATGGGTGAAAGATTTTGGAGCGCCTGTAATAGCATTGGTTTACCATCGAAGGAATTTATACTTAAACAGGCTTTGGAAGATGAGAAACACTTTGTAGTTTTACTAAGTTCTTCTCTTAAGCAATTCAATAGTATTGAGAATGTAGCAATACGTCATAATCTTTTGGTGTTAAAAATTGTCCAAGAGCTAAGTGCACCGAATAGAACGATAAAAGACATCGCCGATATAGCAAAATGGTTAGAGTCATTCAAATTAAACGAAACGCCATCAAATCTTCGTGAAATTCATCAATTTTTCCATGCGGACTTTCAACGGTTTTGTATAATTCTCGAATTTCTGCGTCCAACACGATGTAGTTTACAAGTCCGTCGGGGCTTTAATGCAAGCGAATGGAATACTTCAGCTACTCTATGAGTGCAATATCGATGCAAGGTGAGTTAAATGGTTCAATTATATTTGAAATCACTTATGAACATTCAATTTCACTTTTTTCTATTATAAAATAATTTCATTTCTTGAATTCCCGTTTTGTTTCAGCTTCGAGGAAACTCGTGGCGTCATCGAGCGCCTGCACAAATGGCAAAGACAAATGCCAACAACACGCTCGATACGTGATATGGAACTGGAAACACTTGCCTACTATTGCTCATTGAGTGCAGTCTTAGATATTATATTGGCTGATGATAAACTCGGAATCATAATCGAACCGTTTTATGCCTCCAAACTGCAAGAACTGAACAGTGTTATTCGGCAAGTGCGTAATTTTAATGTACTTTGCGCTTTGTTGGAAGACATCTTCCAATTGGTATTTCTACGTTGGGAACAATTGGATAAAAATCGCCATGAAATATCATCTCAAACTCGTAGCAAATCCGCTCGTTCAAGCTCTTATACAGACTCCAATGATGTAGCTACGGATTTTGAATTATCATTACCAAAATTGTTAACTCCTCATTGCGTTCGTCATGGTTTCATCTGTCGAGGACGTGCTTTATTCAATCTTTTTACATTTCTCAAAAGTTTTGTCAATAAAAAAGTACATTCAGATGATTATAAGCAAGCAACCGAAATGGAACAGGTTCGCTTTCAGCGTATTGTCGATGTTATCGTTGAAGCACTCTGGAAATATGCTGTAATTGAGAAAATTGATGATTCCTTATCGCGTACAAATGATATACAGAAATTTCAACTTGAAGCTGAGGAATTAGTGCAACTTATTCGAGCGCATATTCACTGTGTTGAGAGATCCTCAAGCGATGATGATGTCAATGGTGATCGTTTTAGTCATACTGATCTCACGCGACGCAAATCAGCGAAAAAGCGAAGACGAGCTACTTCAGTGGTGGAACTCGTCCGAAATTCGGAGCTTTTGAACGTTCGAAAGGTGAAAAGAATAGCATGGTTAGTAGTGTTAGTGTCGTACACAATAACATGATAGGAAACGATACCTTGCGAGAGATAAAAGCACGGAATATGGTTAATCGACTAACAGATCGAAGTATTATACCTAAAATGCTCGGGACTCCAGAAAATCTAGCAATCATGACTTTGGCCCTAAAGAACTTCGATGATGTTAAATATATAATTGAGGTAATTTTATTGTAATATTAACTATTATAAATTCGCTTAGTTGGGCCTTAAAAATATCATTTAAACATTTTTTATATTATTTTTTATTTTTTTATTTACGTATTTTGTAAAAATTTCAAAGTGGTTTCAGACTTATTTTTGGCCATGTATTTGGTAAAAATTTCGGAGTGATCTTCGGAGTCATTTCGGAGTGAGTCCTTTCGGAGTCATTTCGGAGTTGAGTCCTTTCGGAGTCATTTCGGAGTGAGTCCTTTCGGAGTCAGTTTCGGAGTGAGTCCTTTCGGAGTCATTTCGGAGTGAGTCCTTTCGGAGTCATTTCGGAGTGAGTCCTTTCGGAGTCATTTCGGAGTGAGTCCTTTCGGAGTCGTTTCGGTGAGTCCTTTCGGAGTGAGTCCTTTCGGAGTCATTTCGGAGTGAGTCCTTTCGGAGTGAGTCCTTTCGGAGTGAGTCCTTTCGGAGTGAGTCCTTTCGGAGTGAGTCCTTTCGGAGTCATTTCGGAGTGAGTCTTTCGGAGTCATTTCGGAGTCAATTTCGGAGTCAATTCAGAGTAATTCGGACTTAAAAATACGAACACTCCGAAAATATTTTCTGTTTGAAATTTAGTAATTAAAAAAATCGAGACTAGGATAAGTTATGTATCATTAAAAAGGCCAACTAAGCGAACTTTTATTCCTAAATTCACTTCTTCAAGCCATAATCTTTAATTTTTTACTAACTACATTGCAGACCTTCCATCTTAAAAACTCCGAATTAAATCGTGAACTTCATTTTGTCGAACAACAACAACAAGTCAAACAGAAATTATCAACATATTGTACAAACTATCAAATTCAGGATCAATATGGAAAAGAACCAACAAAACCTCTAGCTACAGTAGAACAAATTAAAGCAGTGGCAGCAAAAGGTTTCGAAGTATCAAAATTTATAAGCGTTATTGATAATTTCTCGCAGCAACATAAACTACAACAAACTGCCGAATTGAAGCAATTGCTCTCCAAGCATATCAATAGTAATCCACAATATGGATTCCTTCATCATTTCGAGGAACAGAATCTGAATGTGGTCATTATAGCAGATTTAGTATTAAATTTATCATTGAATCGAGAGCTCACTTCAAATGTTCTGATGGTCATTAAAAGACAGAAAAATTTTATAAAATCCGAAAACCCCGAATCATCTCCAGAAATGAATAAAGCAATGAATTCAAAATTTTCCTTGGATATCGGAGTACTACCATTCCTCGAAAATCTGTGTGATTGTCTACGATTATTACAAGATAAATTAACACTCAGCGAATTGCTTACGGATAATTATTACTCATTGAAACCACAACAATTGTCGGTGGAACTTCAGCGTGAAGAAATTTTCAAAGTAATCTTTAAGAAATCATATGCGGAAATAGCACACCCGACTGATCTGCAAACACATTCATCACATTTCCAGCATATTCAGGGAAAATTCAATTACTACAAACGATTTACCACGTACATTGCTCATTTGGCGCGTCTCGTAAAGTTGCGCGATCAAAATCTTGAATTGCATATCGGTGAACTTCTAAAGATCGATCCATGTACTATCATTGGGGAATTGATTTTTGAGTGTGATCTAACTCCACTTGAAATTGAAATAAATGTTGGAGCACTTAATCTCAATTTAATACATGTCATCGCGTTGAATATATGTCCTGAAATTGGTGGACGAGAGGGAAAAAATATGATCATTGATTCAACGGCCCCAAGACAAAAGACCATATTGAATTATATCGCACAACATAATGGATTGTTGTCCAGCATTTTGGACAGTATTATAAATGGGAAAAGTTTCGATGTCGACGGTGAGGAGAAATTGTCTTCGAAATTTTTGAAAAGACTTTTAGAACTGCCCGAAATTGAAAACCTAGCTGGACTATATGATGGGAATTACGTTATTGCTGCTCTACGTTCGGATAGTATTGATATGGAACGATTGGATAGGTTGACAAAGCTTCAAAAGATAGATATTCTGCAACTCGAAATTGGAAATAGTGGTAAGTTGAGCCCCAGTAAACAGTATTAAGCTTTATGGGTCCGAAATGAGTTCGAAATTTATAAAAATTATGAGCCTCAGGTATATGAGTCCGAAAGGAATCTGAAATATATAGAAAATATGAGGCTCATTAATGTGAGTGATATATCGGTCATATATTGATATAAATTGGAGTCAGATATGGGCAATTCCACGAGAAACGGTCGCACCGTGACACCCGTGACATTCATTCCGAGCAAAAATTGCGTAATTTCAGTGCCTAACTATTTTTAAAGGCTTTCAAAAACAAAAACTTTTTTAAATCACGTCCTTTTTCTTCAATCAAATGATCTAAAACCTAAAAAATAAGTGTCACAGGTGGGACAGTATTCATGGAATTGCCCATATGAATGAAGAAGAAGTCATATATGACTCTTATACGGCTCATTCAGTATATAAAGTTCGACTCATATAGAAAGAACTTTGCAGGAAGGTAATAAAGATAGGTAATTCGACAGGAGACATGATACAAGAAAACAAGATAGCGACACTTCAGTACCGCTATTTTGAGGCCGAAAATTGAGTTTGTGACGTCACTGAGCGAGAAATTGTTGTTGTTTCCCATGCTATTCAAAAAAGTAAAAAGCCGGTTTAACATGGGAAACAACAACAACGAATCGCGATTTTGAGTTTGTGACGTTTCCTCTCTCAAGTGGCGCTATCTTGTTTTCTTGTATCATGGACAGAAGATAACAATGTTAAATTAATTCTCCATTCATTTCAGCATTTGCGTTCGAATATAAAAATGAAATCGATAGAATTGTAACCGAATTGATCCATGAAGATGCCAGAAACATACACCTAGCCGAATATATAAATAATCTTCAATTGAGAGCTGATTTGATTCAAGCAAATTTCACTCGAATGGCAACAACTCGTTTGGCAAAACAATTAATTGAAAGCACATTACAGCATAAAGACGCACCCGAGCAAATTCCATACGACTTACGTATCCAATTGGAGAATACTCTAGTCGATATAACGGTTTATGCAAAAGTCTCCGAAGTTCTTAAATTCGAAACGTGGCCACAAGCATACGATTTCGGATTGAAAACACCGAATGTCATATTCCGGAAACTGTTGCAGCAACAACTTTTTAAACTTTGCTTCGAATGGTGTCAAATAGTGAAGCTGGTCGAGAGATTCGGGCATTTTAAGAAAGCATTTTTAGCGACACTATTGGAAGCATTTCTTGAGCTTAACGACGACGATGAAATGAATACATATTTACTGCGCATTTTAGAATTATTCCCCACGAAGATTGCATTGGATTTTTAGATGAGAATAAAGAGAAATTTCGTTGTCTTTTGCTACTTCAATATGCGATCGATTTTTTGATGAAACAAACCGGAAATGAAGAGTGCTCAACGAAGAGATTGAAACTTATGGAAATTATCAAATATCATTGGGAATCTTTCAGCAATTAACATTATTGGAACGTGAACAATTTTGGCATATTTTTAAGTATCCGCTTCTAATTGTCGAGCAATTGATAATGAATGCTAAATTCGAAATACTTTCGAAAGTCCTGAAATCAGCACGAAAATCATTGAACGAAATTTCCAAAGGCATCGTTTGCGATTATTGTTTCGATAAGCATGGTCATATTTACGATATTCATACGAAGCATACCGCTACCGTCAGTCATACACCGCAGAAAACTCATTTCCAAATTGGCGGTGATACCTCCTCGAATGCACACACCGCATTCATGTTGCTCAATTTCAATTTGTATCAACAGGATCATCAGATGACGCATGAATGTATTGATCTACTTCTGCGGATCTATGCGACAAAGGCACTCGACTATCATGTCGCTGAAAATTATTCTTCATCATCATCATCATCGGAACCGGTCTCACAGTTAACGGATATGCAACAATCCACGGACTCGTTGGATTTTGAATTTAAAATGCCTAAAACAGTTCCAGCTCGTAGCGAATGGACTAAAGATGAGGATGCAACGCATTGTATGTGCTGCCGACGTGTCGCATTCACGATGTTAATGCGTCGACATCATTGTCGTCGTTGTGGACGTGTTGTTTGTTTTGCTTGCTCTCCGCATCGCATGCTCATACCGGATTTGTATGCCAACGTTGAGGTTCGCGTTTGCAATGATTGTCAACGTATTGCTTTCGAGGAGCAACAGCGTCAGGCGAAACGTGATAGTTACATTAATGTGGCGAATACTTCAAGAACTCTTCCCATCGAGCATACAAAGAGGCATTCGAATATGTTCAAATGGAGTTTAAGTGGGAATATAACGCACGATAAACTTTTACGTGAGGAATTCTGTTATGAACATGCTCCAAGTGTAGCGTTGTGTCTGTCCATTCTGGACTATCATTTGGGTCAGAAGAAATGCGTGGATCTGTTGTTGTATCATTGCAAAAAATTGAAAAAATTATTTGTTCCGAATCCTGAAGTGGACTACGAACTTGTTGCCAAAATGATGAATTGTTTAGCTTTGGCCGCTAAGGTAGGTTCCGTTCGAGGCTTTGGTGTCCTCCTCTCAAAAAAAAAAAAAAAAAAAAAAAAAACTAAGCGAACTTTTGTTAGTTTTTTTAAATTGCATTATTTTTTGTGCTTATTTGAAATTATAGAAAGTAACAATTTTTCAGGTTCGTGGAGGTCCAGCTGAAATCGAATCCATACGAGAACATTCCGAAATAACTATATCCGTTGTACAAAATGGTTGTGAATCTCTTATACCAGCGAATAATCAAGATTTACGTAAATTAGCCGATGCTTTGGTACAAGCCGAAAATTGGCCCCTAGCCTTGGAAGTACATTTGAAATGCGGTTTTCCCACAGCGGGTGTTATGGCCGCACATGGTCTGGCATGTTTACGTGCCGGTTGCTTTGATACTGCCCGAGAAAAGCTCTCATATTGTATGCCAAAGCTGACGAATGAAAATGCCAATGCGATGCTTCATAAGTTTCTACTCTATCCGAGTGATGAGTTGAGCAATCAGCAATCATTGGATTGGTATAAAAATAATGATATACCAAAAGTACGTCGACCACAGCGTGGTCCACCATTATTACAGGAGATATTGAAAATAATTGCCGCGACAGCGATAAGTAGTCCACAGCCGGAGACACTGAAAAGGGCATCAATCATCCGGAGCTCGAATACTTCATTGGCATCGATGTTGACACGTCGCAAGGAAGCCTACACGATTCCGGTTAACGAACCGGCATTAAATATCTAACGACCTTGGCGAATTTGAGGCGTATTGCAAAAGGTGATTACGGACTTCCTTCGGATGAGAATGAAAATAATTCGCAAAGTAATGGTAAAAGTCTCTGTTTCGCGGAGAGTTTACATTATGTCCTTACCTATGGTTCGCACAGCGATATTCTGCAATTTCTCATGCAGCATCAACGTTTAAATGCTGCCTTACGATATTTATTAGTCCAGCAATTGGATGCAGAACTTTTCATACAGAATATTTATCTCGTATGTCTGCGTTGTGGTGAAGTTCCACAACTCATCGAGAGTATCTTTCAATTTGATGGACGTTTAACGATTTGGCAGCCTGTACTCATACAAACGTGCCGGTATCTGGAATCACATAATTTACTGAACTCATTGTATCAATTACAAATCCTACTGAAGGATCCTGTACGTGCAAGTATGACTTGCGTTAAATTCTATTCCATGAATTGTGAGAATTTCCAGCAACTCGATGAGAATTCCAATCATCTGCGAAATGCTCATAAGCATCTACAATCGGAACTCGAATCGGCACAGTGGGATAGCTTCAATTCGGAACAAAGTAAAAGTGCAACGAGTTTTCTTGCAAACGCCTTTCGAGGTCGCAGAAGCTCGTCGCGATCTGCTAGTATTGGAAATATTTTTTCCATGCAAATGGATGCACGAACAATAAATACTCATATTAATACGATATTGCTGCAGCAAGATGTTGTCAAATTCTTAGCGAAATGTGAATGTGAAACAAATGATGGAAAGAATGAATTAATTACTTTGAAACTGCTAAAAGAGGTGAGTCCAAAGCATCTATAAGATTAGGAAAATAGTCAAAAAAAATATTCGAAATTACAAATGAACATAAATTTTGTTTAATTACACTGTGCTAGTTCAAAAAACCGACAGACGGCTTTCATATCTAGATATATTAAGGGGGTCTTCTCATTGAAAACCCGTTTTTTGGACCCTTTTTAAAAAAATTCTTATTTGAAAACGCAAAGAATAATTGAAAACTTTTTTTATTTATTGTATTACAAAAGGTTCAAAGTAAATAAAAAAAATTTTTTTTGCCTCGATACGTGGGCTGTTCAAAAAGTAATGAGACTTCAAAGTTGGTGGTGAAAAAAAAAGGTGCCGTCACGGCGGCCACGATTCCGGGTCTCCGGAGCGTCCGAAATGGAAAAAAAAACGGGGTTATAATCAGTATAGATGTAATTCTCGGGTGAACCTCAAGCTTAATTTTGTGATTTTTTTTGACAAAATGGCGGCCATTCAAAAAAAAATTTCAATTTCGGGCTTTTTTTTTGTAGTTTAGTGTAAAAAAAAAATAGTAAAAAATTTTTTTAAAATTATGGTCGAGGTTCACCCGAGAATGGTGACAATTCTGCGTCGATTCCACTTTGTTTCATGAAAATCGGTTCAGTTGAACTGGAGATATCATGGCCGCCAGTTCGAAAAACGTGGTTTCGAGATAAACGCGTTTAAAGTTTGAAGCAACGCAAAAATTACTCGTTTTAGCGCAGATCTTGCTCGACAAAGAAGGCTATATCCTCTAAACTATTTCGAATTTCAAAAAATCCTTTTAGGGGCATATTCACAACTACCCAAGCTATAAATAAATGCAAAAAAAAAAAAGTCGAAAAAAAAGTTGCTCAATGAGAAGACCCCCTTAAGTCAAATGCGCTGAATACAATAGTGATATTGATTTTTTGGGATTGGCTCAGTTAACGGAGATTTTCGCGTTTAAAGGTGAATCCCTAAAGTATGCAAGCATAATTTTGTTTTTTACTTAAAAATTTTACTTGCTCCAAAAATTAATTTCGATTTTGGGACCCGTTTTTATATTTGACAAGACGGCATAATGGGAAAGCATATGACTAGGAACCGAGAGAGTTCTGAAGTTGAAAGCCCAAAAATGTATAATAGAAATAAATTTTTTTTTTCGGATGCACTCCACACCACCCGAAACTTAAGAAAAAATCCGAAATAAAAAAAAAAAATTATTTCGATTAAACTTTTTTGGGCCTTGAACTTCAGCACTCTCTCGGTTCCTAGTCATATGCTTTCCCATTAAGCCGTTTTGTTAAATAATCTTAAAGTTCTCTTTGAGAACTGTTTCTTTAAATATAAAAAAATATATTTAAAAAAAGTCGAAGTCAACAGTTTCACTTCCCCTAAAAGTATGCTTCAATTTTTTTTTAAATAAATGTGATAGAATAAAATTGAAAGAAGCACTTATAAAATACCAACTACCGTTGGGATTGCAGCGAAATTTTGGACAGGAATTCTACAAAATACAAGTAATTAACGTTATCGTCATTATTCTGTCATAAATATATAGCAACATGAGCGAAATAAATATATATTTTAATGAAGTTAGTCACAATTTTTAAACCGCGATATCTCAAAAACTAGAGCTAATCTAGAAAAACGGTTGATGGGACTGAATTCAGCGGCCCCAATTATGTTTACCAGATTTGTCTCCATGTTGTCGGTAAAAAAAAAGTACCAAATTCGTGCACAGTGTTATCATTACTGAAGACTCAGCCAATTTGAATTCTATTTTCTGATTTCTCAATCATTGTTGTTTACCCACGAACTAAGCCAACTTTTGTTAATCAAATACTTTCTATCTGTACTCTATCTATTTCAGATGCGCGCTGACTCAACGAAAACTCAACTACCAACTCTCTTTGATGGCGCAACGGCACAGATACAGATCTGTATATTGATTCTCTATTGCGGCAAGAATATTGAAGAAGGATTCGGCTTGGCTTACAGGTTAGTTGAATAATTCAAAAAGAGAATTTTCTTTATTATTCAAATTTTTCCCCCCCGCCCCCACTTTAGAATCATTCAAGATTATAAACTCTCACCGATGAAGGTATTCAATGCTACAGCGAAATATCTAGCGCTCAATAAGCGTTTAGTTGAAGTGCAACAACTGCTTAACTGCATCATAAGCAACAATGGCACCAGCACTCCTGAACTAGATGAACTTCTCTCGGTTGCCATCAACTCCGCGGTGAATACTCATGAGCCGGATATAAAAGCCACACTGGATGGTCTTATCAAGAGGATCCACAGCGTAGAGATACGTATTTCTATGCACATTTTTATTGGTCAATTGAAGTCGGCATACTTGCTGGCGATTAAGCACGAACGTCTGAATGATATACGGAAAATATTGCGTCAAGCGGAACTGACCAAACAAATACATATTCAACGTTTGTGCGAGCGTAAATTGAGCATGACAACGTCAACGAATTCGGGTAACTCACAAGCGAGTGAGTAAGTTAATCTGTTGTGTATCATTCCTGCGATTGCTATGGAAAATGATATGGATATGGGGCTAGAGAGAGGGGATAAGAGCTAGAAGGCTGCGATTGTGATTTATTCGTTTTCATTTACGCTGATCGGATTTAATACATAATTTTTGTTTTCTTTTATAGGCTTAAGCAATACAGTGGTAAGAATATGCCAAATTTTATATAAAAAAAATTAAGAATTGAAAGGTATTAAATTGAATATTGTGTGAAAAAATTTTAAAATTGAAGATCATTAAGAGGATTCATTGAAAAATTTTCCGCTCATTGACTATATTTGTTCTTGAGTTTCGTGAATCTATAAAGTCCAATTATAATGAAAGATTGTTTTAGGATTAAGAATTATAAATTTTTATAAATAATTATACATAATTGATTGTAATCTTTATGAAGTTTTAAAAGAAATATTTACAAAAACGGAGAACAGTGGTTGTCTTATTTGTTTTCTGTCCATGAATGTATCACAGCTCACTGTTTATTGTATACGGATACGAGGTTAGTTCGATATGTCAGTGACTTTTAAATTTCTCATGTATTCTTTTTGAAGTGCAAAATTATTTCTATCACTGGCAGGAGTAGTCAATCCAAAAGGCGAAAATCTCGTTGCAAAGCTAAGAATAAGTTATTCTTCTGATGACATTTTCCACAATTAACCGTAAATGTTATTGGTCACTAGGATTGGCGAAATAATCGCAGAATAATCGGGATCATTTTATAAAAAAAAATAAATTTAAATTGTTTAAAATAAAACAAAAAAATTTAATCTTAATCAAATTGAAACAAAAAAAAAAATATCTAAAGGGTCTTGCCGACTGCAGCCCAATGAAAGGGATTTTATAGTTTTGTTGATTTTTGAATAGATACTATCTTAACACACTGTAGGAGCCGATTTTTAAGTTTCTATTTCCCAGTATCCTTGAAATATCCTTACAAAACCGTTTTTATTAAGCCCTTTTTCAAAAATTTATATCTCAAAAACGAATTAAGATAAAAAGATGAAACAAATGGCCGCTGGTAGCTTATAAAACGGAAAATTCCAAAAAATTTTTTTAAATTTTACACTGAAAAAAAAAACTTTCACAACAAAGAAAATAAAAATTAAAAAAAAATTTTTCAGTGTATTCCCGTTTTCTCGCTACTTCAAAAAAATACCTCTGAGTATTATATTGAACCATTCCCAACAGAGTTTGGCTTAAGCTTTTTAACCCTTTACTGCAGATATATTTAAATATGCGGAAAATTTTTTTTCGTTCGGAGACGGCGTTAAACTGTAGGTCCCACTCTTCCTACTAGAGTTATACAGACAGCGACAGGTCGGCCGTAAGAAAAATTTCATCGCATCAATAAGACCACAAAGCGTATCCCGAAGACTGCATGATATATTAAAAAAATAAAAAAAATATTTTTCCCTAGTAAATGGTTTTATTAAGGCTTCAGAAGTAATTACAGTGAACTCTTTCAAAAGAGGGACACTCACGGTGACGAACTTTTTGCCCGCATATGAGGGTTGTCGATATACGAAGGTGTCTCCAGTTGAGACTTTTCACTTTTCCCAGTTATGTTTATTTTTTGTCAGAGGGTTAAAAATCTAAAAATCCTTTCTCAAGATATATTTAAAGGGACACACCTTCGACTTTTGACTACTGAAAATATTTTAAATATTTATATGTATACTTTTAGGTGCTAAGTTTAAATACTTTCCGTTGTCCTTATAATAATCACTAGACGTTATTTTTAAGCATTTACTAAATTTGAACATACTTTTCGGGATAATTTTTTGCAATCACATTTGAAATAAGATAGCGAATTGCACTTCGAATGGAGTATTTCACTAGGAAAAGTTTAAGCTAAAAATCGATTTGAACTACTTATGTTAACAATTGTAACAAATTTTTCCCATAAAGTACGCTTCAATTTATAAACTTAAAAATACACTTAATAATCACCTCGAATTTTTCTACTCCGAAAATATTTATTATTGACTTAGCAATATACTTCTTTCTATAATCAGGGTTCAAACCAAGTCAATTGGATTTTGTCACTGAATTTTCGAATATTTCATAGCCAGCCGGATAAAATAGGGTTCTGTCCAATTCAGAACCGCTAATAGTTCCGATTCAAAAGCAAAAACAACAAAATTCGTAAATTCTGTATGAAATTTCGATCGGTTTAAATTCCGATTCCGACAGTTATCGGATTCTGTGACATCCCTGAATAATCAGGGCTGCCACAAATATTTAAATTGAACCCTAAAAATAAAAATTGTCAATATTTTGAAACGTTTCCGATCCAGGAAATCCGTTGCTTTCAAGCGCAGAGATTTAATGTGATTTTTCCTTATTTTAATTTTTTTTTTTTTATTTCGAAAATTCGTTCACTTTTTATCTAGGTCAAAATTCATACATCTAATTAAGTACAATTGAAATTTTTTTCTTGGTATTTCTATTTACAATTTCATTCACTAAACTTCCCTCCCCGGATACCTTATGTATCGCCGCCGACGCCTCCGCCACCGCCACCACCACCAGCCACCGTCATTAATGCTATCACCGTCCATCGAATCATTACAAACCGAAAGATCTGAATCGGTTTCGGTCTGATTGGACTTTTGGGAATTCGTCAAGCGTTCGCCTTCGCCTTCGCTCTTCAAATTCGGTTCATCGTTTTCCTCGAAACTTGAATTCGATGCAGGATTGGCCAGTCCGTCGGGCGATGGAATTGAATTGAGACCGCCAGCTCCAATGGTATTCGATGTGGGCAATTGACTCTGTCGCAGGATCGCCAAACGTTGTTGGGTCAATTCCAAATGATGTTTTCGCCATTTTATGCGACGATTTTGAAACCAGACTTTCACTTGTGCCTCAGTCAATTGGAGTGTATGAGCCAAATAGAGACGCTCGGGTCCAACCATATACTGCTGACGTTCGAATTCGGCCTCCAAGCGTTCCAGCTGTTCGGGTGTGAATATCGTTCGAACGCGTTTATTCTTCATCGATAACTTTTTGCTGTGATTATCTGATGTTGAGGAAATCGATTGTTAGAAGATGACTAATCGGTTGACCAATGTGTTGAATGACTTACCGGCTTTCAGTTTGTCGCGTGTAAAATTTATGCTCGTCTGTTGTGCATGATGCTGATGCAATTGCTGAAGGCTCTGTAATGCCGTTGGTGTCCCGTTGACAACGGCATTAACAGCCGCAACGGCGGCGGCTGCAGCAAAACTATTCGCACGAACGTGCGTTGACATCAGCGAATGTTGATGCTGAGAATGGAGGTGATGATGATGTTGATGATGATGATTGCTATGAGATTGGTGGTGTTGATGATGTTGTGATTGTTGTTGATGTGCTGTTGGCATGATGTTTGATGTTGGTGTCGTTGGCGTTGGAGTCACCGTTTGATAGGGACTCACCAAGACGTTATTGTTATCACAATGGAATTTGTTGTTATCACCGTTGCTGGTGTCTTCGGATTTATTCAATTCAACAGGATTCATTGGTGGTGTGTTGGTATTTCTGCCGGCTGCAATTACCACCACTGCCGCCACCACCATTCAACGATAGATTCATTACGCTATTGTACTCCTTTCGATGGCTCTGCTCCATTCCATTGCGGCTTTGTAAACCCAAAATGGCGGCAATCGTAAAGGACTTTCCCACATCGAGCGTTGTGCCCGTCGCATCGAGATATTGATGAGCATGCGTCGTCGCTGTTGTATGCTGTTCTCGTTCTTGTTGCGATTGTTGTTGTTGTTGTTGATGTGTTTGTTGTTGTTGCTGTTGCGGTTGGTGCTGTGGAAATGAGCCGTGACCGAATGCCGAGACGCTCGTTAAGATATGCGAAGCAGCACTGCTCAGACCATTGTTACGTGCATTGTGGGTGGCTTGTTGCTGCTGCTGTTGTTGTTGTTGTTGTGTTGTTGTCTGTTGTTGTGTGCTATGCAACGCAAGGAAGTGCGACAAAGGATTCGTATGATATTTCGATGGATTCTGTAACATGTTGAGATGCTTGAGTTCTCGAAATTGTTGACACCGGTCGTTTGTGATGCGCTCGCGGCTGTTTCACTTCTGCCGCTTACTTAATTACTGGACACCTAACGATGGCTTCGCTTGCGGTGCCTTCCACTGCAGTTGTTGTTGCTGCTGCTGACTTTGCTGCTTCTGCTTCGTGCTTTTGAGGCGTTTTTGCGGTCAGTGGCCTGAGTGTGCCTGTAAAAAAAAAAGAAAAAAGATGCAACGAAAGACAATGGATCTTCATTTAAATGATTTTGTATGTGATGTAGGCACTATGGACACTTGATATCCATTCTCGGTTAACTTGTTGCCTGCATTAAGCCCCCCTACAACTACGGACGCACGGACTCACAATTAAGTCTAAGGCGCCGATGTGGAACCGAGTGTTTTATGGGATCGAAATGTTAAATTGGGTTTTAAGTGACAACAGTTTGGATAGAGGGCGACTCCCATTATTGAGAAGGCAGTTACGTGATTGAATGGTAAAAGCATTTAAGTTCATTTATGATAAGTCTACAAAGGAATAATCCCCTATATGTATGTATGTATGTAGGTAGCGTGCATAGATGTCTCGGTTTAGTGTGGGAACTTTAGTTAATTTCTTCGCATCAAGGCTTCAACCATGAAACGTGAAATGGCACCACTTCTTATATATATGTTCATATGTACATATGTATACCGGAAGTTGTCCTTGGGAGTTGTTTGGAGACCTTGATATAGTATGCATGAGGCGTAATTTCTAATTAATTTCTTATCTCCGTGTATTAAATTTTTTTTCAGGCGGATTTCGGAGTCATTTTTCTGAGCCTCATACTTTGTAAAAATTTCTGACCATTTTCGGAGTCATTTTTCTGAGCCTCACACTGTGTAAAAATGTCTGACCATTTTCGGAGTCATTTTTCTGAGCCTCATATTTTATAAAAATTTCGGACTAATTTCGGAGTAATTTTTGAGCCTCATATTTTGTAAAAATTTCGGAGTATTTTTTGAGCCTCATATTTTGTAAAAATTTCGGACCAATTTAGGAGTCATTTTTTTGAGCCTCATATTTGTAAAAAATTTCGAGTATTTACCAATTTTTAAATTTCGGAGTCATTTTTTGAGCCTCATATTTTGTAAAAATTTCGGACCAATTTCGGAGTCATTTTTCTGAGCCTCATATTTTGTAAAAATTTCGGACCAATTTCGGAGTCATTTTTTGAGCCTCATATTTGTAAAAATTTCGGACCAATTTCGGAGTCATTTTTTTGAGCCTCATATTTTGTAAAAATTTCGGACACAATTTCGGAGTCATTTTTTGAGCCTCATATTTTGTAAAAATTTCGGACCAATTTCGGAGTCATTTTTTGAGCCTCATATTTTGTAAAAATTTCTGACCAATTTCGGAGTATTTTTTCTGAGCCTCATATTTTGTAAAATTTCGGAACCAATTTTCGGAGTATTTTGTGACCTTGAATTTGACTGGATGTATTGTAGAATGAAGTGTCAGGAGCTGCACCATGTTGCTCCTCTTAGGTCAAACACTTTTTCAGTTCCCTGTGAGTTGGGGGATGTTTGTAAGAATCTTCGGAAGGAAATTCGCGACAAGAACCATTCCAAGTAAAAGGAGAATGGCTGGCTTCAAGCAATGAACAATAGCTCCAGGTTTTACTGATATTTTTAGACCATAACATAATCACCAGGGGCCCGGATTTTGATGATTTAAAAATCAGTTAATAATGAGCTAAAAAAATGAGAAAATTCCCAAAAAAATCTTGAAAAATGACTAAAAACTTTTCATTTTCGGAGTCATTGAAATCGATTTTCCTGAGGCACAATGCAATTCTTTATTTTTTGTATTTAATTCTCAATTCTTCTCTGATGACAAGCAACTTGCCAACCTTCCTTTATAATTTTATTTTTACAATTTCCTCAAACTTCCTCCCATCATTCGAATTTCAAGACCTATGTACTTCTCGAAATTAATTAACAAATTAAATCCGTGCAATGCAAATAATCCATACTATAAAATGAGAGTCTTCAGAATTTGAATGTCCCATTGAAAATGTTGCAACAATATTGTCTTCTTCAAAGCATTTAAATCTTTGGCAATTCTCGTTTTATGAGTGATTTTCCATAAAATTTCAGTAGTGCATGCAATGGAGAGACATCTCAAGTGTCACAAGAGGTATTTGCACTCTAGACAATTGCCTCTTCAGGTTGTTGCCAGAATTAAACCAAGCAAAATATTTTCACCCAACGTGGAGATAGTGCAACGTTGCACTGTGCTGCGTCGCGTCGTCTGTGTGCCTTCGGACGATTTAATTACAGACAACAATTGCCGTAGTTAACAGTAATAATCACAATTAAGTATCAGGTTACTTCATTACACTAGCTTATATCATATGGTATAAGTCGAAATATACATGGTATAGCATGTCACCGAAGTAAATTTATTGTCTTTTGATGATGAATCGGATTCGAAATAAAGAGCTTTGAAGAAATATTCAAAAATTTCGGAGTAGCACGAAATCGTTTTAAGGAAAAATATATGAAAGAAAGAAGAATAATTATATAGTTCCATAGGCGTCAGAGGTTGGATCCAGAAAGTGATAGTATTGGGTGGATTTAGCGGACTCAACTGTTTATCATTTAAGTAGATTCATCATTAAAGATGGTATAGATAATGTAAGCCCATTGTGCGGAGATTGAGACTACCGTCCTTTGGGGGCTCTCAAAAGATACCTCCTCCCTCTGCTCAATCAACCTTGAAGTCCCATTGAGACCCACCCAAGGAACTTAGAAAATATGAGTCAATAGTTTGATTTATTATAAAATTTTGAGATTTCCAGATCTTCCCGGTACCATTGCAAGGGCCTACCTTTTAGTACCCACCCATTAGTTGGTAGTGGTCCTCAGGGTGTCGTTTACTATCAAACCGAAGGTGTTGTAGGTTTTTGTGAAGTTGATGCCCAAGTTTCTTAGTACCTTACTTGGGGGTTTGTTAAGTAGGAGTCCTTAAACTATAATTTCTTCCGATCGAGCCCGTTGTTTTCCCCCGTTTTTCCATTTCTCCCACATTTTGAAATTAATTTATATCTCCTAAATTTATGAGTTCTGGTTCTATACCTTTGTGGGATTATCACATAATTTCTAATCCTGCTCTATGGTTTTTTATAGGTAAATTTTTCTACCGAAGTTTTTCGCTATCTGTCCAGATCAATGTTTCTAATCCGCTCATATCTTTCTTTCTAGCGTGTTTTCGCTTATACGGTCCCATTTTAATTTTCCTCCATTTTCTTCTATATTTTTATAGGTAAATTTTTCTAAAGGACAAACTGGAAGTTTTTCGCTATCTTGTCCTAGATCACATAGTTTCTAATCCTGCTCTATATCTTTTCTTTTTCTTCTAGCGTGTTCTTTCCCGGCTTATACCGGGGTCCACATGTTTTAAATTTTTTCTCCATTTTCTTCTATATCTTTTATAGGTAAATTTTCTCTAAAGGACAAACTGTAGAAGTTTTTCGCTATCTTGTCCTAGATTAATCTCACCTGGTCTTTGTTCTCATCTCCTTTTTAAAATTACCTAATTTATTTTACATTTTTCGGTCCGATTCTTCATATATAATTTCTTTATGAGACCATCAAAAAGTTACTAGCTCTACCACAGATAATCGTAGCTTTATATCTTATAAAAATTTTTCTGAGTCAGTCCCGATCCAAGTTTGAGGATGCCATTTTGTTCACGAGCCTTTGTTTATTGTAGCTGTAAATGTTTAGAGGAAGAACAACGAGACCTTGAACTAGATGAACCTTTGTCCTATAAATTCCATTGTCGAAATTTTTCTTAACCCTTTTATCACCGTTAAGGTAATACTTACATCTCAATGGAATTTTTTATATAGGATTGAATTTTGCAGATATATCTGAGGTTAGTTTGATAGTTAAAGGGTCATATAGTCGGAATGATAATTTTCATGGGTGGTCACTAAAAAAAATTTCAGACATAGCAACCCAGCCCACACGACTCCGACGCCACAGGGTTTCATCGTAATCAAAAAACTACTTATTTCTCTATCCAGGAAACTCTTTAAGCCTTTCACTTTTTTTTGGAAAATATAGACGAAATTTTGATGGAAACATTTTCGATTTGGTAGTGAAAGGGTTAAGGACGATTGAGAGATAACTTCTTTTAAATCAAATCAAAATTTAAGAAAAATAAAGAGAAGATTATTTTAAGCCTAGCGGGACATCCTCGTAAAATGAAAATATCAAACTGCATGAAGTGGCCCATATCCTTTGGTCTATAAAATGTATCCTGGTGCTGTCCCCTATGAGTCCTATGGCTGTACTCACTTGCGATTCTTCCAAAATGAAACGTCGATCTTCAGAGGTTCACACAAGCTCGACTTTTATGAACCACAAGTCCTTTTTGATAATTTCCTTAATTATCCTTTTTACTCAATTTGTCCATTATCCTTCTTTGAATTCACATTTGAATATTACATTTCTTTTAATATTTTCTATTAATTTTCCCGAAAAATCCAAACTACCGACGGCTAACCGACTTAACTTTGTTGCCTGGAATAAAAAAAAAAGAAAAATACCGAAAAATTCCACACCGGAAGTCCTTGAAACGTTTTTCCGTGCTTGCGCGTTCGATAATCCAACTCAACTGACTGCGATTTCGAATGAAAATCGCTTACAAAGTTCAAACGCAGTTTCGTTTCAAAATGGACAGACGCACGAGCCACCATATTTTCCAGAGAGTGCATCAATGCTTCGAAAAGGGAATGCGGGGTGGTCTGTCCTGCCACACACACACACACACACACACACATCTCCGGGACTTGCTGTTGCGTTATTAAAATGCTGGATTCATAGCGTTGATGCGGTAACAAACAACATCATCATTTGTTGCCACCCATACGCCGAACGCCTTCCCATCGGCTGGAATGATGGTGGTGGGTGGGTGGGTGGGTTGGGTAGTTGAGGATGGGTCGTGGTGGTGCAAGTATTTTTGGTCATTATATTGCCGCGTTCCTACTTATATGAAGTCATTATAAGCTGCCAACGTAAAGGCATAGAACAACAACAATGAAAAAAAAACAAAGAATCCTTGCCTGCCAATTACGGCTGCCGAAGTGTGAGGAAAGCATTTTGAGAGTGAGGCCAGAGGCTGCTGAGGTCGAGAGAGATTGCTTTATGGATATAATAAAAATATGATTAACCAGATGGAAAAAAGGCAATCGTGGTTCATACCGCGACTGCGCTGGGAGTTTTTTTTCCTTTATTTTATTTTTTTTTGTCCACCATCCCCCCACCGTGGACAAAGTGAAATTTTTGCAATGGCCTCCGTGTTGCCACGATGAGATTTGCTCCTTCTTTTTTTTTTTGCGCGAGGTAAATTTACATCCAACCACAAACCGAGATTATTTTGTTACGATCCTGTCTATGGCAACGAATACAGGGTGTGGGAGAATTCCAATTTTATGCAGAGGATGTACTTTTTTTTAAATTTGGATTGAAATATGCTCTATGGATGAGTAATGTTTCCTTTAACCCGGTAGCGCCTAAATAGAATAAAAAATTAAAAAAATATGAACTGGCGATGACAGAAAACGAACCCTTTCAGTGATGCCATATGGCATCTCTAGGCGCTAACGGGTTAAAATAAAAAAATCAGTCTCCACTGAAATTTTTCCTGTACACTCAAAAAAGTTTCTCAAGAACATTACATTGTTGAGACAATAGGGGTATTCACAAAGGCGTCGGAAAATAGGAAATCGGAAAATCGGAAAATTTTAACTGCTTCAAAAGTTGTGCAAGATACAAAAAAAGTTTAAAAAATTTTTTAAAAAGTCGAATTTTTCCGATTTTCCGACTTTCCAACGTTTTTAACACGCCTTTGTGAATACCCCTATGTTATAAAATTACGTGGGAAAAATTTAACCTTTAAGCGTTAAAGGGTTAAACTGAAATTTTTTTCCATAGTAGGATACTCTCTTGGAAGGAAACCTATTCACTCCTGTAAATGGTATTTTATATGCGCAAAAGTTGTTTCATTAACCCTTTAACGCATAAAGAACATAAAAATTTTATAAGTTAAATGTTAGTATATACTGTTTACAACATTGCTATTAATCGTTAATATAATGTGGGAAAAAATTTTCTCCATGTGCGTTAAAGGGTTAACACCAAAATCTTTAACCCTTTGAAAAATTTCCCTATAATCTAAGCAGTGTAATTAAGACAAAACAAAGGTTCTCAATAACTTAAAAAGGAAGCTGAGATGAATGAATATCTTAACCCTTTCGAAGCAATTTTCACAGTAATACGCTGCAATAATTTCTATGGAAGAAACAAAAATTCATGATTAATTTTGTATGGATTTTAAATAAAATGAGTTTCTTTAAAAAGTATGAGATGTTAACTTACGATGCGAGAAGCTCTGGGTTCAACTCCCAGCTAAGGTCGTGGATGTTAATTGTATTGGTTTTTCTTTTTCTGTTCTTCTTTGTTTTCCCATTTTTCGTAGTATACAACGGGATCATGTGGAGCCCAAGTGTGTCACTCTTTATGGTGGCAGCCACACTATACAATCAACCATTTTCCCAACTCTTTAAGGGTTAAATATTAAACAGTTTCTACGGGTTTTCGGCATTTTAATGAAGTTTTTACCTCTGAAAATTAAAAAATTAGGCTATAACGGGTAATTTCAAAAAAAAATTTCTGATTAAGGGACCGTCCATATATTACGTCAGATTTTTTTGACCATTTAAGACCTCCTCCCCCTTATCATCAATCGTCATCGTCTACTCCCCTGTTGACATCATCTTTGAGCCCTTTATTATTTCAGAAGAAAACAGAAGGGGTATTCACAAAGGCGTCGGAAAATTGGAAAGTCGGAAAATCGGAAAATTTTAACTGCTTAAAAAGTTGTGCAAGATACAAAAAAAGGTTAAAATATTTTTTTTTAAAGTCGCAATTTTCCGATTTTCCGACTTTCCAACGTTTCTAACACGCCTTTGTGAATACCCCCAGAATTTTGATTTCTTCGAAATGAAGTTTTAGGGGACGTCCATTAATTACGTCAACAAAACTAGGGGGGGAGGAGGTCTAGAAAATCCCACCAAATCGGCAAATCGAGTGCGAAAAAGTCTCACTGAAACTCACCATAGGGGGGGAGAAAATATGTTGACGTAGTTAATGGATGTCCCCTTATAGTGTTTTCTTATAAGATACAGATGATGACGTGATCATGGCGAATTAACCCCCTCCCCCTCATCATCAAGCGTCATCATTCGAGATCCCCCTCCGTTAGCGCCTAAGAACAATACAATCCAAAATACGGCCAGTTATTAAGAACTATAAATTTAACCACTTTTATTACCATATATTACATTCACTCAAATTTGGAATTCTAATAGCCAGGCAAAATAAGTAGCGAGAGTAGAAATATTTGGGAGTACCTAAGTGAAAAATGCATCTTTTGGTGGGTACCAAGACCGTAGGTGGGTACGCAAGATCCGTGTTGAAAAGAGCCAAAATAGAAACGGCTCTGAGTGACATATATAGTTATATTATATGATGCTAACTCAATCAATTTAGATACCTTTCAGACAATCTTCTGATTTCATATTTGACATTGTAGAATCTCGAGATCATTGTATATTGAGGCCTGTGGGGTAAGTTGAGCAATCTTGACTTCCAGATTGAATCCTTTATTCTTTAACATATGTTAATGCCATTGTTTTTTCGTAAGGTCAAGCCCCCATCCAATTTCCCTGAGCCAAGCCGAAGCACAGCTAGGCGTGCTGAGTCGGCCAAGGCAAAGGAATCGTGGCTTTGGAAGCTCCGAAGCTAAGCATGCGTTCGCTACATAAAGTAAAACTCATAAACGAAAATTTTATAAAATAAATTTCAATAGACACAGAGCGTTGGATGGACACAGTTAAATGGGACCTTGAGGCGGAGGATGCAGCCGATAGGACAAAATGGAGGAATTGGTCGGACTCCGGGATAGGCCGGGACTTTTAAAACGCAAGTCTAAAAAGATAAAGGAGACACTTTACAAAGGTATAAATTACTTAACCCATTATGACTTGTTATTTAGGAGCTATTTCCGGTCCAATCAAAAATTGATCAACTAACCCCTCCCCTACTCTAAATACAGTTCCTCAAAATTGTACTCCATAAGTCCAGATCGCCTTAAGTATTGCTTTATAAAGACCTATTAAAATAGGATTCTTAAGGATGAGTATTGATCATGAGCCAATCAACTAAACGTTCAGTCGTTGTCAACTGGCGTGTCCAGAGAAAGAGTGCTTATATTTTCCACAGTGGTATATTGAACATTTATAAGACATTAACCCAAAAATATTTGGGGGGATTAGACGAAGTTTAGAGAGCTATGGACCAAAGAACCAAAAAATCCGAAAAATTCATGGCGTCCGATTTGAATGAAAATTTATATATAGAATAAGTGAAAAATTCTAAAAATTTTGGCGTCAAATTTTTTTAAAGAAACTGAATTACAACTAGTCTACTTTTGGTCTAGTTCCAAACTGGTCCAAAAAGGACCAGTTTATAAAAAATTTTAGTGCTAAAATCTTAGTAAACAAAAAAAATCGAAAAATTCATGGCGTCCGATTCTGGTATATAATTTCACTTGGCGTCAAATTTTTTCAAGAAACTGATTACAACTAGTCTAGTTTTGGTCTAGTTCCAAACTGGTCCAAAAAGGACCAGTTTTTTGAAAAATTTTAGTGCTTAAAATTTAGTAAAACAAAAAATCGAAAAATCATGGCTCCGATGGAAGAATTTTATGCGTCAAAATTTGTTCAAGAACAATTAAACTAGGTCCTATTTTGGTCCAGTTTGGAACTGAGTCCAAAAACTAGACTAGTTTAAATCAGTTTCTTGAAAAAATTTGACGCAAAAAATTTAGAATTTTTCACTTATGTCTATATTATAAATTTTCATTCAAATCGGACGCCATATTTTTCGGATTATTTTTGGTTTTGGTCCATAACTCTCTAAACTTCCTCTAGCCCCCCCAAATTTTTTGGGTTAATGTCTTATAATTGTTCATATACCGCTGTTGAAAATATAAGCACTAAGCACTCTTTCTCTGGACACGCCAACTGGTCTTGGTGGGTTCCTTTCATATTAATATATGATCAACATGTAAGCCCATCTATTTAATATTATTCTTTAATAAATGTCTAAATAAAATTAAGAATCCTTACTCACCCTGTACATACTACCCCAACTCAGAGCTTTCTGGGAAAATTAAATCCAAACAAATTTCAGGTAATTAAATTGTGAGCCATCCACTCTTATCTAACAAAATGAGATTGCTAAGAGGCCTGCCAGCGGCATGAAATATTTCGATACCCCCGGAAATCCATTGTTAGCTAATATACGCCATTGCGATAAATTTCGGCATGTTTGTGTATGTTTTCGTGTGTGTGTTCCAATCACATTCCGAAACGTCGACAATATTTGTGCTTTCCTCTATTGTTCGGCCATGTCGCATGTATGTATGTATGTGTATTATTAACGTCTCTGTTTCCGCGTGTGTGTGTGTGAGTGCGTATTTGTGATTGTGAATCTGTCTGTCCGTTTGTCGGGCAATACACATTTCAATCATCATTAGCGCTAATGTACCCACAAAAATTAGGGGGCGCTTAGCTCTTGATTTAGCCTTCGAACAAACGCCTACGAAAAAGCGCGCAGCAATAATGGAGCTAAGCCCCCGAGCCGAGCCGAGCCAGAGTCAAATACGAGCCGAACAATGCACGAATGCTGGCGCTTATTTGGCTTTTCGACATTTTGCTCTTTTCCTCCGATACCGATACCGATACCGTATGTTATGTATGTATGTATGTGTGCATGTGAATCCTTATTCCTTATGTAGGTATGTAGGTTTGTATGGAAGTTTATGAGCAGATCCAAAAGAGAGTCGAAAATCGCTGCGCAGATTTCTCTCCGGGAATAGTGAAATTTTTTTTTGTTTTTGTTTTGGTGGGGGATAGGATATTAAAAAGAAATCCAACAAAATTACAACAGCATCCAAGAACACACACACACACACACACACACACACACACCCATGCCGACACATTCCCATTCAAATATATGAACACCACAAAATCTGTTGTTCTTTTGTGTGGTGAATTTCCTCATTTATAGCTTACCACAATTTTCATATTTTTCTCTCTCAATCGTTATCGTTTTTTTTTTTGATTCCATTTTCGCTTCTTTTCTTTCCTCTTGTATTTTGCCTTTTTTTAGGGGTAAAAAATTCTTGCCAAAACAAACCAAAAGCAATCGCAAACACACACACACACACACACATGTTCACATATACACATCACCACACTCATATGAGTTGAAATTTCGAGGAGCCCTTGGAAGTATGCTTCTATATTTTGTTTGTACGATGGCGGCAGCGATGATAGCGCCATTGTTCATGCCATATTGGGCTTTTATAAACTTCGTCGCAATGGATAGCCCATATTATTTTCAAACTCGAAATGTTTTTCTTAACTTTTTTTTTCTTTTTTGTGGAGCTTCCGATGAAGCGCTTACGTTAGGGACGAGGGAAAATATTTTTGCCACAATTTTTCATTGTATTTGGTGTAATTTTGTTGTTGTTTGTTTTTCTTTTTACCCATGATGAATTATTATGAAAAGAATTTCGAAAATAAATAAAATATTATCAAGTGAAGAGCACATCACAGGGACGGCTTGAGGGGCAATTTCGGTTTTATATGAAAATGACTACTTGTTCTGTAAAAAAAAAAAAAAAAATTGAATAATTTTGAAGGAGCTTTTAAGCCGTAATATCTTAGAAAATTTCTTAACACATTACAGGGCCGGCTCAAGGGGATTTTATGTAGATACAGCAGAAATATTTGTTCCTGAAATAAAACATTTAAGGTTTTTTCAGATTCATCGAACCCCATTTTGCTTTTTTTTTATGAGAAAGTTTTTAACTACCCAGGAACCAAAAGAGTCCTTACGGAGCTCCCAAAGACACCTTTTCCGTAGGGCAAATGCTCCTAAAACACTTCGACAGGAGCTCTAAATGAGCGGTTTTTCGGGAGAAAAAAGCACGGAGCCTTATATGGAAAAAGTACACCTTTCGGGATCTCAAAATTTTCTTTCATGATCAGGGGCGGACTGGGGATCAAAGGGCCCACCGGGCATTACCTAAGAAAAAAAAATATTTAAAAAAATCCTTACTCCATAAGTATTGATCCCAGATACAGCTCACTGGGGGCCCACCGGGCATTTGCCCAGTCCGCCCCTGATCATGATTGCTAGAATGCTCCTTAAGAGTCTGTTAGATCTCTTTCAACTATGAATGTTTAAAAAAAAGACTCATTTGGTGTCCCTAAATGCTCCTTGGCCTTGTTTTTATCAGACCTTGGCAAAAGTCTACTCCGAAGAGCTCCATTAGAAGCCCTTTTACACTCCTATTCGGCAGGACTCCGAAAACACTACGTCAGAATGCTTTAAAAGTAGTCCTTTTACACTCTTTTTTGGAAGCACTCCGTATATGGTTGGCTGGGTAGGGCAACAGAAAATATTTAAATTCAGCTCCTAAAAGTATGCATATAAATATTCCGAATATTTCCGATACTGAAAATCTTTTCATTCTTGTAGGTTTGCCAATTTAATTATTTTGAGGAGGGATTTAAAAAAAATGGCGTATACTTTTAAAGCCTTAATTAAGCTTCGTTTATACAGGCTTAAAATGATTGGTTTTAAAAATATAAAAATTGCATACCTTTAGGTGCTGAAGTTAAATATTTTCTGTTGCCCTATTAATCACACTATGGGGGCGGATGAAGGGGGAACCAAAATATGCTTCACAATAATAAAAAGTTGGTATTGCTTTGTCCTTTTTCAAATAAAAATACCAATGGGATATTTGATATTAAAAAAAAATTACCTTAATAAAAACCAATGCGACATTTTATCCCAGGATAAATATATCTTCCTTGACGTGAAAGGATTTTTTTTTAAATGTTTTAACGTATCTTTTTCTTCTTGGGATTTAAAAGTCTCGGCCTATTACGGGGTCCGCAAAACGCGACCAATTTCTACATTTTGTCCCATCAGTCCGAGGTAAGGGCTCCAGCCTCGAGGTTCCATTTTGCTGTGTCCATCCAATGCTGTTTTGGACGCCCTCGTTGTCTGCAACCTTGTATTTTTGTGTGTGTTTATTTCTCAAAGCCCCTGAATATCTGAAGAAATTCTAGCAGTTGCAGAGTAAAAGGATTAGGGAAATGAAAATAAACTTCCTTCGAGAGAAAAATGCTACACAGCCCTAAAATCCTACTCTTCTGAGGAAATTTTTAAAAATTTTCTTCACTGGTTCCGTGCAAAAAAAAAAAAAAAAAAAAAAAATCAAATGTAGAAGAAGCTATCAGCAGGGATAAATAGTCTTCAGATTGGTCCCAAAAATGGAAACAATTGAACTTAATCGTGATCCTTGAAATTATCCTTCAGCCACAGTCCAGCGTAGAGACCTTGCCCTTGATTTTTCCTTTTATTAAAAAGTATCTTACTTTTCAGTGAACCAATCAGCGCCATTTTTTAAGATCTCTGCTTTCAAGTCCTTTCGGCAGACACAAAAATTCTTTAGATTCCATCTGCTTTCTTTCCAATTGAATAGCTTTGCCCTAAGTTAATCATCAGGACTTAAGTAGAACCATGATACAAGAAAACAAGATAGCGCCACTTGAGAGAGGAAACGTCACAAACTCAAAATCGCGATTCGTTGTTGTTGTTTCCCATGTTAAACCGGCTTTTTACTTTTTTGAATAGCATGGGAAACAACAACAATTTCTCGCTCAGTGACGTCACAAACTCAATTTTCGGGTCTCAAGAGAGCCTCAAAATAGCGGTACTGAAGTGGCGCTATCTTGTTTTCTTGTATCATGAGTAGAACTACATTGGTCAGTCACATTAAAGCCAATTTTAAAGATATTTTTGAAAAGGCCTTTTTAGCTTACCTATTCCGCTCCTGGACACCTATTTATACATATTCATTTTCAAACAATTGACTTTTTCTTGCGGTAAATCTCCTTTGCTATTCTGGCTTCGGTAGCTCTCTTAACGTCAGCACAATCGTTGCTTTATGAGCATAAAGACATGAATTTACGTGTAACTGTTCGTGTGTGTGTGTGTGTTTGTGCCTCTCTGCAAGCGTGTGTGATCTAAAAGTACCGCCTTATTTAATGAAAATATTTTTATTATAGAGCATCATCATTACAGCGAGTAAAAAAGCATATTTCACCCTCAACTGAGCCAGCATTCAACCAACCACCTTCACTCACACACACACACACACACACGCACACACTCAGGCACGCATAACATCCCAGCGGGAAATGTCCCGCGGACATCCCCGATGATGTCCTAGTGACTTCGGAGCCGGAATGCATGCTATTTCCGGTGACACTTTGTATGACATTTACACAGGAGCTGACAGGGACTTCAGCGGTGACATTGTCATGCTAGGGTGCGATGGCGAAAAAAGCATTTGAGAGCAGCAACATTGCTCTCTTTTTCTCTCTAAATGTCAATTTATAGAAAACCAGTTTGATAACTCTCTTCTTTGCCCTCTCTTTGAATGTTTCGAAAATTTTTTAAAAATCTATTTTTAACAATTTTTGTTCGCCTTTGCCAGGAATCGAACCCAGTGATCTTCGGATTCTGAGTCGAGCACTCATCATCTACGCCACTTCATGCTAACGCTGAACTGACGCTAAAACCTTATTTAAATTTCAGTAGCCAATGAGAGTCAAGCACATGAACAGCATCACCTCCACGATGACATGTCCTCCAAGATGACATTGTCATGCAGGAGATAATTTCCCGCTGGGATACACACGCAGTCGCACACTCGCACGTACATCGCAGCGCCATCGTCTATGCTTAATTTTAATATCCATAAAATGGCTTTAGCAACAGCAACAACAACAACAACAACAACAGCAACAAGGACAAATACGTTGGTGTGACTTCTCTGTGTGGGTAGATTTGGGGGGCGTACGCGCGTTCGCTTTGAGGTCGTAGGGTGCTGTCTGTGAGGGTGTTTTTATCGGGTGTATTCTGCCAGTTTGAAGCATAATTTTGCTCGTTATCAAAATGGACTCATGTATATGAGCGGAAGGAAAGCATTTGCGGTATGTTTTTAATAATGTAGCTTAAGTTAAGCGTTCGCTCTTCCGTCCCTTCCGTCCGTGCCTCGTGCCTCGTGCCTCTTCTGTTTCTTTTGATTCTCCGATTCCTTCGACATTAAAGCGAAAAATTAAAATTCTCTTCCATAAAATGAAAACAAACAAAAAATTCCTTATTTTCTTTCTCTCTTCTCTCTTTCCGCTTCCTTTGATTTGCGTCTTCATATATTTATTCTGTTGGATGGCATCTTGAAAAGCACTTCATTCGGAATTTATCCTCAATATAGTTGAAGCACAACGGGGCCAATATAAATTGCTTTCTCCTTCGGGGTTAATGCAGCTTTAAGATTCATATTTCCATCTCAGGATAATTTTATAAATTTTAAAGACGCTACTTAGGAGACGCTAAGAAGAATGATTTTGATGGAGAAGTCTAGGGAAAAAGAAATTCTTTTCCCAGAATCCTTTCTACGTTGAAATATTGACTATCCAATAGAATATTCGAAAGCTGGAGTATTGAAGAATTAATTTGAGTTCCTTGGATCGTTGTAAGCGATTATAAAGAAGCGTTCTTTCAGTTGAAGTAACTTACTCCAGAATCCATTCATTTCCGGTTCAACCAATATCAATCTTCAATAGCCAAATTTTTATTTGAAAGAAGGCTTTCCAGTCCTCTTCTCTCGAAAGCTATGCACGATTCGGAGTTCCAAAGTTGGCAGGTTTCTTTTTCTTTTTTTAATCTGCCAAACCAACAAAAAAGGATCATCACCAGGGCTCGAATTTCGTTGCATTTATATATTTAAAGCATACTTTATGGGGCAAACATTTTTTCTTACAAACATTTTGCGAATTAGTTTAGCGAAATTGAACTTCAAATCGCTTTTCTAGCTTCCAAAAAATTCATATTGAAGTTAAAAATCAATTTGAATCGTAATTTTCTGTGAGTTGAACAAAATTTTTGCACCATAAAGTATGCTTTAAATTTTTAAATGGAACAAAATTCGAGCCCTGGTGATGATCCTTTTTTGTTGGTTTGCCAGATTAAAAAAGGAAAAAAGAAAACAACCAATTGAGATAGATTGGCGGGAAACTGGGAATACACTGAAAAAAATGTTAAACCTTTTCTTTTTAGTTTTGTGAAAAAATTTTTCTCAGTGTAAAAATTAAAAAAAAGCTTCCCTGTTTTATTATCTAACAGAAGTCTGCTTAGATCGTCTCTCTATCTCAATTGGTTGTTGAGATATAAAATATTGAAAAAAAGGCTTATTAAAAGAGGATTTTCCAGGATATTTCAAGGACCGTTCAAAATAAAAATCTAAAAAGTGGTCTCCACAGTGTTTTTATATGGCACCTATCGAAAAATCAACAAAATTTAAAAATTCCTTTCATGATGCCGCAACCCGCCAGACCCTTTTACTTACTTCAGATCTCCGTTCTGGCCTTTAAAAACGTAACCAAAATATTTTCTTTTCCAATAGTTTTTCTCCTTCCCGTCAATTCAATTTCCGAAAGTGAATTTAAAAAATTCTAAATAACAATTTCGCTCTGGCGATTAGTCCCCATTCACCGCTCTCGAATGTTTGTTTGATTTCGGAATATTTTCAGAAAACCATACATGGGAGGGAAATTCGCGTTTCGCAATTGGATGCGAAATTAATTTCGCTACTTTTTCGCCAAAAACAATTCAAATGCATTTTTCAAGAGCCCACGAGTGCCGACGAGAGGCCGCACTAATTCGTAACTAATTTGAAAATTATTTGTTTTCATTGCATTTCAGTTTTAATTGGAAATTTATTTGGTTTTCCGGAAGAACGTACACCGGCCGATGCAATTATGCTTAAAAGGGGCAATTGCTCCAAAGGGACGTTTGATTCGATTTCGGGAGTAATTAATTCTCATCAAAATGGGATTTTTGAGT